>CM071860.1:35780151-35795991 GCA_036759665.1 Gynandropsis gynandra
CCTCTTGGAAAATCAACGGGTCGTCATCTCTATGACAGACCACGTCCTCTTGCACCAGCAGATTAAGTCTGTCAGGTACACGTCGAGAACGTGTTGACCTTCTCAAGAAAGGCTGTGTAGCAGGTTCAACCTGCACTGGGATATCTTGTTGGACTTGTTCTTGAACAGGTTCCTGAACTTGTTCCTGAACGGGCACTGTCACTTCAACATTTGAAGATGAAGCGCCGGAGCCTAACACTCTATCACCCAGCCAAGAACGCTCATTTGACATCTCATGTCCCTGAGCTTGTGTTGGTTCGTCGGGTTCTTGAATCTCGTCAAGAACTACTTCTCCATCATGAATTCCTTCCTTAAGGAATTCCCTTTCAAGAAAGGTTGCCGTTCTGGCCACAAACACTTTGTACTCAGATGGGTGATAGAAATAGTATCCCATAGTTTCCTTGGGATAACCTATGAACCTACACCTGTCAGACCTAGCATCTAGCTTGTCTGGCTGAAGTCTCTTAACGAAGGCCGGACAACCCCAAACCTTGATGTACCTCATGTTTGGTTTTCGTCCCTTCCGTATCTCATATGGAGTCTTAGAGATGGCTTTAGTGGGAACCTTGTTTAAGATGCAAGCAACTGCTTCTAAAGCATAACCCCACAAGTTTATTAGAAGATCCGTGAACCCCATCATGAATCGGACCATATCTAATAAAGTGTGATTTCTCCTTTCGGACACACCATTATGTTATGGTATTCCAGGAGAAGTCCAGTGAGACAAAATCCCATTTTGCCTTAGATAATCGACAAATTCATGACTAAGGTATTCATCGTCCCGGTCAGAACTCAACACCTTGATACTCTTTCCGGTTTGTTTCTCCACTTCACTACGGAATCTCTTGAACATTTCAAAGGACTCGGATTTGTGTCTCATCAAAACACAAATCCATATCTCGATATATCATCAATGAACGTGATGAAATATGAATATCCATCCCTGGCTTGAACTCTCATAGGTCCACATACATCGGTATGTATGAGTCCTAGGAGTTCTATAGCTCTCTCTACGGTTCCACTAAACGGGGATTTGGTCATCTTACCAGTGAGACAGGACTAACAAGTTGCATAAGATTCATAATCGAAATGGCCTAGAAGACCATCTTTATGCAACCTGTTTATCCTCTTTTCACCGATGTGACCAAGTTTACAATGCCAAAGGTACGTCTGTCTTTGACGATCATCTACCTTTCTCTTATAGCCCGAAACATGCATGTTAATTTGTTGTATATTAACATCAGGTAAGATATAAAGTTCTTGTTGCAAATAATCATTCACACATAAATCATCATCATGATAAATAGAGCAAATGTTATTACTAAAAACTATTCGAAATCCACGTCTATCAAGCATAGAAATAGAAATTATGTTCGAAACCAACTTCGGAACATAATAACAGTCGTCTAGCAACAAAGTTTTGACCGTAGGCATAATAAGGGAAATTAATCCTACGGCTAGAGTAGCAACACTTACGCAATTTCCAACCTTCAGACTGAACTCTCCCTTCCTGAACCTCCTATTGATCCTCAACCCCTGCAACATATTGCAAACGTTAAAGCTACTACTGGTATCCAATACCCATCTAGATGAACCAATAGTAGTCAAAGATAACATGAAAACATTTTTCATGAGAATCTTACCTTACTTCTTGCCCTTCAGAGACTGTAGGTATTCCTTGCAGTTCCTCTTCCAATGCACTCTCTTCTTGAAAAAAAAAACACTCGGCTTCTGATTGGTTGACCTTGGTGGCGCCGCCCTTTGCCTTGGTCTCACCAGACTTAGGCACGCTCTGTCTGGTCCTAGGCCTATTCTTGCCCTTCCTCTTCTGATAAGAGGACTTCCCAACCATCAGCATAGATCCCGATACCATCTTCCCAATGGACATATGCTTCTCATACTCAGTGAGCATGTTGTGCATCTCATGCAACTTAACGTCCAGCTTGTTCATGTTGTAGTTGACAACGAACGGGGAGAAGGACTCTGGAAGTGAGTGCAAGATCATCTCCTGCTACATCTCATTGTAGAAGGTACACCTCAGCTTCTCAAGCTGTTCTATCAGACTGATCATCCGTAGAACATGGGGTCCCATAGGAGAGCCCTCACTCAGAGCGGACTTGAACAAAGTCTCTGAAAACTTGGACCTTGCCGTATGACTCTGCTCACCGAACATCTTCTTAAGATGCTTCCTGATCTGGTTAGCATCCATATGCTCGTGTTTCTTCTGGAGTTCGCCACTCATTGCCAAGATGAGACACTTCACAGTGATACACTTTTTCTCGTACTTGGTGTATTCACTGAAAGCCTCGTCATTTACTGGGTCTGGCACTAGAGGAGCCGGTTTGTCGATTACATTGATCAGTTTCTCATGTTTCAATACCAGACGCAAATTGCATTGTCATTCGTCGAAGTTCTCACCAACCAGCTTGTTGGTCTCGAGAATTGGACGCAAGTTGAACTGAGACATTCTCAGGAGATCTAAAAATGAAAGGAAAATCTACAGCAGAGAGTTAGACATCGTGTATATATATCATTAAGACATGGACTTTTATCTAAATGACCTATTCGCTAATCAATGTTACGATAACATTAGAAATCTTATTTCCAGTTAGCGTCAATCTATAACTATATGTCTGAGCCCTTTGCTAGTCAAGATGTTTCCCAAACATATAAAATAAATTCTTTATAAATTTTATCCCCATAAAATTTATAGTGAATTAACTTCGGCTCTATATCACATAATCACCTGGTAGTCAGGTCGTTCATATCGATATAGTTGAGTTCATCCTTCAGCGATGGTAGTCATGGTCGGATAACAATTAAGTTCATGTCCCCCGGATAGTCCAGGCGTATACAAAAACTAATTGTCCCCTCCCACTAGACAACTGATGTCATAGATGTATAAATCGAATTCTTGAACCACATGCCTCTTGGTAGTCAGGCCGTACCATGTGAACGAGAACCTATTCAAACGTCTACGATGAAAGAAAAGCCCGACGATAAACAATTTATCGTTTAAGAACTCAATTATTAATTTCTAAATTAAAATTCTTTAATTTTAATTTAAATTTAATTTTTTTTCGATTTTGCTCGCGCGGGGTACGCGCGCCCGCTCGGGCTCACGCGACGCGATCGCTCGGGCTCATGCGACGCAATCGCTCAGGCTGGGATTAGGGTTTCAGGAAAAAACCCNTGTGAAGGACCACCAGCGAAGGCACCTCGAAACCGCCGCTCGACCGGCCGTGAGTTGCCGGCATCGGGCGACTGCGAAAAAACGCTCGGGCGAAGAGGCGATTTGGGTATTTAAAACCCTGATCGCGTTGTTCGCCCTTTGCCTTGACCCTCGCCGCCGCACTCCTGCATCGACTCGCGCCTGGCCGAATCCGCCTATCGCCTCGACTGCCCACACTGCTGAAGACCCGTCGCGCTCGACAGAAACGCCGCTCGACAGAAACGCGAAACCCGCATCCATCGCGAACCGCCGCTAGACCGTCGCGATACACTCTCTCACACTACCGACTCGGTCTCTCTCCTCGCGCGCGATCGTCACACTGCTGTCACCTCACGCTTGCGGTCGCCCGCGGTGGTCCAGAGTAGCCCGCCGCCCTTCGCCTATGTCCGGCGTCGAACGCGCGACTAGCTAGGGTTTCGGCCGTGCGGCTCACCCTCTCCTTCACCGTTTGCATGCGTTCTATTCTTGTGCGCGCACGCAGTTTTTACGTTTTTTCGATCTGTTTTTTCACAAAAATTCGAAAAACTAATCCTAAACAGACGACCAGGCTCTGATACCACTGTTGGATTGATTTGGGGTACTGAAGCGTGTTTTTATCAACCTGAATTATTAGATCTAGTCATGTTCGGATTGATTTTTCGGGTTTCAACGATAAACAGATTTAGAAACGATTTCGAATATACCTGTTAATGTTGAACGTGTGATTATCGGATGTAAGACTTGATAGCGCAAGCCATCTACACGTATCCACGTCGAGATCGGATCTACTTTCCATTGGTGCGAATTCAAAAAAACGAAAACAATTTTTCGTTCATCGTTTTTCTTTTGACGACTAGGGTTTTGATCGTGCGTTTGTGTAATCTGATTACGAAAACTTGTTTTTCGTTTCTTAAATAATTATTAAATTTTTTAATAATTACAATTAAACTCAGAACTATTTAAATATTACATAACATAACATGCATCATACTTTCAATTATACCATCTATCACTAATGCTACCATACCTACATTCGCCTCTAGCAATCATAAGGAAAAAGATAATAAAAGACAACGAAACCTCTGTTTCGACCAGTAGTCAAAAACCTAACAAAAGGAGGAGCTTCGAAGTCTTTAATTCATACATGGAATGTTCTAGCTCTCAATCGACCACTTACAAACAACTAAAGCAAAGGAACCAGACTCTGGTATCAATCAACAAGAATCATCTAGATGTCACTTATCCCAAAACTAGCTTGTAGGAGAGAGGGTGGCCAAAGGTCCTTATAAACCCCATGTTAGAGCCAATTTCAACCAACGTGGAACTCCCTAATTGATTTGTGAATGATAACAGCATACATTATCCTATTACTGACGCTCATAAAACAGTCAAGATTCACATTGATAGAACTCTTCACTTGTAAAACTCAAAGTCTGTGTCTGGCTTTTTGACGTTGGAACGGTAGCCTTTCTCGAAATCCTTTGGCAGTATCACATACCTGTTCTTACGCACCGCATGCATTCCAGCTTCCTGGCAGATAGCTGCTATCTGCAATGCACATCATAATGCCTGAAGAAGTGAGATCTCTAGCAATCACATGCTTAGCAGTAACCATCATGCAGCACCTTAATCCAGCGTGATTTAACATTCTAAAAAAACTGTACTGCTCTATAAAAGCATAACTATCCACACAATGAGATTACAGTCCATGTAAAACCATGTTTGATGCACATTGACCCAAGATTCAGCATAGTGAAAGCTCTTACTATCATGAATGTATTCCTGTATAATGGTGTGTATAAAGACTGGTCAAGACTTAGCTAACCTCACTCTAAGCATTAAAAAAGAAAACTATCTGCAAGGGCACTCATATACACACTTTGGTGAGTAGCAAACGGTATAAAAAAGCAAAATAAACTACCTCAGCAGCACTGATTTTATCTGGCCTTGAAACATAGTCCTCCAAGTCAACCTCATCACTCAGGTTCATTTTAGAGGTGCATACCTACATCAACCAACCAGTTAGGAAACAGGAGCTGCAACAATGTAAATCTGCAAGTACAACGAGAAACGAGAAGTAAACTTGCCTGGAAAACTAGCCTTTTTTGACGTCTATCAGGCAGGGGAAACTCAATCTTACGATCAAGACGCCCAGGACGCAAGAGGGCAGGATCCAGTGTGTCTGCCCTGTTAGTTGCCATTATGACCTTGACATTCACTGTCTGATCAAATCCATCCATCTACATCGGTTTCAACATAATACAATAATTATATAGCATTAAGAACTATGACCAGCATGAGGAGATTGACATTCATATGTCAATCTCTCTCCAGCACCAGATATTCACAGGTGATAAGGATATCAAAGGCATCAAGTGCAGAGATGGAATTGATGAAGAATGAGGAGCGATAATGCTAATCCGATCGCATGATGAACGATCCAGTTACAAGATCATGAGCCAAGAATATTCGAGCCAAATACGTTGAGATGAATCTTTCTGCATTTTGGGCCAAGAAATGCAATTATGGGAGTAGATCAAAATGTCTTAAAGATCAGCCCATTATGAACTAATTCAAACACATGAAGGTCCATTTTGAAGCTCATAAATTTGTGGCAAAAGTCAACTACGAAAATAACCTTGAAACATACATTCAAAGTCCACATATTTGTGTTTAGTTAAAGTTTGTTTCTGTTTATATCAATTTTCTATGCATACTAAAGGCCTATAATTATCATAAACTGAACGCAAAAACAACACATCGCTTGTTATCAACTTTGAGAGGTTTTTTTGTTCATGAAGAGCTATTCCAGATGTTATTGGATCTATGGCGTTCATCTTCGATAATCACACGTTAGTCCATAAAACGATTGTGTCGTCTTTGCAAGAACAATGTTTTTAGCCAAGGTTTGGTAGGGGTTTATCACATTCTTTTAAGAGAATTGGGCATAGCTTTCCATCACCGGTTAATTAGGGGTTTTGGTTAATTTTCACAGCCTAATTTGAGAGCTTTCAATCTAGTAATCACATCAACAATGATGAGACCTAACATATTCCACAAAGAATACTACAATATCACTTACTCATATTCTTACCTGATTCAATAGTTCCATGAGGATTCGCTGAACTTCTCTGTCAGCTCCCGTCTGAGCATCAAATCTAGCAGTAGCAATAGCATCAACCTCATCAATGAATATGATAGCTGGGGCATTCTCCTTAGCAAGACGAAACACATCACGGACCATTCGCGGTCCCTGCAAAAGAGAGACATTATTTACTCTTAAGACTGCCAACACATCCTGAAGCGAATATAGTGAATCCACCATGGAGAAAATCACTCGCATTACCAGTCTTATATTATATCAGACCATAAAACTATGATGCCTACCTCACCCAGATACTTCTGAACAAATTCAGAACCAACAACCCTAATGAAGGCAGCGGTTGTATGGTTAGCAACAGCTTTGGCCAACATAGTCTTTCCAGTGCCTGGGGGTCCATAAAGCAAGACACCACGAGGAGGATCGATTCCAATTTGTTTGTACAATTCATGATGAGTTAGCGGCAATTCCACTGCCTCGCGAATTTCCTGTTTTTGAATGTCGCATCCTCCAATATCCTAGAGGGAAATGAAATCAACAGTATGCGTTACCTTGGGCTTGATTGGTAGGAAAGCACAACCAGAAACGAATGAACGTAGAAAACCCTGACAATTGTAAGCATAGAGACGAGAAGATGAAAGAAGGAAACTAACATTATAGGTGACGTCAGGCTTCTCGGATTGGCTGAGAAGGGAGATGCTAGAATCGGCTTCAGGGGGCAAAACGTCAACGAGGGCGTTAGAGTGGCGGTGAAGGGCGACAGAAGCAGAGGGCTTGAGGAGTTCTCTGTTGATGGTGCTAAGAATCCGGACGTAGTAATTGGAACCAGTGGTGGATCCGACGATACCGTTGTTCTGATCCACCATCTCCATGAACTGACCAATCACCAACGGCACAGACTGGATGCGTTTAACCTCTTCCTGAGCCCGAATAAGCTCTCGCTTCAGGTTCTTCTGCTCATCTTTCACATATTCCTCTTGAATGTCGATGAACTCGAGCTGCCGCTGAAGTGATTTCAACCGGCTGTACAGATCGTCTTCCACCGCCGCATACAGATCTGAAAAAACTGGAGAAGCTTTAGGGTCTACTATCATCGCCGTCGTAGCCATTGCTCGACAGGTTCTTGGAGTGGGATGGAAGAAATCTAAAATTCGGAGACGAACTGCTAGAGAGAAAGACAGAAAGCAATGTCTACAACGCCTACCCAACTATATTATGGGCCTTGGGAACATAAGCCCTCCTCTTTATAAAGCCCAATTCTTATAAAGTATACTCTTTACTTATAAACGAACGAATGGACGTCAAAAATAAATTTGAAATGTTATTAGAGTTTTTACCTTTCATTCAAATAAAAAATTTCAACTTCAACTCTACTCTTATAATATTGATAAACTTTATATTGTTTTTATTCTTAAATCGACAATTTTCTATATCCTCCTAAGTGTTTTGTTTTTTCTCTTTTCTAAGGCACGAATTTTCGCTACTTCCACGTCAGATTCATCGCGGATCGTTTAAATCGGGATCAGATTCATCGCGAATAGGTTAAAATCGTTTGTTGTCAACAAAGAAGTTTTGAATAAAGTATGTTCCGCAGAAAACCCTGGTATATATATTTAGTTTTGAGCTTGGGTTTAAGTTTATTTTTAATTTGAGGAGATTAATTGTGTTTGTGGGGAGATAATAGTATTTTTCATGATTCTTTTGTGAATTCGATAACGCGATTGAATAGTGAGTAACATGTATAGATTCAATTCTCCATTTGTCAAAATGAACCTTATAGTGTTGTAGTCAAAACGAGTCATTGAGTCAAATTGAGTGACTCAAATGGTCGAACTGAGTCGCAAGGTCGCATTTAGTCATATAGTTGCATTGGGTCACAAAGTCTCATCGAGTCGAATGGTCTCACTAGGTCACAAAGTCATATTGAAACACTTGGTCGCAGTGTGTCACAGAGTCGCATTGGGTCACAAAGTCTCGTCGAGTCGCACGGTCGCACTAGGTTACACAGTCATATTGAAACACATGATTGTAGTGGGTCACAGAGTAGCATTTGGTCATAAAGTCTTATCGAGACGCACAGTCACACTGGATCACAAAGTTATATTGAAATACATGATCGCAATGGGTTACAAAATATCATATAACAATTTACCCTCTTTATTTTTTTATACAACTGTAATGGATTCAATGGATGAGAAAATCACAATGACTTATTGTTTATATTATGGAAAATGAAAAAAAAACATAAATGGAGAATTTGAATGGGTTAGAAGAGTTCAGAAAAACCAAAGAGTTTTCACATTGTCCTCCAATTAGTCTGACATATCAATAACTTATTGATGAGTTGTGTGACGTGTGGAAACACGAGTTATAAATTATCCTAGACCACTTCACCGCAAGTATACGGATCGTGTAGTACCAGGGTCGATCTCTGGGGACTAAGGCAGCCAAAAACTAAGAATAAAACTAAACTAAGAGGGATAAAGATAGAATGAGATATGGTCCTAATTATCTAAAGCTAATCTAAGTGGTGACAACAATACTAGGTTGGGGATGAACTCGGATATGATAAACACTACGGGTGTCCGGGATACCAGGAATCGTATGGATGAAGCAACTAAGGATCATAGATCTATGAACTTATCTTGACAACGGGAAATTCATGTCCTAAGGTAAGGAGTGATTCTTCCGAGCCTAAACCTCCTAACCATGAGTATGTGCAACCCTACCTTCCAGCAGTGATTAACCCGTACCATGGCAGCTTTATGAGCGCAATCATTATCCCTAAGATGAATAACCGACCGGTTAGATTCTCATTAGTCAAACTTAATCTACAACTTAACAGGTCCGGATTCATTCTTTAACATTCCAGCAAAGTCCGAAATCCTATGTCGCTGAGCGGGCAGCACTAGCGTAAGAGTGATAATGCTAAGCGTAGAACCGAAAATCAAGAATAAATCAATAAATCTAAGCATTAACGCAAATCATTGTTCATCCATTACAATCCGATATCCCTACCCGTAGTTGGGAATCTACTCACTCATGGAGAAAACAAAAGACGAAGATAACATAACCCTATACATGTAGAGGTGCGCCCGGTCGTATTCCTTCATAATGCCCGATCGGGTATCCGGCACCCGATCGTGTTTTTGAGCGGCCCGAGTCGTGCAAACTCTCGGGGAATTTTGGATGAATTAACGCCCGAGCGGGTATACGTCTTGCGCCCGATCGGGTATGGCTACCCGATCTCGTTGCCTTCGTGCCCGGGTCGTGCAAGGTGAGCGGGTATACGTCTTGCCCCCGTAGGTTTAACCCGAGCGGGTGGTCTATTGTGCCCGACCGGGCACCCTTGTCTCCTTGAAATTTCTCTTTTCCGCTCGTTGCTCGGGTGTTCCTTTGGGTTCTAAGGCTCGATCTTGACTCTGAGTAGATATATCTTCAAATCACGTGGTTTTGTTCAGGAATCCGTCTTTTTTAAAGCTCATTTAGGCCTTGTCGCCTAAAAACCTGAAAACTAACAAAACGGGTGTGTGAAACTCAAAATCATATCGGATATGTAAATCTATATATAAAATATATGCGAAAATGGCACTAAAATCTATCCTAAAATTAATACACTTTCAGTGTTATCAAACTCCCCCAGACCTAAACCTTTGTTTGTCCTCAAACAAATCTAAAGTCTAGCACAAGAAGAATCTAATAACGATGGATACTAGCTCAAAAATATCGAAGGGTTGGTCATTTTGCAAATCAACACGTCACATGGATAAGAGCCTAAGCGTACTGAGTATAGCCTTATGTTTACCGAAAGTGCTGAGCCATGAAATCCTACAAAAAATCTAAGTCTACTTCACAACCCTAGATAACGTCCAAGCAATCTCCATACCTATTTCTCTAAGCTTTTGATATCATTCAAATCTCTTCTTCTCGTTCTTATGCATTTCTTTCTTTTCTGTACTTAGATCCACGCTTTGTTCCTAGGGTGTCGAAGTCGAAGAGGGATGGCTTTCTACTTAGACCCAGGCTGCCTATGGCACACTCATAAGGTTGCGCGACCTTAGAGGAGTGAAGAGGTGCATTATTGAATATTATTTTTTTTTCAGTTTTTTCTTTTACTTGAATACGCAACACTCTAACCCTTAGGACGTAGAAAAGCGCCTCTACCCACCACTTAGACCCGAACCATCGAATATCGATGTACTCATGTCAATCCTAACTCGGAATAGCGAAAAACTTATCCTAGATGACAGCGGAGTATAAGCGTGTGGAATCTAATTCATGAACGCTAAACATATCAACAAAGCTAAGCTATACGGTATATACGGAGATATGTCTACTTGGTATCGAGATCTAAGGAGTGAATTCAACTAGATAAGGGTTTCAAACACAACTACTCGACTAATCGGTATCAAAAAGGCTTCTAAGCAAACCTAGACCATTATCCACGATTCCACAAAGTCGCAAAACATGACTAAACTCGAAACAAATTTTCACTAGATCCATCTTATTCCTAAACCTAATCTTAAACCTAAACCTAAGTCTAAACATGTCGCTCTAAATATACATCCATATCACAAAATGAAAGAGTACCCTCCTCAGACCTGAACGGAACACCGTCCCGGTGTTCGAGACTTATGAGGGATTCCCACATGATAAAAATTCGAGAAAATAGAAAAAGGTAACGAATACACCTGGTGTGTGTGTGTGTCTTTCTCGAACCGTGATACATCCGGATGTAGTGACTCTTGCGCTCTATGCTCGTGCAGGTGATATGGTCTACCCGACGGGGGTATTTGCTGCAAAACTAAAAAGAAAGCGAGGAAAACCGTGCAGCAAATATCATAAGTCCTCTAAAACCCTAAGTCCTAAAAAAATTGTCTATGTCTAAAAAGAAGTTCGAAAACAGAAATGAAATGAAAAATAAAAAGGATATATAGCTCGGGTTGCCTCTCGAGAAGCGCTTGTTTTCGGTCTTTAGCTCGTCCCTAGCGTCTTCATACGCATGTAATGTCGGAAAGAGGCAAGTTGCCCGCTCCGTCATCCATCCTATCAGCACAATACGCCTTCACTCTCTGCACATTCACCAAGAATGTTCCCCCAAGCCCGTTGTCTAACTCCACGACTCCATGTGGTGAAACGTCTCTTACCGTGAAAGGTCCCGACCACCGCGACTTGAGTTTTCTCGGAAATAACCTCAAGCGGGAATTGAATAGAAGCACCTGATCACCTGCTTTGAACGAGCGTTGGAGAATGTGCTTGTCATGCCACTTCTTGGAACACTCTTTGTAAATCTTTGCGTTCTCGTAGGCATTTTGTCGCATCTCCTCTAAATGGTGAATCTCGAGGACCCGCTTCTCTTGAGCCGTATTAAGGTCGTAATTCAGCGCTTTTATGGCCCAATATGCTTTTTGTTCCAATTCGACGGGGAGGTGACATGCTTTTCCATATACGAGCTGAAACGGTGTCATACCAATCGGAGTCTTGAAAGCCGTTCTAAAAGCCCAAACTGCATCATCTAGCTTTATAGCCCAATCTCGTCGGGATCTTGAAACGGTGTTTTCTAGGATGGACTTGATTTCTCGATTGGATACTTCTACTTGCCCACTTGTCTGAGGATGATAGGGTGTGGCGACTTTATGCTTCACTCCGTATTTCGCTAATAGTGTCTCGATCACCCGATTGATGAAGTGCTTTCCTCCATTACTAATCACAACTCTTGGAACACCAAATCTAGGAATGATGATTCGTTTGAAGAGCTTGGTGACTACCTTGGCATCGTTGGTCGGGCATGCTAGGGTTTCCACCCATTTCGTCACATAATCTACAGCGACCAAGATGTATTGATTCCCGTAAGACGGAGGGAACGGTCCCATGAAGTCGATGCCCCATACATCAAATGGTTCGACTTCCAAGATGTATTGCTGAGGTCCCTCCTGCCTTCTAGAGATGTTTCCCGTCTTTTGACATATGTCACAAGCTGAAACATATCTGTGAACATCCCTAAAGAGCGTAGGCCAATAGAATCCGACTTGGAGAACTTTCGTTGTCGTTCTAGCGGCGGCAAAGTGTCCTGCATAGTCAGAAGGATGACAATGGAAAAGCACATCGGATACCTCTTCTTCCGGAATGCAACGCCTATATATATCATCGGTACGCTTGAATAAGTAAGGCTCGTCCCAAAAGTAGGCTTTGACATCGTGTAGGAACTTCTTCCTTGCGTTATGGTTCAGGCCTTGTGGGAGAGTCTCACATACGAGGTAATTTACGAAATCTGCATACCACGGGATAGGCCTTTATCCTTTCGCTGCCCCAATACAGCTCCCACCGCGTAGTCGCTTGCATCGCACATGATCTCAAAAGGGAGCTTCCAATCCGGAGGTTGGATGATAGGTGGCGAAACTAACGCTTTCTTGAGCTTCTCGAAAGCCACATGACACTCCTCATTGAAGTCGAACACTGCATCTTTACTCAAGAGGTCGGTAAGCGGTTTGGAAATCTTGGAGAAATCCTTGATGAACCTCCGATAAAACCCCGTGTGTCCAAGGAAGCTACGGATTGCTTTGACATTTATAGGAGGGGGTAGCTTCTCGATCACCTCAACCTTAGCTTTATCGACCTCAATCCCCTTTTCTGAAATCTTGTGTCCTAGAACAATTCCTTCTCGTACCATGAAGTGACACTTCTCCGAATTTAGCACAAGATTCGCTTGGAAACACCTGTCTAACACTTTACAGAGATTGGTTAGACACAAATCAAAGGAGGATCCATGGACTGAAAAGTCATCCATGAACACCTCCATATTATCGCCATTATCATCAGAAAAGATGGAAGTCATGCATCTTTGAAACGTGGCGGGTGCATTGCATAAGTCGAACAGCATCCGGCGGTAAGCGAACGTCCCATGTGGGCAAGTGAAGGTCGTCTTCTCTTGGTCATTTGAGTGGATCGGAATTTGAAAGAACCCTGAATAGCCATCAAGAAAACAAAAATAGGAGTGAAGAGCTAACCTCTCAAGCATTTGATCAATAAAAGGCAAAGGGAAATGATCCTTCCTGGTATGCTTGTTTAGCTTTCGATAGTCGATGCACATCCGCCATCCCGTGACCGTCCGCGTAGGAATAAGTTTGTTATTTTGGTTCGGGACGACGGTTATGCCTCCCTTCTTCGGTACCACTTGTACCGGGCTGACCCAAGTGCTGTCGGAGATGGGGTATATGATACCCGCGTCTAGAAGCTTCAGCACTTCCTTCTTGACGACCTCTGCCATGTTGGGGTTGAGTCGGCGTTGACATTCTATGGACGACTTCGACTCATGGGATTCGGTGTGTGCAAATCTAAGGATCTATACCCCTGATATCCTCCAATGTGTATCCGATGGTGGCTCGATATCTCTTGAGGGCGCAGAGGAGCTTGTCCACTTGTGACCTATCAAGCGCATCATTGATAATCACGGGGTACGTAGAATTGTCACCAAGAAACTCATACCTGAGCCCCTGCGGAAGGGGCTTAAGCTCAACCTTGGGTGCCTTCTCGGCACTCCAGTCAGGGTCCGTGCGAAAGTGCGAGATGTAGGGCATAGGATATGTAGAACACGGTGGAAGAGGTAATGCCCGGTCGGGTTTATCAGTTAACCCGATCGGGTTAAGAATTGCGTCTTTTACCCCCGTAGGTCCTACCCGAGTCGGGCTGCCAAAACGCCCGAGCGGGTTCTCATCCAGAGGCACTACCCGATCGGGTTCAAGCGTTCGCCAGCTCGGGTTACTAATTGAGGTATTTACCCCCGTGAGTACTGCCCGAGTCGGGTTACAATCCTTCCCGTGCGGGTTCTTTTGTGCTTGTTCAGCCCGGTCGGGCTATGTGTCTTGCCCGCTCGGGTACATGCTGGATCCGTGTTCCATCAACTCCTCCATTATGTCTATGCATTCTTCTACGTCTTGAGACGACTGAAATGTGCTCCCACTACACGTTGAAAGTGCTAGTTCTATGGGGTTGATGGTCCGATACTCATGTGTAATTTCCTCCACTAGCTCATCCACCGTGTCGATATGCATCACGGGTTCGGGCATGTATGGCTTCTTCAATGCCTCGTCGAGTTTGAACTCGATGGATTCATCCCCAAACTTCATCACCAGCCTGCCCTCGGCACAGTATATCACCATGGTCGCCGTGTTGAGGAACGGTCTTCCCAAAATAATGGGGATCCTCAGGTTGATTTCCATGTCCACAACGACAAAATCCGCGGGAAACCAAAACTTCCCAACTTGCACTGCTACGTTCATCAATATGCCCTCGGGATTCCGCATGGATTGGTCAGCTAGGGTGATCAGAATGCGTGTGGGCTGAAGATCTCCTACTCGATTAAGCTTTTCAACGAGAGATAATGGTAGCAAGCTCACACTCGCTCCGATGTCAATTAGCGCATGCTCAATCTCGTAATCATAAATCTTGCAAGGGATAACGAAGTTACCTGGATCGGGCATTTTCTTACCCATGGTCGGCGGCTGTATGAGAGAGTTCGTGACCATTACCATCTCATGATCTACGGTCCTTTTCCTTGTTATGATGTCTTTAAGAAACTTCGCGTAGGACGACATCTTCATGAGTGCGTCGTAGAAAGGGATGGTAACTTGCAGCTTCTGTAGACGAATTGAGAAAATTGGGCTTCATCACTTTGCCTCCTTTGGATTTGACGCTGCGGAAAGTGCAATGGCGGTACCCTTGGGGGAGGTGCTACATAGGGTAACTCCCCCTCCTCTTCCTCGGTCCTCTTCTCTTCCACACCTAGAGTGTTGGGTTGCTCTTCTCTAATGACTAAAGGCTCTTCTCTTGCAACCATGGGTGGCATGGATTGTCCCACCGTATTGCCACTCCTCAAGTGGATGGCATTGATCTGCTCGCGAGGGTTTGCCTCGGGCTTCCCGGAAGGCTGTCCGGTTTGTCGCTTCGAACCTTGGGCTAGCTGAGCCACTTGTGTTTCTAGGAGCCGCAAGTGTGTCTGAAATCCGTCCATTCTCTTCTTCATGTCATCTTGCTCAGCTCTAATCCCTCCAAATGCACTTTTCTGCTCTTGGTGCATGACTTGGAGCATCGATAGAATGTCGGAATCACCCGAAGATTGTGCACGTTGCTGGTACCCATAGTCTTGGCCGCTACCTCTCGGTTGGAAACCTTGATTAGGTTTTCTCGTCATTATCCGCGGTTGAAAGTCTTACGGATTTGCTACATTGTTCGTGTTGCCATATGAGAGGTTGGGATGGCTCTTGATGTAGCCTTGTTGGTAGCCCCGATTGGAGACGTAGTTCACTTCCTCCATCCCTTGGCCTACGGATGAGTCATGTCGATCCACATGAAGTCCAGCAATCATCCGATGAATCTCGCCAACTTGTTGCTTCAAGTCCGTTAACTCCGGGTTGGCGATACCAAGCTCGTTTACTGCAGCTTTTGATGGGTAGTCGCGATTGTACTCCCCTACCTTCTTGCCTCCTTCCCT
>CM071860.1:35796081-35824962 GCA_036759665.1 Gynandropsis gynandra
CGAGTGAGAATGGGAACACCATCAAATAAAGATCCTCCCGAGTGACTCCCGTTCTAACCTTAGTAGTGCTACATAGCATCTTGAAGTCCGTAAGGTGGGAGTTCGGATCTTCGTTCTCCATTCCGTGAAAGGCCGAATTGTTGAGCATCTGAATAAAAGCCGGTTGCAGCTCAACTTGGTTATCGATCGTGCGGGCCATGCACGAAAGTAACTGCGTGTGCTTAGGAGCGGTGTATGCGCACTATGCGTATCTTCCTCCTCAGAGGCGTGTTGCTCGTGGTTGCTCGTTCTTTCTACCTCGGATTCGGAATCAACTATTGCGATCCTTCTCTTCTTGCGCAGGCTTCTTAGTGTGCGTTCAACCTCGGGATCGTAGATGAGAAGTTTCTGAGTAGAGCTTCTCATACAAGTCTCTTGCACAAAAAGAAACAAAACACCAGAGCGTAAATCCGCGGTAGATAGAAAAGACTCGATAAAGGGAAAAACAAACAAACAAAGACGAAAAACAAACAAACAAACAAACACTCCGGAAAGGACTAGATCTTAATCTAGCTAATTCCTAGTCTAGGCCGTTATTAGTCCCCGGCAACGGCGCCAAAAACTTGACGTATGGAAATACGAGTTATAAATTATCCTAGACCACTTCACCGTAAGTATACGGATCGTGTAGTACCAAGGTCGATCTCTGGGGACTAAGGCAGCCAAAAACTAAGAATAAAACTAAATTAAGAGGGATAAAAATAGAATGAGATATGGTCCTAAATATCTAAAGCTAATCTAAGTGGTGACAACAATACTAGGTTGGGGATGAACTCGGATATGACAAACACTACGGGTGTCCGGGATACCGGGAATCGTATGGATGAAGCAACTAAGGATCATAGATCTATCAACTTATCTTGACAACGGGAAATTCATGCCCTAAGGTGAGGAGTGATTCTTCCGAGCCTAAACCTCCTAACCATGAATACGTGCAACCCTACCTTCCAGCAGTGATTAACCCGTACCATGGCAGCTTTACGAACGCAATCATTATCCCTAAGATGACTAACCGACCGGTCAGATTCTCATTAGCCAAACTTAATCTACAACTTAACAGGTCCGGATTCATTCTTTAACCTTCCAGCAAAGTCCAAAATCCTATGTCGGTGAGCGTGCAGCACTAGCGTAAGAGTGATAATGCTAAGCGTAGAACCGAAAATCAAGAATAAATCAATAAATCTAAGCATTAACGCAAATCATTGTTCATCCAATACAAATCCGATATCCCTACCCGCAGTAGGGACTCTACTCACTCATGGAAAAAATGAAAGACGAAGATAACATAATCCTATACATGATAGACTCTAAGGTTACCCGCCGTTGGGACTCTACTCACTCATGGAGAAAACAAAAGATGAAGATAACATAACCCTATACATGATAGACTCTAGGAAATTCGATGTCTCGACCTTCCCTATCGTGTTACCGGTGCAAGGATTGATGCTTCTCTTCTACTCCAACGTCTCCCGAGCCTTTCCAGATGTTTTCCCAGCCTTTCCTTCCTCTGTACGTCGCCCCCTTTGCTCTAGATCTGTTCTGTTCCTTAAATTCGGACGTTTGAATGCAAGATCTAAGTTGTTGCGAAATACGCGGCTCGCTCGGGCACCACTGTTGCCCGGTCGTGCAGAGGTGCGTCCGGTCGTGTTCCTTCATAACGCCCGATCGGGTATTCAGCACTCGATCACGTGGTTGAGCGGCCCGAGTCGTGCAAACTCTCGGGGAATTTGGGATGAATTAACGCCCGAGCGGGTATACGTCTTGCGCCCGATCGGGTAACACTATCTGATCGTGTTGCCTTCGTGCCCGGGTCGTGCAGGGTATGCGGATAAAACCCCGTAGGTTTTACCCGAGTGGGTGGTCTATGGTGCCCGACCGGGCACCCTTGTCTCCTTGAAATTTCTTTTTTCCGCTTGTTGCTCGGGTGTTCCTTTGGGTTCTAAGGCTCAATCTTGACTCTGAGTAGATATATCTTCAAAGCACGTGGTTTTGTTAAGGAATCTGTCTTTTAAAGCTCATTTAGGCCTTGTCGCCTAAAAACCTTAAAACCAACAAAACGGATGTGTGAAACTCAAAATCATATCGGATATGTAAATCTATATATAAATATATGCGAAAATGGCACTAAAATCTATCCTAAAATTGATACACTTTCAGTGTTATCAGATACCCTAGACCAAGTTTGCGACATAAGCAATGAAATCGTTGCTTAGGCAAAGGCTTTGTGAAAAATGTCAGCTATCTAAGATTCCGACGAAACATGTTTCGTGACAATTGACCCAAGCGCCACCTTCTCTCGAATGAAATGGTAGTCCATTTCAATGTGCTTGCTACGATTATGAAATACCGGATTCGTAGATAAGTAGACGGCTGATAAATTGTCACAGTGTAACACAACAGGAGCAGGTTGAACAATTCCAAGATCTCTTAACACAAATGAAATCCACGTTAACTCTGCCACAAGACTAACCATAGCCCTGTATTCCGCCTCAGTAGAGGAACGAGAGACAGTTGGCTGTCTTTTGGCTGACCATGATATCAGATTGCATCCCAAAAATGTACAAAATCCAGTAGTTGATCTCTGAGTCTCTTTACAGCCTCCCCAATCACTGTCGTTGTATGAATGAAGATTCATAAAACTATTAGAATGAAGAAACAATCCACACTATAAAGTTCCTTTCAAATACCGTAAAACTCTCTTCAAAAGTTTGAAATCACCGCAAGAAGGCTCATTCATTTTCTGACATAAAGAGTTTACTGCATAACTAAGATCAGGCCTTGTGAGAGTGATGTATTGTAGAGCTCCAACAAAGCTACGAAACTCAGTAGGATCAGAATACTTCTGAGTGTCTGTCGCTATGATATTCTGATGTAGAGGCAATGGTGTGGACAGAGGTTTACAATCTTTCTTACCTGCTCTGGTCAAGAGATCTTGAGCATACTAAGATTGATTTAAAAATAAACCATCAGAGTGAAACACAGCTTGAACTCCCAAGAAATAATGTAGGTCTCCAAGGTTCTTCATGGAGAATTTTGAACTGAGATTGCCAATTAGTTGCTGAATTAAACCATTAGAGTTCCCTGTTAAAATAATGCCATCTACATATAGAAGAAGCACCAAAATGTCAGCACCATTTCTATACACAAACAATGATGGATCAGAATTGCTACAAATGAACCCAAACTCAAGTAGATAGCCACTAAACTTGTCAAACCAGGCACGAGGAGCCTGTTTTAACCCATAAATTGCATTCTTCAAACAACAAACATAATCTGGATAATCTTTATCAGTGTATCCAGGAGGTTGCTTCATATAAACTTCCTCCTTTAACTCCCCATGGAGAAATGTGTTACTGACATCAAGTTGAAAAATTTTCCACTGTTTTGTAATAGCAACTGAGAGCACAATCCTGATTGTAGCTGTCTTCACAATAGGACTATAGGTCTCCATGTAATCCACACCCTCTGCCTGGTGAAATCCTTTTGCTACCAGCCTGGCTTTGAGCCGTTCTAGTGAACCATCAACCTTTAACTTGGTCTTATAGACCCACTTACATCCTAACACATTCATATCTTGTGTAGGTGGTACCAATATCTAGGTTTTATTCCTTTGTAAAGCTTCAATTTCTGCATCCATTGCAGCATACCAACCTGTATGTCTGAGAGCATATGTTATAGACTTTGGTTCTGAAGGTATTGTAGCTGTAGATATAGAGAGGGCGTACCTTGGATTTGGGTTAACTATACCTGCACGACTCCTTGTGATCTTGGGGGTGTGTAGATATTGTTGCAGACATAGAAGGTTCTATGTCTGAATCTGAAGAACTTATTGTTGTTGTAGTTACAGTTGATTCTGTTAGTGAAGATGCAACTCCCTGAGTCTCTGTAATTTGTGGTGGTAACTGATAGCTTGGTAGTTGTTGACTGGAATTTAAATTCTCTGTATAGCTAGAACAGCTGAACCCTTGCTGCCATGATTTCAACAACTCTGTAGGATAATTGGGACATAATCTGGAATATGCATTTTGATAAGGAAAACACATCTCATCAAACACATCATGTTTAGTAATATACACCTTCCCTGTAGGTGGATATAAACACCTGTAGCCCTTATATTTTGCATTGTATCCAAGGAAAACACAGTGCAGTGATCTAGGTTCCATCTTATGATTTGCATATGACCTAAGATTAGGGAAACAAGAGCATCCAAATACACGCAGTGCTGAATAATCTGGCTCATATTCATTAAGTATTGCGAATGGAGTAGCATTGTTAGCAAGGACAGATGAAGGAATCAAATTAATCAAAAAATTTTAAGTAAAGAATGCTTCAACCCAGTAAACCAGAGGAACTCTAGACTGAAAAATCATAGTGAGACCAAGTTCAACCAAGTGTCTGTGTTTACGCTCAGCTAAACCATTTTGCTGAGGAGTATAGGGACATGACATTTGAAGCTTTATGCCACTCTTAGCAAGATGTTCCAAAAAAGTTTTATTTGTAAACTCTCATCCTCCATCACACTGAAACAGAGTTATCCTTTGTTTGAACTGATTTTCCACCAAACTTTGAAACATTAAGAAGGTTGAATAGAAATCAGATTTCTTATGTAAAGGATAGAACCAACTATATTTGGAATATTGATCAACAAACACCACATAATATCGAAACAACTGATTTGATGTGATTGGAGCAGGCCCCCAAAGATCACAATGTACACACTCAAGAGGTCTATCTACTTTTGAGTCTGTTTTGAAAAAAGAAAGTTTAGAGTTCTTCCCAAGTTGGCAAGGAGAACAGAACCCAGTACTTCTCTTTGTTATGCTAATAGCATTTCTTGATTTAAGATGTTGTATTACTTGAGATTGAGGATGACCCAAACGCTGGTGCCATATGTCCTCTGAAGCTGCTCTATGCCTGACTGAATAGAAACACTGCTGAAAACCTCCATTGTCTGATAAATTGTTCACCATATAGATCCCTTTATGTTTGCTTCCCCGAGCTATAGTTTGCTGTGTTGCCGTGTCCTTTATAGTAACACCATTATTATCAAATATAAAATAACAAGGGTACTCTGATGTAAGCTGTGCAACAGATAACAATTGTTTTTCCAGTTAAGGAACCACCAAAACATCATTCAAAATCAGTTTAGCTGACATTGTATTGATTTCAGCTGGACCAACATTTGTAATTGGAAGGAAAGCTCCATCTCCAACCATTACTGAGTCACTGACATTGTATTGCTGAATATTATGAAGGTTGTTGACTGAGTTTGTCATGTGTGAAGATGCACCAGAGTCTGGAAACCACTCTTTTCCAGATTCCTCCACTGCTGTCAATGCTTGGGGTACTTCTGATGCCTGAAAAGAGTTGTCAAATCTATGCCAGCACCTTAAGGCATTGTGACATGTTTTTCCACAAATTTGACATACAGGTCTAGGTCCATTCCTTTCATTTGTATGTTGGTTTCTTTGAGTTGATTGTAAGAAGGTTTGCTGAGAAAAACCACGTCCTCTAGAGGTATATCCACCTCTACCTCTATTATTGTTGACAAATCTATTGTTATTTCTGGTGTTCAGATACACATGATCTCTATTTGCACCAGATTGAGATGAGAAATCCAAGTGTGGACTAATAGTTGTTGGTTTTTGATATTTTGTGTTTAACGATAAGCTTGTGAGCTGTGAAACAACCTCATCGAACATAGGATAAGGTGGTTTGCGCATATTAGTATGAATCACAGTACTAAATGCTTCAAACTCCTTTCCTAAACCTTGAAGTAATCTGAAAATCTTCATTAATTCTGAAATTGGTTTTTCAATGGAACTTAAATTATCACAAATAGACTTAAACTGTCTCAAATATTCAGCAACTGATTTGTCATCTTGAGTAAGATTCTGCAGTGAAGCCATCAAATCATACTCACGAGAAACAGAGACTACATTGAAATTTTGAGCAAGTGCAACCCATACCTCACGAGAGGTTTCTACTCCAATAACCAAACCAAATACTTCTTCCGTTAAAGTTCCACAGATCCAAGACCTTACCAATTGATGAGTCTTGTACCAGACTTTATATTGTGGATTTGAAATCAGTGTTTGAACCTCATTTTGCTGAAAAATCACAGTCTCATTAGGCTTATGGATAGAACCATCAACAAAGCCTAATAGCAGCTGACTTTTCAGCAATGATTCAATTTGAGATTTTCATTTTAAGTAATCTGTGTCTGATAATATTAGAGACACAAAATTTGAAATATTAATATGGATAGGAAATGGAAATTCCTCGTTGTCCAGTGAAGTAGAGCATCTGGATCAATTCTGATACCATGAAGAGAAACCGAAAAAATACAGATACACAACCCAGAAACAATAAAACAGTAAATTAAGAAAAAAGATTCATTTCCCATCATTTGTATTCCATAAAAAAACTTGTGAATTACATTCTGATTACAGCTCAATTTATAGAATACATAAGGGTATAAATGGAATAAATTTGTTAATTGTACGAAGAGGAATAAATCTGTTTGACACTGGAATTCACCTGAATCAACTTGATTGATGAGAAAACCCTTTGTCGCTTTGTACCACCGTGGCTAACTGTGAAGCTTCTCCTGAGGGAATGGATACACCCATAGCTGCTGCTGACTCTTCTTGTCTTCCTTGTCTTCCAATTCGACTCCTTTCAGCCACAACCCATGCTCTGTTTTTGGTATCGTTAATGATGCAAGAACAAAGCTTCGACCGTCTTCTTCTTCCTTTAATTCACTCTTCATTATATTCACACAGGGATGTCGGAAATTGATAGACCTTGCCTCGTAGTTCTCTCCATGGAGCAAGGGTTGGGAGAGAGCCAGTCCCGAATCGTCACCGGGCGTCAAATCATATGGAGAGATTGTTCCATGTTGGATTGCAGTTGATGTGGCGGTGGTTGAGGAATCGGTAGTTCTGGTGGAAGCCATCGAGGAAGGTAGGAAGACGTTGTCTGGGTGATTTGTTTGTTCAAACATGTTTTGATTGTGTGTCTTTGGACTTTGGACTTTGTTTTCGGTGGTTTTAGGCGAGGTTTGTGGGATTGCAGATATTAGGTGTTGGAGTTTTAGGTTTTTGGTTTGAGGTTTGAGATTGATATTTGGTTTTTGGATCGGATTTTGAGGTTGCCTTGAGATTTAGAATCTGTCAGATTTTCGGATCAAGTTCAGGTACGAACGAAAAGTTTGGTTTGTTGGTGTCGAAACGAGCAGTGCTTGGATCCAAAAAAAATGAATATTCAGACCATGGTTAGAGGCTCTGATACACAAAATAAGATACGTGAATTTGAATTGTAATGACACAAATGCTAATATGTGAAGAAAATATATCGAAAACATATTAGGGGATTTAGTGGATCTGATAACGGATTTTGTGGAGTCTTGATTCCTCAATAATTTTCATCTGGAGATACTATGTATATTCTCAAAACGGTTTTTCTTTTTTTTTTTTATGTACAGAAGAAAAATGCAATCTCCCTCGATACTGAACAGTTTGACACTTTACATACATCTATCGTATCATCTTGAAGTACAATATTTACAGAAAAAACTAGTGTCTTGAGCTCCGAGGCTTCCAAGCCCTTGATGCTTGTCTGCAACCCTCATAAGGAGAGACAAACCCAACTGTTTCCACATCTCCAACTGTCTTGAACAATCGTCTTTTTCTCACCTCTTCAACCAACGATCTATGTAGCAACTGACTCTGCACATCTACAAGTGACTGATTCCTCGTAAGCTTGCGATTTTCGGATCCCAACTTTCTGGTTCTTGAACTGGATGATGCAAACATGTTCGGCAAAATATTGTGGTATCTGTTCGTAGGATTTCCAGACTGTAGGTAATCGCTTTCTTCGGGGCAAAACCTTGTCAGGTTGTGAGTTCTGGTAATACCAAGGGGGATGTGTCTCTTTCCAGGGATAACTTCAGAGATGTGCTCATCTACAGATATGTAGTTCAGATTCGAGTAAGATTCTGAATTGGAAGAGCTCTGAGAATGTGTCTCGTCGGAAAAATCATCTGCAGGATTCATTGTTTTAGTTATTGTTTAAACATCTCAAGCACTATACGCAAAAGCTCGATCATACTTCCATACCTTGTAGCCATTTTTGAACGCCTTGTGTCGTAAAGCCAGATAGAGAGACATGAGAGGATGAATATGAAGAGGAAGCATGAAAAGGTGAAGCATGGTGATGGTGGTGATGGTGAGGAGTGTGTTCATCACTGGTTTCATCATCTTCCTGATGCTTCCATCCAGGGAGCAAAGAAGAAATTTCTCCGTCAATCATTTTAGCTATCTCAACTGGCTCCCAGTCGGTGATCTCAAGTTCTTTTACCATCTCCACTGCGACTTCAATTGAAGTATCATTCACAATGTCATAGGGAAAGTATACATTTCTTGCAGGACCTGGAAAACAAAAGAGTTATATGGTTGAATCTGAGGAGCATCATAATCAATATTTCAGCCGTTTTACCATTTGCATCTGCAATTTGTACTTTCAAAAAGATTGTCTTATCTTCAGGGTTCAGTTTCCCAGTTATCGTCATCAGGGTCCTCTGGAAACCATCGTTTTCTTCCAATTTCAGTCTTTCCATTTCACTTTCGTTAAGAAACGGCTTTGGATTTCCATGATTTCTTGTGCACACCATCCAGGTTTCATCAGATACAAGGAATGGATCAAGCAAGAGTTCTTTGGCCGACACTCTCTTTGAGGCAGACACCAAACACTGTCCAATGAACCTCTGAGCCTCAATGTCTTCAACTCTGTAAAATGCTCCCGGTAGCTTCCCCTAATAAGTAAATATCAGAAAGCATAAACGATTGGTTTAATTAATAGCTTCATATGCATGTTCCTTATTCATATATGGAAATGCATACCGAGGTAACTTTCTTGTAAATCTGTGCCGGGTTGTTGCACTCACTATACGGAAACTCAGAGGTGATCATCTCTAGTACGCACATGCCAAATGAATAAACATCAACGAGTTCATTATAGTCTTCTTCGTATAATTCTGGCGCCATGAACTCTGGGGTGCCTGCATAAAAGAAGCAGGCAGAGGGAAATCTAAGCATACGGTTACTAGAGATAAAACGGGAGAACATTTTGTGCAACATACCAATGACACTATGCGCGGATCGGGAGTCCTGCAGGATTCTTGCCAGACCAAGATCGCCAATTTTAACTTGCCCAAGATGGCCATTAACAAAGATATTATCACACTTGAGGTCTCTGTGGATTACAGGAGGGTCATGCCCGTGCAAATAGACAAGGCCTTCCAAGATTTGGCGAGCCCAGCTCTTGATTGCGCGGATGTCTAAACGCACGTATTTTGCTCGGTATCTGCTTGTGAACAGATACAGGGTTAAACACAAAAAAGGAACACAAAGGATTCATCTTGGTGAAGATAAACAAAGACGATGAAGAATGAATATTACTCTCGAAGGGTCCCAGAAGTGAACAACTCGGTGATGAAGTTGAAAGTATGGCGATGAACATCGATCCATGAAGTGTAAAAGCGAATAATGGATTTGTGGTTCAAAGTGCCGAGGAGGTGAACCTCGGAGTAGAGCCTCTGAAGATCAACGGAGGAACGTAAAACTTCTTTGAGCTTTACTTGACTCCACGCAACTTCAATCCCAAGAATTTCGTCGATCGCTTTGAAGACAGTTTTCATCGCTCCCCGACCCAAAACTTCCCCGAACTGTTCCACCAAAAACCACACCAGACATCAAATTTTGGACTAAAGGGTTAGAATAATAGAATTTAGACATCCAAAAGTCGTTTCGACACTGACTTACCCGTCCGTACCGACCAGTAGGATCAGTTTCGACATACTCTGCGTCTCTATTGATTTCGGTGGCTCGTTTCATGCTCATGGTTTGAGCAAATTGCGATTCTTGAAAGTGCCAAAGGAAATTCCCTTGCAGAAGAAGATGATGATGAAGACGTGATATGTGTTACCTCTTCTTCGCCTGCGTCAAGGGTGTAATGATCAGCCCAAATTATTTTAAACAGTAGTTGGAAAGTTCAAAGAAGTAACGACAGAATCCCAAATTTATCTACTTTTATTTTATTTAACAAATACTAATATTTTACTAATGCAAACAAAACGAAAACTAAACTTTCATGGATATAATTAAAGAAAACAATAAAAAAATGGCTCACACACGCATCATCGAAAAGTCAAATCCACAAAGCCGTAACCATTTATATTACATTATAGATTTGAAATTAATATTATTATTTCACAATCCGCTATTTGTCGTTTTTCTAAAAATATTGTCAGCTAATAATGATATTGTACGCAATAATAGTATAAACTTACTGAAATTTCACTATTAGAAATTAACTTGAAGAATCCTCTCTAAATATATTTAGGGACAGAAGATAATGGCATGTAAACAAACGTTGTCAAACAAAAATGTCTGCAATCCGTCCGTAAATACGGACAAAAATCTCAATCTATAAATTGTCTGTAATTCTGGACTGTAAGGCCGTCCGCAAATCGACGGAAAAGACGACCAAAACGCAAACAGATGCATCCATCCATCTATCCCTTCGAGAGTCCTCTTTAACGTGAGACACAACAAGGAGTCGGAGATTGATTTAGGATCATCGCTCGTTTGATATCTCTATACTCTTTTATCTACTCTTTTGTTTGTGATGTTTAGACTCATGAGCGAGTAGTGGATTTGTTCTAGGAGAAGGGATTAACCCATTCCTATCCCAGAACCGTCTTTGATTCGTTTATGAATGCATTTCCCTGTTTCGTATTATCTATTCTTTGTCTAAGCTCTTACTGTATTGTGTTTACGGTGACCACGTATATGAATGTGTTAGGGATTAGGAGAAGGACTGAAAGGTGAATTCTAGTCCTAAAAAATTAGGCTTAGAACAATCGAGACTAGATCACAAAAGTAGGTAGTAACGGTTGAGGGTTGTATCGGGCGAATCATGAATCGTAATGGGGTTTAGTTGGGGTGTCAGCCACGAAATTAGCGGATGACTCAATCTAGCCACGTTCCTATGCCTTGAGAGAGGGTAGGTTCTACATTAGGATCATCCGCCTTAGATATCTTGATAGGAAATGCACGATTAGATAAACCAGAGATAGGTTTCGGAAGCTATGCGGTGAAACCGATTTCCTAGGGCGGTTGTCTCTTTGTTTAGAACTCACTTATCCATTGCATCACCATTATATTTTCATTTCATCATCCTCATTCTTTCTCAGCAAGCTTTGGTTTTATTTTTGATTCTTAGATCGTGTTACATTAGTCCTCGTGAGATCGACACCTTAACTAGTACACACGTGTCGTGCACTTGCGAGTAGTCTTAAGTTAACTTGTTAATATGAAACACATCAAGTTTTTTGCACCGTTGCCGGGGACTAATTGTCAAGACGTTTAGAATTCAGATTTAGAATCATACTTGTATTTCTATTTTCTTTTCAATTCTTTCCACTAATTCTTTTTACTTGTCTTTCGTAGGTGCATGACCCGATCTCAAGGTCATTCGAATTTGCATCGGATCGAGCCTGAGATTGAGAGAACATTAAATAAGTGAAAGAAGGGAAAGGGAGAAGAAAGGGTAGATACGACCAATCCACGAACGATGAACAATCAAAACGATGTATTGGATGGTCATGGACAGCCGTAATTACCCGTCGGTAATGTGGCGTAATTACAACAACAACAGACTCCTCCACCACGTCGTCTCCGTGATTATGTGGTGCCGAACATGAGCAATGTCCAAAAAGCAATAAGGACGCCCGCTGTTGCGAGGGATCAATTCGAGATCAAGCCCACGATGGTCAACATGTTATACCAAAAACAGTTTATGGGCGGAAATCACGAAGACCCTCATCAACATCTACGAGACATCCTAGAGCTATCAAGCACATTCAAAATTCATGGAGTCTCAGAGAATGCTGTCTTCCCTTCTCCATTGGGGGACGAGTGAAGGCGTGGCTACAATCTCTTCCCGCTGGTTCTATCACTACATGGGACCAGCTTTGCACGACATTCCTATCACGGTTCTTCCTTCCGAGCAAGAAGATTAAAATGTGAGGAGAAATCACTATGTATAGAAGCCAAGAGGGAGAGACGTTATTTGAGGCATGGGGAAGATTCAAGGAGTTTTTACAAATGTGTCCTCATCACGGTCTAGAGCAGTGGTACGTGATTCAAACATTCTACAACGGGATCACGTATGAGCATATCACAACGCTAGATAATGCTGCTCGAGGATCATTCATGGACTTAAGCGTAGAAGAGGCATACGAGCTTATCGATAATCTTTCCATGAACCACACCATGTGGTCTCAACCAAGAAGTATGCCAAACAAGACACAAGGTCTTTACGAGGTTGATAAAAAAAAGTGCGATGGGCAATGCGGTGAATACCATCTATTGTGCAAATTGTGGAGAGACAGATCATATGGCTTACCAATGCACAATGCAAGAAGTCATGGAGCAAGTGAGCTACGCCCAACAGCAAGGCAACATGCAATTCGGGAACACGTACAACCCGAATTGGAGGAATCACCCGAATCTCTCGTATCGCACGAATCAACTGGTGAAATATTCGGGGTTTTCAGCAAAGGCAGCAGTCATATCAGTAACCGCAGCCACTCCAGCAAGCTCCTCAACCTCTTCAAGCTCCTTCGTCAACTCTTGAGATGGTGATGCTTGAGTTCATCAAGGAACAAAGGCAGCAACAATCGACTCAATCAATGAGCTGAAAAATCAAAAGGACTCCTGGAGCACACATGTGAAGATGCTAGAAAACTCCATTGCACAACAGGCTGCATCATCCTCTCGGAATCCCGCAATGCTACCCGGAAAGTCGGATCTTAACCCGAGAGAGCACTTAAATGCCATCACGTTGTGCAGCGAGGATATGATCGAGAATCCGTCTTCAATAGCGCAAGAGAACGTTGCTGAACGTTCGATGAATAAAAGAGAGGGCATAATTGCAATCATGGAAGGGTATGAGCCTGATTTAGAGAAGCCATATGTTGCTCCACAGGTATACGAACATCTTATACCATTTCCTGGACGCTTGGTGAGCAGCAAGAATCGAGAGAGCGTAACCAAATTCTCCCATTACCTCAAGCAGCTCGACATCAACATGCCATTCGTGGAAGCGCTCCAAAAGATGCCTAATCGAGCAAACTATTTTAAAGCAGTTCTTTCCAAGGAGAAGCACATCAAAGAGAATGAGATAGTAGGACTCACCGAGGAATGCAGCGCTATTCTCCAAAACAAGCTGCCACCAAAGTTGAAGGACCCCAGAAGCTTCTCCATCCCATGCACCATAGGAAACATTGACATCGACAAAGCTTTATGCGATTTGGGAGCAAGCGTGAGCATAATGCCACATTCGGTTTATAAGTGGGTGAACTTCAGGAATATCAAGCCTACCAAGATGTGTCTATCACTCGTGGATCATTTGGTATGGTATCCGGTGGGAATTGTTGAAAACATTCCCACCAAGATAGGTAGTATTTGCATTCCCACTGATTTTGTTGTACTTGATATCGAGGAAGATGCTAACGTGCCTATAATTCTTGGAAGACCATTCTTAGCTACTGCAGGTGCGAAGATTGATGTACAACAAGGAAAACTCTCTCTACGTGTCGGTGCCAAGAGAATTGAATTCCGTTTTTCCAACCCCAAGGAGTCATGCCATAGAGTTGATGTGCTGGACAAGTCGATGAATGACACGTATAATCGAATAAGTACTTCCGATCCTTTTGAGAGAGGGCTAACGAAAGTTTGCAATGCTGCAGGACTTACCAAAGAAGGAGCCAATGTCTATTCTAAATTCGTAAGTCCCATTGAGGCACTTCAAGACGCTCCAAATGAGAACACGCCGCACGAAATGCTCACTGATTTTGCGGTAGTAAAGGCATCGAAGTTGCAGTTTGAACCTCTTCCTTCCTTTATTCGGCATGAGACGCGAAATCCACCAATTCGTCTCAAGAAGCATAGGAGAGTGACCCCTTCAACATGTATGCGCTGGATACCTAAGGAGGACAGCCACGAAACATCCATCAACAATCAAAGGAGGCTGCACCAATGTTTGGAAGAGAAAGGAGCATCGAAGGCAATGCGCAATGAGAAAGGAAACCGAGCTGAAAGATGGCACAATACAAATACTATACCTCACGACTTTCGGCCGGGTGATATTGTTCTACTTTGTGATTCTCGTTTTAATTCTTTCACGGGCAGATTACATTCCCATTGCGATGGTCCATTTCACTTTCGGCCTGATATAGTGCTACACTGTGATTCTCGTTTTAATTCTTTCACGGGCAGATTACATTCCCATTGCGATGGTCCATTTCAGGTACGCGAAGTCTTCACAAATAGAAAGGTAGAACTATGGAGTGATTCGAGCAGGACATTCAAGGCAAATGGGCAGCGTCTACAGCTATATCAAGCCGCTCCATCGATCGAAAGTGGAAACTTCATCTCCATGTTCGATCCACCCATCGTGCACACATGAAGTATGGAGACGTGAAGCTCAACGACGTTAAACAAGCGCTTTCTGGGAGGCAACCCAGCATTTTGTTTTTCTTTTGATTCGTATTTCGAACTTGGTATATTTGAAAAACAAAAAAAAAACATAAAAAAAAGAACACCTTCAACTGTGACTTCACCTTCCTATCCTCCATTGGAGCTACACGTCGAGGACGCCATTCAATTCAAGTCTGAGGGGAGTAGTTCGCGTTTGTTTGGTGATCTCATTTCATTTTTCATTTGTTTTTGTAGTTTTTAGGTTAGTTTTTTGGTTTTTGAGTTAGAGTCTACCTAGGCACTTGTCCGGCGCCACGTTTTGAGATGAACCTTGAACCTAGGATGCTTAAGAAGTTGGCCTTTTCTGTGATATCTTGCATGTTAGAGCTTATTAGATGGTTGAGGAACGAGTGGGTCGTAAGTCTTTGGGAATTCTAGTGTTACTTATGGGAAGTTTAGATGAGTTTGCTAAGTTAGTTTCTTGTTCATTCTTTCTATCCAAGTGATTATACTTCATATTGACGATGCTTCATTTCTTTTTCACGAGGATGATTTGATCGCATGAGTTGAGCTTGTTTTGCAGAAAATAAGAGCGCACACTAACACTCCGCTATCGATAGAAGTAATGCCTCAAAGAATGATCTAAACTCAATATGAGTGCATCGACCTTGATACATTTTCGATGGTTCGGGTCTAAGTGGTGGGTTGCGATCATCTTTCTACGTCCTAAGAGTAAGGCGCATAAAAATGCCATCTACTCCGCTGCACTCTTCAACGAGGTGCAAGAGTATACCGTCATCGGTAGCTTGGGTCTAAGTAGAAGTTGAATCCCTTCAAATCTGATGCCTAGAAGCCTAGTGTGTTCGCAAAATCAGAATAAAAAATGGAATGGAAGAATAAAGAAGCTCGAGAATAAAACAAGTATCCTCTTCGATTATGTGATTAGCATTTGTTTGAAGTCTCGTTTGGTAGAGAGAGTTGCGGTTTCTTAAATAGCTCGTCTTTGATTTACTTTCTTATTGGTAGCCATGGTGAACCTAAGATGAAGAATGAAAGTTATTAGACCAAAATTTGCTCTAACTTGTTTGGTTGATCGATTAGGTTTGCTTTAGTGGTATATTTTTAGGAAAAGGGAATTCTCACATTTTATATCTCCCACATGTTCCATGTTTACGTTTTCTTAGGGACAAGCAAAAATTCAAGTCTGGGGGATTTTGATCATCTCGTTTCCGTACACGATTCTCGCATGATTTTAGATATGTTTACGACGATAGTTGTGATGTTTACGTGTGATTTTGTATCCGTTTTACTTATTTTCGTGTTTTTATGTTCTTATAGGTTCTTATACGTATTTGGTTCGTTTCGGAGCTAAAGAACATACACGAGACAAAGTACAAGCATAAGAGATTATAACAAAGCAAACAGGACGAGAAACGGGCAAGGAATGCTACTTGACATGAGGAGATAAGGCGCCCCGCGGGGTGTCTTCCTTAGCTAGCGCGGGGTGGTGTTCCAGAAGTTGTTGCCCGGGTCGTGCTTTCCCTTAGCACACGCGAGTCATGGAGAAAATGAGGAGCCCGCGCGGGGCATGCCTATAACAACTTCCTTAGAATGTCTCCAACGGGGAATTTGTATAACAAGGGACCTCAAATTGAGTTTAGAAGCAAGAAAAAAACAGAGGAGAACCCTAAAAGGGTACATAGCATCCATCCATCCATTCGAGAGCCCTCTTTAATGGGAGACACAACAAGGAGTCGGAGATTGATTCAGGATCATCGCTCGTTTGATATCTCTATACTCTTTTATCTACTGTTTTGTTTGTGATGTTTAGACTCATGAGCGAGTACTGGATTTGTTCTAGGAGAAGGGATTAGCCCATGGCTATCCCGGAACTGTCTTTGATTCGTTTATGAATGCATTTCCCCGTTTCGTATTATTTATTCTTTGTCTAAGCTCTTACTGTCTTGTGTTTATGGTGACCACGTATATGCATGTGTTAGGGATTAGGAGAAGGACTGAAAGGTGAATTCTAGTCCTAGAAAGTTAGGTTTAGAACAACCGAGACTAGGTCACGAAAGTAGGGTAGTAACGGTTGAGAGTTGTATCGGGCGAATCATGAATCGTAATGGGGTTTAGTTGGGGTGTCAGCCACGAAAGTAGGGGATGACTCAATCTAGCCATGTTCCTATGCCTTGAGAGAGGGTAGTTTCTACATTAGGATCGTTCGCCTTAGATATCTATATAGGGAATGCACGATTAGATAGATCGGAGATAGGTTTAGAAAGCTATGCGGTGAAACCGGTTTTCTAGGGCGTTTGTCTCTTTGTTTAAAACTTCTTATCCATTGCATCACCATCATATTTTCATTTCATCATCCTCATTCTTTCGCAGCAAATTTTGGTTTTATATTTGACTCTTAGATCGTGTTACATTAGTTTTCGTGGGATCGACACCTTAACTACTACACACGTGTCGTGCACTTGCGGGTAGTCTTAGGTTAACTTGTTAACTTGACACGCATAACTTTGGCCTTACCTTTGGAAGAACTTGTATGTTGTTATGTCATTCCTCCAAAACAAAAAATACAATATTTATATGATATAACTTGCTGCGAAAGAAATATGAAAATTTAATTCACTTTTGAGTTATCACCTTATTTTCTTTCTAATTCTATTTTTATTATTTTATCTACTATCGCTTTTCCAACATCTAATAAAAAACAGTTCGTTACATTAAAAACGGTAGTAGATGTAATAATAAGAAATAGGATTAGAAAGAAATTAAGGTGAGAACTGAAAGTAAATGAAAGAAATAAATACAGAAAATCATGATACAAATATTGGAACATTGAGAAAATATGGCGTGTGCGATGGATATCCATTCATCTTGAACTCTATAAAGAAAAGATATTATGTATTTGGTTTATAATGGGCACCAACACACCAACACGATATGATGTATTGGCTCTTTTGGAGGTGAATTCGGAGTTTTGTTGCTTGAGGGAATATTGTGTGTGTGTATATATATATCATTTTGATTGGATTGGATTGGATACAACTTAATTAGATTGTTGACGAACTAAAAAATCTCCTATAGGAAAAACAAATTGGAAAAAAAAGGTCAACATATACGAGCAAGGGAAGGGATGAAAGCGACTTCACCTTTAAAAACCATTCCACTTTGTTGGTTTTTTGTTATTTTCGAGATATTTATTAAGATATATCTTTCGGATAAGATTAAAAGAATATTGGAAGTGTTAAAAATGCATGTACATGGTAACCATCTAAACAACGTATAATCTAGTGAATTAGCGAATTGGTTTTTACTAACTCTCTACACTTTTTTTTCTTCAAGATTTTATTTATCCGCTTAGCTCAAACCATATCCATATCGGATTCGAAGATATATAAATGTAATAAATATTAAGTAGATAGAGCTTATAAGATGATCATAGAAACCTTTTAGATAGGAAAAGAGCCAAAGAGGTTCTATTCCACCGTAAGATCCCAACACCACATCTCCTGATCCACGCAGGTGTTTGTTGGAATGTCTTGTAAGATTATAGGATCATATATATATATATTTAAAATGTATGGTGTTATTATATAATAAGTCATCATTAAAGTGGTCACTTTGTTATTAAGTTAATGACTAAGAGCATAGATGTTATGAAATTATTGCGTAGATACCTTTAAGTTATTTCTAAATTTATGAGGGGTAGAATTAGAAATAAATATAATTCTATTTCTATAAATAGGGGTTTATGGTCCCCGATGCATAACCATATTCAGAAACTCCATATCCCCATTAGCGGAGAACTAAGTCTAAAACGATTATAGCGTTGGAAGATCATATCCCAAAGTCTTCTTCGATTATCCTTATGGATTCATCAGGTACGCTTCCACATTTACAAATATGTCATGATTGATATAGGTATTGCACATAAAGCTCATGTTAATGTAGAAACACTACATTTCTCACACTCACGTATCTTTAGTTGAAATTTTTCCTTTTTGATGATCTACGTTGGAAATACTTGTTAAATTTTCATGAAGAAACATGCACATTGAGATATTTTGGTGCTTAAGAATTCACCAACTACCTTTATTTTTTCTTCTAAAGTATCAATCGTCGTCGACGAAGTCGTGCTTACCTTTATTTTTATTGTCGTGATCATCGGCGTCTGAGATATCATGTTCAAGGTATACGACATAATCTTCAATTAATGTTGTTTTCATTCTCTGCTTTGTCTAATTGAATCTGGAAACTTTATTTTCGATTGGTTAATGAGAGAGAGAATCTGAAGTTTGCTTTGACAAATTTGCTGATTTTGAATTGTTGCGTATATGTGAATTTAATTGGAGAGAAAATTTTACTGATTTTGATTCGTTAGAAATTAGATTCGAACAAAACCCATATAAATTAATAAACAAATTATGCCCAAATCAAACAACCAGAAAACACAAATATGTAATTTCACGTTGTTGAGAAAGAACTTGGTTCATGACATCCACACATGCCAAAACCAACTCCAAGTCATCTTTAAATTGTTAGATTCTTACAAAACAAACCATACCAAACTGAGATGATGAGATCTTGGTTGTCCTTCCCATTGTTTCGGCTTTGTGCTTTGGTGATTGCATCTATGACAACCACCAATGCTTTGAGCAATTTCAACAATATCGCTCTTTATAGTCAATGAACCACCATCAAAAGGCTCCATACTAGAGATTCTCTCTGAAAGTATCTATCTTTTATCTCTATATGTAAATTAACATCCAAATATATCATTTCTAAAATTATGAAAAAGAAAGTGGTTTTATAGACATGAGTTATACCGTGTTTTTATTTTGATGAACAAAACCCATATGTTCTTGTCCTCTTCGTCATTTCATGTGAAAAAAGTGGGTGTTATAATAAAAGACGTAGGCATTCGTTATTAGAGTAGTGGACATTTAACTAATTTTTATTAGGGACAAACTCCAAAAAAATCCTGAAAAATAGTTTTTAATAAAATTAAACATTCTATTTTTAGCTCTATAAAAAAACCCCTAAACTATGCTTTTTAAGCAAAAAAACCATGACAAATCTTCATCTTGTTTAAAAAGCATAGTTTAGGGGTCTTTTTATAGAGTTAGAAGTAGAAGGTTAAATTTTATTAAAAACTATTTTCAGGGTTTTTTTAATTTGTCCCAAAATTAATATACTACAAATTTTGAACATATTAAAATCTTTGGTACAAACCTTAAATTGATAGTTAAACTTATACAAAAAAAAAAAAATAAGTCCATATACGTTGTCATTGAATATATATTTTTTAGGTCAAATGCACATATTTAATCGTGCAACAACTAAAAATTTAAAAATAATAAATATTATATATTAATACTAATAATTAAAATATTGATTTTCAGATCAAATATAAAATATATAAAGAAATAATTATTATATTTAAAATTTAAGGACTAAAATGTAAATTATAAAAGTTTTAACCCTAATTTAAGGACTAAAATATAAATTATTTAGAATTTTTGTATCAATATTTTTTAAAAATTGATTTTATTACGTACGGATACGGATATCCGACGAATATCCGAATATTTACGGATATTCGAATTTACGAATATCCGTATTTACGAATACGAATACCAATAGTAAAATCGAATATTCGACGAATACGAATACGAATAGTCGAATATTTACGCATATTCGCTATTTGCCCACCCCTACACCGTTTATACATTGAATATACATTTTTTAGGTCAAATGCACATATTTAACCGTGCAACAACTAAAAATTTAAAAATAATAAATATTATATAGTAATAATAATAATTAAAATAAAATTAAATAATTATTTGGAAAAATGTTTTAAGATTTGTACAATTTTAGGAATGTTTCATATGCACGGTAAGTCATATCTATACCTTTAAAATAATCTAACATCAAAATTTTAAGATTTAAATTAGCTGAAATTTCAATTATTAAAATCATTATTTGTTATTAAAATTAAATGATTATAATGAGAGCTTGTTAACATTTCAATAGAAACAATATTCAATGAGTTTTCAACGTTATATTTAACTTTTTCATAATATTTATGATTTAAAAAATAAATATATTTAACCTTCATTTCATTAAAGATTTGCCATGTTTTTTTTCTTAAAAAATATAGTTTAGGGATTTTTTTTGTAGAGTTAAATGTAGAAGATTTAATTTTATTAAAAATTATTTTTCAGATTTTTTTTTGGGTTTGTCTCTTTTTATTAGAGAAAAATATGAGTGGACACTTAAATTGATAAATAATAATACAAACTTAAACTCCAAAAAAGAATTGAAAGAAGAGAAAAACGTTTTTTTCCTCCATTTATTTTTATGATATTAAATGAGGAAGGAATACTTAAAAAATCATTTAATATAAAAATGAATTTTCTTTTAAATCTATATTTTTCTGAATTTTATTAAAGACAAAAAAAAACTTCACTATTTGGTAGATAAATATAATAGTATTATATCGATTATAAATAATTTGTATTATTAATGTAATACATGATATGAATATCATCACATATATTAATAATATGTATAATGTATATTGAAAACAATAATTAAATAATAATATTATTAATGTATAATAATTTTTTAAAATAAAAAACAATAAAATAAAAGAAATCTACAATTTTCTATCCACTCAAAAATCTATATTGATTTCTTTTGCTTAATAACATGTAAATGACTACAAATACCTTGTTTTAGTATAACACATATAATATTGGAAGACACAATGAATGAATATATGTATATATATATATTGCTATTATACTAATATATTATTTATTGAGGTAGAATGTAATGATATGAATTACTATCAATAAATGAGTTGAAATTATTTTTTTATAATTATATTGTAGTTATATTTTTTTTAAATTACTACATTTGGATATTAAAAAAACTAATTATAATATTATTAATAATATCGATAACGTAATAAAGATGTTTTTTTATATCATTTTAGAAGGATATTATATCAACAAAATTGGTAAAAATAAATTGAGTTCATTTTAAACTCTATTTTATGAATTTATAAAATAAAATTGAATATGATATGAATCATTAGATTGAAATACATCTAAATTCTTGTTTATTTGGTTTTTCCTTTGAACCATCAATCTCACATTAAATTAAACAAGATTGTTCAAGCTTTTGATATCAAGTCGGTTTAATTTTTTTGTGTGTACCTACACAAGAACATAAATGACTATTTCTTCATACAACTATAACGGAAACTAAATAAATTAATTTTGTTGATCACTTACTCCTTCAAAAGTACGTTCATATCCTGATGAACTAGTTGTTAAAGAAATAATTTACATCAACATTTTTATCAAATGAGGTGTGCTCCTTCTGTAGACATCCCACTAATCGACTACAATGAATGAAATAAAGATAATACATCATATATGATTTACAAAAATTAAATGGATAATGAAATGTATAAAACAAACCTAGATCATAATTTTTTTCATCATCTTGCTTGCATCCTTTGATGACATATGTTTTTCTAAAGTTACCTTCCACTTTTTTGTGCTTCGGAAGTTCGATATAGATTGTTGAACACTATGCATCAAGATCATTTGAGAAAAGCTTTCACACACTTAAACATAACATCTACCATATTTTTATCTGATTGAATAGTCGAATCCTTATAAGTGTAGTAAGGATTCAAAAGGTATGCCACTCAATGTAGAGGACTATCAAGCTGATCTTTGATCCTGTCGTCGACGATGTTAAGAATCGGTTTATAATACTTCTTGATACTTTTATATGCCACTTTCCCCCTGGGATGCTTTGACGATTTGCAATCTACCCATTATTTGCAAGAAAACATCATCTTTAATCCTTCTTGTTTGGCATTAAAACTTTGTAAACTAAGATCTGCTGATGCAAATCTAGTAACTCTAGGTCTCACAATATCTCTCTTTTTAGTAGAAACCCTCATCATCGATAAACTCTTGTGGTGGACATAAATAAAAATTGTAAACACCTTAGCCCTTTCTATTGTCTCCTTAAATGTATCAAGCTTTGCGATGCTCTGTAACATCAAATTTATTGTATGAGTTGCACAAGATATCCAAAAAACTTTGAAGCGACCATGTCATTAACATTACCACTTGAACAACATTATCGACACCGACTTCCTCAATGTATTCATTCACATTTTCAAATATGAATTGTCCCGTATATGCCTTATTTAAACATTAATCTTTAGAAAAAAAAGGAATGGCATACCTTTTCTACAATTGATGCACAAAATCATAATACTCATTATTTTTTCTATCTGTTAGCATCCGTCGTAATCGAGCATTCATTCAAACTCCACTCCTTTTTTTTGTTCCTTTAATAGATCTTTCTTTCTTTCAACCTCACACTTCAATAATGACTCTTTTAGTTGGTATTGACTTCATGGTGTAACACCGGATCCACATAATCCAATCATCTCAACCAACATTTTGCATTCATCATTATCAATCACATTAAAGCAACACCATGAGGTGTAAATCAATCTAGCAATTTATTCATGAACATTTTCAACCTCTATTTAATAAAAACGTCTTGAATATTTTTTTGCCTCAATGTCAATCCTAAACTTACGGAAGATTCCAAATTAAACAAAATATATCTATTTATAAGACCAAATACACGAGGTTTCTTTTTCTTTAACCCTTCAATATCTAGCTCTTCTTTCTCATTTTGGTCATCAGTCGTCATGGAATGAAAAATATTCAAATCTTCACTAGATGTTATTTCTTGTTTTCTTGTGCTTCTTGGATTGCTAGCCCATATTTTTCTTATTGCTCACTTGTGCGAAAATATTTCTTGCATTTTTTCTACGTGTTGTTTCAACCTATAAACTCCACAAAAAACAATCTTTCCACATTGTTTGGGTTGACTAAAAGAATTTCATCCAATCGGCTGCCAAAGTTGCCTAGGCGGCTCATCTGCCTAGACCCATCAATTATGTGTAATGGCGCCCAACCCTAGGCGGGCGAATTTTTGAACCTTGTACAATATATATCATCCATGTCAATTTTTAGTTTTTTCTGATATGATGATATATGTGTGACATTTGAATTCCAAATCTATAATTAAAAATTGATAAAAGCCCGCGGGATAGATTTTCTTCCTAATAAAAAATACATTGATGGAAGAAAGTCTCGGTTCCCATGTGATCCACAATGGTTGTGTATGATTACGACTAAACTGTGAGAAGCAATTCCATATTCATCATAAACCATTGTGGAAAAGACACCTCTACTGTTATGTAGAAAGCCTCTCTTGATAATTCACCATCAATGAGCCAATGCCTGAGGCTCAAGTTTCGGGATGTTATTACAATATTCCTATTTAATCGTTTTTTAAGATTAACGCAAATGTGAGATAAAACGAACAATGTCTAATGTGAAACTCAAGAGTTAGATATGACGACTACTTATACATCCAATTTACATTCCTTTTACTTTATCTAATGCATTTTAAAATTGATTCACTCAATGTTGTTTAATTAGGGGGAGCTTCAAAAATACCCTCGTAGGGCTAAAGTGCCTCAAAAATACCCTTCCCTAAAAAAATTCAACTTCAAATATACCCTTAAAATATTGATAACCCCATATTACCCTTGTACTTCAATTAGTCGACAATTTTCTCTATCCTCCAGAGCACATCGATTTCTCTCTCTCTCTCTCTCTCTTGTGGTGCGAAAATTACTGTTCTCTTACACCACAACATATTCGGCGAGAGTAGCTTGAAATTGACATTAGATTCGCTGCCAAATAGGTTGAAATCGTTTGTTGCAACAAAGAAGCTTGCAATTAAGCACGTTCCACAGAAAAACCAGGTATGTATAGTGAGATTTTTTGTGTTTCTCTTGTGTTTTTCTTGTTTCTTTTGTGAGTTATTAAAACAAGTCTTTTATTATTGATGTAGTCGCACGGTTGCAATGTGTCAATATAAGATTCGTTTATTGAAAAAGAGTCTAAACGAGTCATATTTATTGAAATGTCAAATGATCGCAATGAATGACTAGGTCCCAGAGTCGCACTGTCGCACTGGATCACAGAGTCGCGGGGTGGGACTGTTGCACTGGGTCATAGAGTCACACGGTCGTACTGGGTCACAGAGTCTTATCGAGGGGTTAAAGGGATCAAAGATCAAAGGTTTGCAGGGGTCCAAGGGTCGCATGAGTACAAGGGTCGGAGAGGTAAAAGGGTCGCAAAGTGGTCAAAGAGTTGTAGGAGTCAAAGGGTCGCAGGGGTACAAGGGTCGCAAAAGCACAACGTCGCAAGGGCACAAGGGTCACAGAGAAACAAGGGTCGCAAAGGGGTACAAGGGTCGCATAGGGGTCAAATGGTCGCAGGGGTACAAGGGTCGCAGAGGGGTCAAAGGGTTGCAAGGGTACAAGGGTCGCATGGTCACACTGGGTCACATAGTCTCATCCAGTCACATGGTCGTATTGTGTCACAGAATTTACCCCGTTTTTATCTTTTTGTTACAGGTGTAATGGATTCTGTGGATGAGAAAATCACACTGATTTTCTTGTGTGTGATCGTAAATAGGAAAAAGAAAACCCAAATGGGGAATCTGAATGGATTGGTAGAGTTCAGGAAAACCATAGAGTATTTTTCTATTGTCCTCCGATTAGTCTGACATACTAGCAACTGAATGATGAGTTATGCGCACAGATGATGGTGGGAAATAATACACCGAACTTGAAGTTAAGCTATTTACCCAATATTTGTGAAAATAAGAAATGGGAAAATCACACTGATTTATTTTTTGTATGATCGTAAATGGGGAAAAAACCCAAATGGAGAATCTCAATGGGTTGGTAGAGTTTAGGAAAACCAAAGAGTATTTTTCTATTGTCCTCCGGTTAGTTCGACATACTAGAAACTGATTGATGAGTTATGCACACAGTTGATGGTGGGAAATAATACAACGAAGTTGAAGTTAAGCTATTTGCCCAATATTTGTGAAAATAGGAATCCAACATGTATAATGAATGAAAAGCATCTTATTTGTTATCTGTTCGATCGCATAAGCGGAATTCGATCACTGCTGTATGTGGAGATAAAATTGGCAAATGTTAAGTGTGAAATCGAAATTGAGAGGGAAATTGAGCCTTTAATTCCTTCTTTTGGAAGCATTGCTAAAGAATGTGAGGATGGAGGTGTTGTAGATTATGATGACTGTGTTATTTCAGGTCTAAATAACAACAATGGAGTTGGGAGTAATCCGACGGAAACAATAAATATTTTGGATTCGGATAATTCTGATAGTGAACATACAAGTGGGTTAAGAGAAGATGGTGGGTGTACCATGAATGTTGTATACGATCCGTATACTTGCGGTGAAGTGGTTTAGGAAAATATATAGCTTGGGTTTCACCACATCAAGTTTTTGGCGCCGTTGCCGGGGACTAATAATGGCCTAGACTAGGAATTAGCCTAGATTAAGATCTAGTCCTTTCCGGAGTCTTTGTTTGTTTTTCGTATTTTCCTTTTTGTTTTTCCCTTTTATCGAGTCTATTCTATCTACCACAGATTTACGCTTTGTTGTTTTGTTTCTTGTTGTGCAGGAGCCTTGTATGAGAAGCTCTACTCAGAAACTTCTCATCTACGATCCCGAGGTTGAACGCACTTTAAGGAGCTTGCGCAAGAAGAGAAGGATTGGAATAGTAGATTCTGAATCTGAGGTAGAAAGAACGAGCAACCACGAGTCATACGCCTCTGAGGAGGAAGATACCCATAGTGCAAGCAGCGGAGAGGACAACGCAAGTAATCCCGACATGGCTGCTGCCGACGAGACTTACAGAGCATACATCACTCCGAAACACACACAATTACTTTCATGCATGGCCCGCACGATTGATAACCAGGTTGAGCTACAACCGGCTTTTATACAAATGCTCAACAATTCGGCCTTTAGAGGAATGGAGAACGAAGATCCGAACTCCCACCTTACAGACTTCAAGATGCTTTGTAGCACTACCAAGGTTGGAATGGGAGTTACTCGAGAGGATCTCTATTTGATGGCATTCCCATTCTCACTCAAGGATGCGGCACACGTTGGCTCTTCAACTTGCCGGCTGCATCAAACACGTCGTGGGATGATTTGGAGCAAAGGTTCATGCAACAATTCTTCCCGGATCATAGAACGCTTCTCGCCAAGAGTCGCATTAATTCTTTCTTACAAGAAAGAGGCGAGATGTTACACGATGCATGGGAGCGATTTAAGAACTACCAGCGGATTTGCCCACACCACGGGATGGATAAGAAGTATCTTATCACGAGTTTTATCCAAGGTCTCCAAGAAGCCACCCGATTCATGATCGTGGCAGCGGGTGGTGGTTCCCTCAGCAATCTTACGTTCATTCAGCTCGAGAACTTGATCGAGAGCATGGCGAGGGAAGGAGGCAAGAAGGTAGGGGAGTACAATCGCGACTACCCATCAAAAGTTGCAGTGAACGAGCTTGGCATCGCCAACCAGGAGTTGACGGACTTGAAGCAACAAGTTGGCGAGATTCATCGGATGATAGCTGGACTTCATGTGGATCAACATGACACATCCGTAGGCTAAGGGATGGAGGAAGTGAACTACGTTTCCAATCGGGGCTACCAACAAAGTTATATCAAGAGCCATCCCAACCTCTCATATGGCAACACGAACAACGTAGCAAATCCGCAAGACTTTCAACCGCAGATAATGGCGAGAAACCAGAATCAAGGTTTCCAATTGATGATATCAGAGTTAAGTAAAATAACCTAAACTACCCGCAAGTGCACGACACGTGTGTAGTATTTTAGGTGTCGATCCCACAGAGAATACGCAACACTACCTAAACTCGAACTAGGAATCAAACTTGCTAACGAAAGAATATGGATGAAGAATTGAAATACTGAAAGTAAATAAACTTCTTGGGTTCTAACGATAAGACAAATGTCCTAGGAATCTATCATGCAATCCCAGTTAAAGCTATCTAAGGCGGACGATCCTAACATGATATCTACCCTCTCTCAAGGCATAGACACATGATCTAGACAAGTTGCCCCCTACTTTCGTGGCTGACCCCTTGAACTAAACCCATAGGCTCTATGATTCATCCGTTGACCCTCAACCGTTGCTACCCTACTTTCGTGGCCTAACCTCGGTTGTTCTAAACCTGATCTTCCAAGACTAGAATTCTCCTTTCGGTCCTTCTCCTAATCTCTAACACATGCATCTACGTGGCCCCTCAATCTGCGACCCTCAATCGGATTAAATTAGAATTAAGTTTAAATGGGAAACCATCTGACTCATGCGACCCAATATGACCCCTTGTGCGACCCGCAATTGGATTAAATTAGAATCAAGAAACGGGACCCCATCCGACTCATACGACCCAATATGACCCCTTGTGCAACTCAGCTGATCCATGCGACCATATATGACCCATGTGCGACTCATGCAACATATTCGACTCATGCGACTTGTCGTTTTGCTGTCAAACTCCTGTCTTCCGACCCATGTGATCCTTCTGATTCATGTGACTAGTCGTTTTGCATTCAGACTTTTGTCTTCTGACCCATGTGACTTGTCGTTTTGCTGTCAGACTCCTATCTTTTTGACCCATGTGACCTGATAACACGTAATCCGTTGTAGTTTTTATGTCATTCTTAGGTATAGATTTGGTTAGATTTATATTTATTCATTCATTTATCGAGTTTATTCGAGGATTTCATCTACACTTCGTGTTTTGTGTAGGAAACGAAGACATGACGAGAAACACGAGAGATATTGGCAAATTAACCCCGAAATGATAAGGTTCAACTTGTGCAAGGCCGTGGATTGAAGTGAACATACAAACACCGAGCGAAAGGAGCGGAAACAACATCTTAAGTCATGCACGCTCGGGCATCGGAAGTGTGCCCGCTCGGGTAATTGATGCCAAGACAACCCCGTAGCTTTGCACGACTCGGGTGCTCAAGGAATATGATCGGGAATGTGTGCCCGATCGGGTGGAAATGGAGTGCCCGCTCGGGTTAATTGTCATCAAGATGCGCCGTAGCTTTGCACGACTCGGGCTGAAGAGGAACACGCTCGGGCATAGGTGCCCGCTCGGGCTAAAGTGGGTGTACACGGTCGGGCACAAGTCCTGCATGAGCGGGTAGAAGCTGTGCCCGCTCGGGCCCTTGATTTTCTCAACTAATTCCCAAGATTTAGAACAACCAAATCATGAGAAATCAGATCTATAAAAAGG
>CM071860.1:35839167-35868207 GCA_036759665.1 Gynandropsis gynandra
TTTAGGTTATTTGTTTAACTTTGATAACGCATCAAGTTTTTGGCGCCGTTGCCGGGAACTATTGTCAACACGTCTTAGATTCGAGCCTAGAGTCTTTCTTGTTTGTTTTTGTTTGCTTTTCTTTCGTTTCTTTCTACCTAATTCCGTCTATTTGTCCTTTGTTGGTTTATGACCAGGTCTCAAGGCGCTTCAAATGTGCTCCAAATCGACCCAGAGATCGAGTGAACTTGTAGACAACTGTGAAAAGGCAAGGAAGAGGGTAACACAGAGCCGTCAGATCAACGAGATACTGATAATCAGAACAACCACGAACAACTTCAATTACCTCTTGGTAATTTGGGGCACTTGCAGCAACAGCCACTCGCGCCTCAACCGCGAGAACCACAGGCTCCTCCACCACGTCGTCTCAGGGATTACGTGGTGCCGAACATGAACAACGTGCAAACATCCATAAGGATGCCTGCTGTTGCGAGAGAACAGTTTGAGATTAAGCCGGCGATGATCAACATGCTTTATCAGAAGCAATTCATGGGTGGAAATCACGAGGATCCCCATCAGCACATCAGAGACTTCCTTGAGCTTTTTGGCACGTTCAAGATACACAGAGTCTCAGAGGACGCGATCTTATTGCGTCTCTTCCCCTTCTCAATTGGGGGAAGAGCGAAAACTTGGCTGCAATCGCTCCTCGCTGGATCTATCACTACTTGGGATTAGCTCTGCATATTGTTCTTATCACGCTTCTTTCCTCCGAGCAAGACGATTCAGATGAGGGGGAAATCACAACGTTCAGATGGAGAGATGGAGAAACTTTGTTTGAGGCGTGGGCATGTTTAAGGATCTTCTACAGTTATGTCCACACCATGGTTTTGAGCAGTGGTACGTTATCCAAACTTTTTACAACGGAATTTCAGATGAACACCGAACGACGTTGGATAACGCTGCCAGAGGATCATTCATGGATCTGAGCGTCGAGGAGGCATACGATCTGATCGATAACCTTGCCATGAACCACACCGTATTGTCAACACCGAGAGGTATGCCTAACAGCACTCGTCGTCTATATGAGCCGAATTAGAGCAGGGCAACGAGTAATGCAGCGAACGCCATGTATCAATGCACGGTACATGAGGATTTCGAACAGATGAATTATGCCCAGCAGCAAGGAAACACTTAATTCGGGAATACCTACAACCCGAATTTGAGGAATCACCTGAATCTTTCGTATCGAACGACTCAACCGATAAAATATTCGGAAATTCAGCAAAGGAAGCAAAATTTTCAGCAAAACAACCAGCAATTCCAGCAAGCTCAGCAAGTTCCACAAGCTCCTCAACCTCCTCAAGCCTCTTCGTCAAACCTTGAAGGAGTGTTGCTCGAATTTATTAAGGAGCAAAGACAGCAACAATCGACTCAAAACAAATTCAACGCGGATGTGGGGACAACGATTAGTGAGCTTAAATCTCATATGGAATCCTTGACCACACATGTGAAGATGTTAGAAAATTCCATTGCACAACAGGCTGCCTCATCCTCTTGGAATCCCGGACAGCTTCCCGGTAAACCCGATCTTAACACGAGAGATCATGTGAACGCCATCACCTTGCGCAGTGGTAAAGTGCTCGAGAATCCACCCCCCAAAGAGCAAGAGAAAGATGCTGGAAAATCAGTGGATAAAGGCAAGAGCATTATGAATGAGGGAGGAGCTGAATCAGAATTGGAGAAACCGTACGGTACTCCACCGGTGTACAAACCTCCAATACCGTATTCTCAACGATTGGTGAGCAGCAAGAACGAGGTAAGGTATGGACGGTTTGTAGAGATCCTTAAGAAGCTTCAAATCAACATACCGTTCATAGAGGCCCTCCAACAAATGCCCACGTACGCCAAGTTTCTCAAAGAAATTCTATCCAACAAACGGGGTATCGAAGAGAGTGAGACGGTAGCACACACCGAGGAATGCGGCGCCATTCATCAAAACAAGCTGCCCCCGAAATTGAAGGACCCTGGAAGCTTCTCCATTCCAGGCACAATAGGTAATCTTGATATTGATAAAGCTTTGTGTGATTTAGGAGAAAGCGTGAGCCTCATGCCACATTCGGTCTTCAAGCGAATGAACTTCGGCGACCTCAAACCTACCAAGATGTCTTTCCAACTCGCTGACCGTTCGGTAAGATATCCGATGGGGATTGTTGAAAACATTTCAACCAAGGTAGGTAATCTTTGTATACCCGCTGACTTTGTTGTACTTGATATTGAAGAGGATGCTAGGATACCGATTATTCTTGGTAGACTGTTCTTAGCTACTGCAGGTGCGATGATAGACGTACAACAAGGAAAACTTTCCCTGCGTGTCGGGGACGAAACGATTGAATTCAACTTGTCCAAATTCATGAACGGACCCTCCATCAAGGAGTCTTGCTTTCGAATTGACTTGCTGGACGAGTTAACGAACGACACGTTTGATCAAGTAAGTATTTCCGATCCCCTCGTTAGATGCTTGACTCAAGTTTGTAAAGATGCAGGTTTTACCGAAAAAGAAGCTGAGGCGTACGCAGAATTCATGAGTGCTATTGAAGCAGTAAGAGACGCTTCATGTGAGGAGATACCACATGAAGCACAAGCTGACTTCGCAGTGGAGAAGGCACCTAAACTCGATTTGAAGCCTCTTCCTTCTTCTCTTCGGTAGGAATACCTCGGACTTAATGATACATACCCCGTTATTGTTAATGCTGACTTGAGTGCAGATGAGACGCAAAAGCTACTTGAATGCTTAAGGAAGCATAAGAGAGTGATTGGATACACCATCGAGGATATCAAGGGACTAAGCGCTTCCTTATGCATGCATCAAATACTCATGGAGGACGGGCACAAACCATCCATCGAAGCGCAAAGGCGGCTGAACCCCAACTTAAGATAGGTAGTTAAAAAGGAGATACTAAAACTTATGGATGCAGGTATCATATATCCTATCTCGGACAGCGAATGGGTGAGCCCCGTGCATGTCGTACCAAAGAAAGGAGGAATGACGCTAGTATGCAACAACAACAACGAGCTGATTCCAACAAGAACCGTCACAGGATGGAGGATGTGCATAGACTACCGCAAGCTCAACATGGCGACGAGAAAAGATAACTTCCCCCTCCCATTCATCGACCAAATGTTAGAATGGTTAGCGAATTATGCCTATTTTGTTATTTGGACGGATATTCTGGTTTCTTTCAGATTCTCATTCACCCTCAAGACCAGGAGAAGACGACTTTCACGTGTCCTTATGGGACATTTGCTTACCTTTGTATGCCTTTTGGCCTCTGCAACGCTCCGGCTACTTTCCAGCATTGCATGATGGCAATCTTTTCCGATTTGATCGAACATATCATGGAAGTGTTTATGGATGATTTTTCGGTTTATGGCTCTACATTCGATGATTGCCTTGTTAACCGTACTAGACTATTGCATCGATGTGAGGAAGCAAATCTTGTTCTTAATTGGGAAAAGTGTCACTTTATGGTGAAGGAAGGTATTGTACTTGGACATATGATCTCATCGAGGGGCATAGAAGTCGACAAAGCCAAAATTGAGGTAATCGAAAAACTTCATCCACCTGTTTCAGTTAAAGAAATTCGTAGCTTCCTAGGGCATGCAGGTTTTCATCAAAGACTTCTCAAAGATTACAAAACCATTGACGGAGTTGCTGGCCAAAGACGCTACATTCGACTTCTCTCAAGAGTGTCACAATGCCTTCAACACCATCAAGACAGCATTGGTTTCGGAGCCTATCATTCAGCCACCCGATTGGAGTCTTCCATCCGAGATTATGTGTGACGCTAGCGACTACGCCGTACGGGCTGTCTTAGGGCAGCGTAGAGACAAGGTCTCTCATGTCATCTCTTACGCTAGCAAGACACTAGATGACGCTCAAATCAACTATGCCACAACCAAGAAGGAGCTCCTTGCCATCGTCTTCGCCTTTGACAAGTTCAAATTCTATCTCGTATGGTCAAAGGTAATCGTTTATACTGATCATGCAACACTTAAATATCTTCTAGGGAAGAAGGACGCGAAACCACGCCTCATCCGATGGATCCTTCTCTTACAAGAGTTTGATCTCGAAATAAGAGACAGGAAGGGGTCCGAGAACATCGTTGCAGATCATCTCTATCGCATCATTGTAGAGGATGAGAGACCTGTCGACGATTCCTTGAGAGACGACATCATTTGCGCACTCACTTCAGGTAACCCCACTCCTTGTTATGCTGATTTTGTTAATTTTCTTGTGAGCGGTATACTACGCCCCGACCTTTCTTTTCATGACGCATGAAGTTCTATGCAGACGTCAAGCATTATCATTGGGACGATCCAATTCTGTACAAAAGATGCGCGGACGGGGTCTTTAGGAGATACATCCCCGAGGAAGAGATAGAGAGCATCCTATTTCATTGTCATGGATTGGATTATGGAGGTCACTTCAGCAAGTCCAAAACCGCTTCAAAGGTGCTACAAGGAGGTTTTTATTGGCCGAACCTCTTCAAGGATGCCCATAGGTACGTTTCCTCTTGTGATAGATGTCAAAGAACAGGAAATATAGGTAAGAGGAATGAGATGCCACATAACTACACCCTTGAGGTAGAATTGTTTGATGTTTGGGGTGTAGATTTCATGGGACCTTTTCCCTCGTCGTGTGGCAACCAATACATTTTCGTAGGTGTAGATTATGTGTCTAAGTGGGTAGAAGCCATAGCAACGCCAACTAATGACGCTAGGGTAGTGATGAAGTTCTTTAAGAAGATCATATTCCCTCGTTTTGGAGTTCCTAGATCAGTCATTAGTGACGGAGGTTCACACTCATTGCAAGACAATTCGAGTCCCTCCTTAAGCATTATGGCGTGAAACATAGGATAGCTACACCGTACCACCCACAAACTAGCGAACAAGTAGAGGTTTCAAATAGGGAGATTAAGAGCATACTAGAGAAAACCGTGTCTAGGTCTCGTAGAAATTGGTCGATGAAATTAGATGATGCGTTATGGGCCTATAGGACTGCGTTTAAAACTCCCATTGGCATGACTCCTTTTCAGATTCTTTATGGCAAGTCTTGCAACCTACCTCTCGAGCTAGAGCACCGCGCCTATTAGACGACAAAGCTCCTTAACTTTGATCTTAAAAGTGCAGGTGAGAAACGACTTTTGCAGGTGAACTAGCTCGACGAGCTTTGTCTTGATATATAAGGAGCGCGCTAAGAGATGGCATGATAAGAAGGTCCTACCTCATGATTTTTAGCCAGGTGACTTGGTTCTACTAATTAATTCTCGTCTTAAGCTTTTCCTGGGCAAACTACGGTCTCGTTGGTCTGGTCCTTTTCAGGTACGCGAGGTAATCCCGCATGGAGTAGTAGAACTTTGGAGCGAGACGAGTGGCACATTCGAAGCTAATGGACAGCGGCTAAAGCTCTACCAATCCGCTCAACCGATCGAAAGTGGAAACTCCATTTCCCTTTCTTATCCACCCATCGCGCACGCATGACGAATGGAGACTTCAAAGCTTAAAGACGTAAAATAAGCGCTTTCTGGGAGGCAACCTAGCTGTTTGTTTTTCTTATTTTTCTTAGTTTTTAGTTTAAGACTCTGTTAATCGTTTTTGTTAAAAAAACAAATATACCACCACAAACGTGACTTCACTTCCCTTACCCTCCATCGAGCTTCACGTCGAGGACGTCGTTAAATGCAAGTCTGGGAGAGCAGCTCACGTTTGTCAGGTGATTTCGTTTCATTTTCTCTTTGATTTCGTAGTTTTTAGGTTGTTTTTGATTTCGTGAGTCAGAGTCGTCCCAGGCACTTGTCCGGTGCCACGTTTTGAGATGAACCCTGAACCTAGGATGCTTAAGAAGTTGGCCTTTTCCGTGAGATTTTGCACGTTTGAGCTAGATTTTTCCTAAGCGTTAGAGCTTAATAGTCGACTGAAAAACAATAGGTCGTAGTTCTTTGGGAATCCTAATGTTGCTTGTGGGGGGTTTAGACGAGGTTGCTAGGCTAGTTTATCGTTTATTCTCTCTATCCAGATGGCCATACTTCGTGTAGACGATGCTTTACTTCATCTTTTTATGAGGATTATTATATCATATAGAATCAAGCTTATTTTGTAGATTAAAAGCGCACACTAACACTCCGCTGTCGATAGAAATTATACCTAAAAAGCATGATCTAAAATCAATATGAGTGCATCGACCTTGATACTCTTTCGATGACTCAGGTCTAAGTGGTGGGTTGGCTATCATCTTTCTACGTCCTAAGGACATGGCGCAATAAAACGCCGTCTACTCTATTGCACTCTTGAACGAGATGCATGAGTATACCGTCATCGGTAGTCTGGGTCTAAGTAGAGGCTGGATCCCTTCAAATCCGACGTCCTAGAAGCCTAGTGTGTATGCGAAGAAAAAGAAAAAAAAAAGAAAAAAAGAGGACATAAAAAGAAAAAAAAGAAAGAAAAAAAAAAGAGAAAGAAAAAGAAAAAAACAAAGAATAAAGAAAGAAAGAAGCTCGGAAAAGAAACAAGTATCCTCGGTTGTTCTAGGTTTAGCATTGTCTGAAGTCTTGTTTGGTGGAGAGAGTTACGGTGGCTTGTTTAGTTTTCCTTTGATTTACTTTCTCATGGGTAGCCTTGGTGAACCTAGGATGAAGACTGAAAACTTAATTAGGCCAAGTTTGCTCTCGACGTGCTGGTTGATCGGTTAGGTTCGCTTTAGCGGTACTTCTAGGAGAAGGGGGAATTCTCGGATTTTGTATACCCCACGTATTCCACGTTTACATTTGCTTAGGGAGAAGCAAACATTCAAGTCTGGGGGATTTTGATCATCTCGTTTTCATACGTATTTCTTGACGAGTTTAGAGATGTTTATGATATAGATGCGATACTTTACGTATGATTCCGTATATGTTTTACTTGTTTTCGTGTTTTCATGTTCTTACAGGTTTTTATGCGTATTCGGTTCATTTCGGAGCTAAAGGACATGCACGAGACAAAGTACCGCATCGAGGATCATCACGGGACAAACGGGACAAGAATCGGCAAAAGAATAGCCACTACCCGCGCGGGTAACTCCCTAGCCCAAGCGGGCATTTGTCACGGTGATTTGTCCAGCAAATTGAGCACGAGTCGAGCATAAACTACCACGCCCGGGGCCTCAGCCCGAGCGGGCAACACCACAGCTCGAGCGGGCAGTAGCACAGGCCGACCGGGACACCTTCCAGCCCGAGCTGGCTGCCTCATTCTCCATCGCGTTCTTGCGTGATCTTCCGCGCTGTACCCGAGCGGGTAACTTACCCAGCCTGCGTGGATCGTGTCCGTCACCTGCAACTCTAAATAAATTGATTTGTCTAAAAACTAATGGGAGTTTATTGGGGACTTACACAATAAGAAAAAACGACTTTAGAGAAGATGAATAAGTGATATTTGTTGGAGAAAGTAATGGAAACATCGCCCAACTTATTCAAGAATGGAAACTCATGAAAAGACAACAATCGGTGGCTGCTGCAACAAAAGGAAGAATTGAACGACCGAAAGGGAAAGAAGGGAGAAAAGGAAAGAAAAGAGGAAGGAAATAAGAAGAGAGGAGTGAGAGGTCGAGCTCAGGCATTTAGTGGGAGTTCTTGATCGAGGAGAGAGAGTAGAGAGAAGGACGAGGTTCTTGCGAAGAAGACTTACAAGGAGCATTGGAGATCAACCCCACACTTCGGTTTCGTTTGTTTTTCATGTTCCTTTGACCTTCTATTTCGTTGATGTTTGTTTACAAACGCATGAGCGAGTAGTTTGTTTGTTCTAGGAGAAGGGATCAGCCTATGGCTATCGCGGAACCACTTTTGATTTATCTTTGAATGCATCTTCCCGTTTTCGTTTATCTATTCTTTATCTGAGTGCTTAATTTACTTGTGTTTGCGATGAACATGTAGATGCATGTGTTAGGGATTAGGAGAAGGACCGAAAGGAGAATTCTAGTCCTTGAAGATCAGGTTTAGAACAATCGAGGTTAGGCCACAAAAGTAGGGTAGCAGCGGTTGAGGGTAAAACGGATGAATCACAGGTCTTATGGGCTTAGTTCAAGGTGTCAGCCACGAAAGTAGGGGATAACTTGACTATATCACGTGTCTATGCCTCGAGACAAGGTAGATATCATATTAGGATCGTCTGCCTTAGATAACTTGACTGGGATTGCATGATATATAGGTTGGTTATTGGTTTCGGTAGTCTTGTTGCGAAATTAGCTTCCGGGAACATTTGTCTCATTCTTAAGAACTAGTTTGTTTATTTGTTTTTATTATTTCATTCTTAAAACCATATTTCGTTCGTTAGCAAGTTTGATTCGTAGTTTGAGTTTAGGTTGTGTGCATAGTCCCTGTGGGATCGACACCTGAAGTACTACACACGTGCCGTGCACTTGCAGGTAGTTTAGGTTATTTGTTTAACTTTGATAACGCATCACATGGGTCTAGTGGTCGCAGAGGGACAAGGGTTGTAGGGGACAAAGGATCGCAGAGGTACAATGGTCGTAGTCCCTCAGACACCCGCGACCGTTTTACCCGTTCGACCCTTGATCTTGCGACCTTTTTACCCGTTCGACCCTTTTACCCCTATGACCCTTTTACTGGTTCGACCCTTGACCGTGCGACCCTTTTACCCGTTCGACCCTTTTAAACTTGTGACCCTTTTACCCCAGCGACCCTTATGAAGAAATTTTAAAAAAATAACAATGTGCCAAATATTTAAAAAATAACAATGTACCAACCCCCCAAAAAAAACAATGTACCAAAATATCAAGTTAGTCTCGGGGTGGAGGGATGCATTTTTCATTACTAAATATATCAGCCGCCATCTTCTCACACATGGAAGGAACTTTGTCGTCTCATATGTAGCGAAAAACTTGACATACTTTCATTACTGAGGCTTCTACGAATTTGTAGGCATAAACACGATAGTCATTCCCGCTTTTGTTCTTTGACAGACCTTCATAATACTCATACTTCAATTCATCTTCTCTTGAAGCCAAAGAATCAAACCCTCGGAGAAAGATCATCTTGGGGATAACTTTTCTTAACTTTTTAATCACCGGATCAATATGCGTTTCCCTCATTCTGCTCTGGCAGTCGTATACCGTGATGCATCGGCTCACGGAATCCTATATATCGACTTTGGAGCAATGGAATGTTTAGAACCGCGGCAAAGCCTTCGAAATAACTCATTGGTTTGGTACTTCTGAATGGATACTTGCCATGCAAACAATAACTAAGATTTTTCGGCAGTGTCCATATCCTCGTACATCCAGAACGTGAGCGTCTGCATGAAAGCAACTAGACACACATAAAATTTCTTAACTATCGCGGGGAATGTCTTTATGTGATAATACAACACCAACAACGCTGATGTGGTTAATCTCAAGTAATAATTTACCTAGACTAACGCTTCCGCAAGAATATGGATCGTATAGTACCAGGGTCAAACACAAGGAATTGATGCAACTCTAAAATTGTTAGACTAATGGATAAGACGTGTGAAATCAATAAGTGTTGGGAATGCGAATGCGACTAAACTAAACTTATTGTCGTGATAAACTCAATGACTAAACACCACGGGTTTCGAGAGATGCACGATGATGAAATCGAAGTTCTAACAAGATCATGGTTATAGATATCGTTACATATTTATGAAATTCAAGCTCTTTCCTAGCGAATGACTCTCCCGATGCCTAAACCCACTATCTAGCATGCGTATACCAATCTCCCAATTGTGTATCTCACCTACTAGACATTTACGATCGCTATCCTAATTCCTAAGTTCAATCAATCGACCGGCCAAGGTTCTAAATCAATTGAGACTTCATATCATGGTTACATTCCAAGATCCAATCCATCTCCCAATGCAATTAGATCTTTATAGACATTCATTCAAGTGGCTAACAAGAACAAAAGCATTACGAACAACCAATCAATCCTAAACTGTCAAATATTATAACCAAGCGTTAAGAACAAAACTTCATTACAAATCGGCAAAACTCTCTAACCCATGGCTATGGATCTACTCAGACATTAACTCAGCAAAAGAAACGCACGAGATAACTATATTCGACATTGATAGAGAATGAGATCCATCCCTATTCATATACCGACATCTTCAATAGTTCCTCCACGCTCTCGCTACTTCGTTCCGTCCTTCTCTTCCTTTTTTATGTCTCTGAATGTCTAATCTGATCTCGCGTTCGTATCCTAGCTCTAGAAGGCTTCTTTTCTCATTAATTGCCCGTTCAAACCTTCAAAAGAGTTAGTTCCGGATTTGGCGGCCCGCGCGGGCACAAGTGCAGCCCGGTCGTGCATAGCCTCAGCCCGGTCGTGCACACTTATCAACCCGATTAGGCATGCTTGCCCGTGCGTTTGCATTACTCGGGCTTGTTCTCGGCGATTTTCAGTGCCAATTGGAGCCTAAGTGGGTCCACTTTTGCAGCCCGAGCGGGCATGGGTACCCGGCCATGTTCTTCTTGTGCCCGAGTCGTGTATGGCTTCGGGGGACTTTCAGCCATAATTTCACAACCTCAGCCCGAGCGTGCAGCACCTATTTTGCTGTTTCCGCTCCTTTCGCTCGATGCTTGAGTGTTCGATTTGAATCCGTGGCCTTGCACATGTTGTACCTTGTTATTCAATCACGTTTTCGAGGTTGAATTGTCGTAATAACTCGTGTTTTCATTCATGTCTTCGTTTCCTACACAAAACACGAAATAGTAGATGAAGTCCTCGAATATGCTCAATAACTCGGTAAAATCTGAAAAATCTAATCAAAACTAAACCTAAGAATCATGTAAATACTACAACGGATTACATGTTATCAAATTTCCCCAGGCTTAACCTTTGCTCGTCCTCGAGCAAATCTAGAGTCGAGTACAAGAAGAGCTAAAAAATAATGGACACTAGCACAAATACCTCGAAGGATTAGCCATCATGCAAAACAACGCGTCACATGAACGCAAGCCTAAGAGTACCTAGTTCAGACTTCTATCAATCGAAAGTCACGAGCCATGCAATCCTACCTATTCTCCTAAGCTTGAGATATCATTAAACTCGTAGTCTCGTTCTTATTCTCTTTTCTTTTCTTTTTTCTATAGATCCACGCTTGGTTCCTAGGACATCGAAGTCGAAGAGGGATGACTTTCTACTTAGACCCAGGTTGCCTATGGCACACTCATAAGGTCTCGTAACCTTAGCGGAGTGAAGAGGTGCGTCATTGAAGAACATTTTTCTCTTTTTTTTTACTGAATAATACGCTTCACTCTAACCCTTAGGATGTAGAATAGCGCCTCAACCCACCACTTAGACCCGAACCATCGATCTCGATGTAATCATGTCAATATAAACCTGAAATAGTTAAAAACTTTTTCAATATGACAGCGGAGTATAATCGTGTGGAATCTAATGATTAATGAACGATAAAATATATCAAACAAAGCAAAGATCAATCGGTATACACGGAGATATGGATACTTGGTACTGAAACCTAGGAGGTGAATGCAACTATAGATCATGGTTTCAAGCACAACTACTCAACTAATCGCTATCCAAAAGTCTTCTAAGTAAATCTAGACTATTGTTCACGATTCGACAAAGTCGCACAATAATGACTAAAGCTTGAAAATTCATGCTAGGTATCCATACCTTTATTCCTAAAAATAACAAAAATCAACATCTAATTCTAATCTCATGCATGATACTCGACGAGTACTCCCCCATACTTGAATGAAACACCGTCCCGATGTTCAAGACCTAAGAGAATCTCACATACCAAAAAATGGGAAAATAAGGGTTGGAACATGTGCACCTTGTGTATCTTGCAATCCCGAGTTGGCGATGCGGTTAGACGTGGTATTCTTCTCCTCCTCAAGGACAATATCGACGTTGAAAAACCAGTGAAAAAGAATCACACAATAAAAGAAAAGGAATACTATCCAACCGAGTACATCAATATTAAAAGAATAAGAATAGGTCCGAAAAAAATGAAATGAAAATGCAAAAGGTCGAGTTGCCTCCCGAAAAGCGCTTGTTTAAGGTCGCGAGCCTGACCAAAACACTCTACTCATGTGTTGGCTCCGAAAGAGCGAAGACAGTCCAATTGTCTTCCATGTTGTCCCCGTTGTAGAGTTTGAAACGTTGGGCGTTCACTTTGAATGTGATGTAGTGTCCCATCAGCTCGATAGCGCCATGCGGTGAGATGCTTTTGATTGTGAACGGCCCAGACCAGCGTGACTTGAGTTTTCGTGGAAAAAGTTTCTAACTTGAATTGAAAACAAGTACTCGGTCACCTACCTCGAATGTCCGCTGGACTATGTGTCTATCATGCCACCTCTTCGTGCGCTCCTTGTAGATTTTTGCGTTCTCGTACGAATGGAGGCGCATCTCCTCTAGATGATGGAGCTGTAGCATCCGTTTCTCAGCCGCTGCCTTGAAATCATAATTAAGTGATTTGATCACCCAATATGCTCGGTATTCTAACTCGACCGGTAGATGGCATGCCTTACCGTACACTAGCACTAGCTGAATCATTCTGATTGGCGTTTTAAATGTTGTACGATAAGCCCATAATGCATCGTCGAGTTTCAATGCCCAATCCTTCCTAGACTTAGAGACCGTTTTCTCCACAATCGACTTGATCTCTCGATTAGAAACTTCAACTTGGCCGCTGGTTTGAGGATGATATGGCGTTGCTACCCTATGTCGAACACCGTACTTCTTCAACAGCCCTTCTATGATGCGATTCACGAAATGCTTACCTCCATCGCTGATCACAATTCTCGGGACTCCAAAATGTGGGAATATGACACGCTTGAACATCTTGGTTACTGGTTTGGAGTCGTTTGTTGGACTTGCCAAAGCTTGTACCCACTTCGTTACGTAGTCCTTCGTGACTAGTATATAGAGGTTTCCGCACAAGGATGGGAAGGGGCCCGTGAAGTCTATTCCCCATACATCAAATGGCTCGACTTCTAGAATATATTGTTGTGGTATTTCATTACATCTAGAAATATTACCCGTCCTTTGGCAATTGTCGCATAATGTGACGTAGTTGTGGGCGTCCTTGAAGAGTGTAGGCCAATAGAAGCCCGCTTGCAGCACCTTTGCAGCGGTCTTAGATGCAGCAAAGTGTCCTCCGTAGCTCGAGGAATTGCAATGTGACAGTATGTGTGGAGCTTCCTCTTCGGGGATGCAGCGTCTAAAGATTCCGTCTATGCCTCTTTTGAAAAGATATGGCTCATCCCAATAGTACGCCTTGACGTCATGGAGAAACTTCTTTCTCGCATTGTAATTCAGCCCCTCTAGTAATACTCAACAAGCTAAGTAGTTCACAAAGTCAGAATACCATGGAATGGAAGTGCAAGTCAAGGACATTACCACATCATCTCGGAGATAGTCGTCGGTAGGAGTGCACTCGGGGATTTCAAGAGGTGAAAGATGATCAGCTACCCCATTCTCGGTTCCTTTTCTATCCCGTATCTCAAGATCAAACTCTTGCAGCAATAGGATCCATCTAATGAGCCTCGGCTTTGCATCTTTCTTAGTGAGTAGGTAACGTAAGGCAGCATGATCCATGTAAACTATTACCTTGGAGCCCACTAGGTATGAGCGGAACTTCTCAAACGCAAAGGCAATTGCAAGTAACTCTTTCTCAGTTGTGGAGTAGTTGCATTGTGCGTTGTCTAATGTTCGACTAGCATAATAAATGGTGTGCAACATCCGATCTTTTCGCTGTCCCAAAACAGCCCCAACCGCATAGTCGCTCGCATCACACATGAGCTCAAACGGAAGCTCCCAATTCGGCGGTTGTATGATGGGTGGAGAAACCAACGCCTTCTTCAACTTTTCAAATGCATCTCGACATTCCACTGTAAACTCAAATGATACGTGTTTGCCTAATAGAGCAGTAAGGGGTTTGATATCTGATCATCTCGTTTTCATACATATTTCTTGCACGATTTAGGAGACGTTTTTTATATATATGTGTTGTTTTACGTATGATTCCGTTTCCGTTTTACTTGTTTTCATGTTTTCATGTTCTTACAGGTTTTTACGCGTATTTGGATCATTTTGGAGCTAAAGGACATGCACGGAGCTAAGGAGCAACTTCGAGGATCATCACGGGACAAACGAGACGAGATTTAGCATGGAAAGCCTCCACCCGGTCGGGCATAATTCATACACGATCGGGCAAAAGCTACGGCGAATTTTGGTGCGCATTCACGCATGACTCGGGCAAGGAAATGCCCGACCAGCTTCCTCATACCCGAGCGGGCACACATCATGCCCGATCGGGCATCACTTGCAGGCCATGACCTGCACGACCTGCCCTAGCCGCACCCGAGCGGGTCGCGACCCGAGAAACCAGCAAAGTTAAGTAAAATTAACTTAAAACAAAAGGGAACTCGTGGGGGCAATTAAGGCAACACTTAGAGCGACTTAGGAGGCATAAAAGAGGCTAGAAGGCGTCATTAGAGGGAGCTAACATTAGACGATTCAATTCAGTTCGTGATTGGATAAGACTCTTGCGAGGAGGCAAGCTAGGAGAATTGGAGATCAACCCGACACTTCGGTTTCGCTTCGTTTTCATGTTCCTTAGACTTTCTACTTTGTTTATGTTTGTTTACAGACGCATGAGCGAGTAGTTTTTTTGTTTTAGGAGAAGGGATTAGCCCTTGGCTATCTCGGAACCACTTTCTATTTATCTTTGAATGCATCTTCCCGTTTTCGTTTATCTATTTTCTATCTGAGCGCTTAATTGACTTGTGTTTACAAAGGCCACGTAGATGCATGTGTTAGGGACTATCGTTAAGAGTCAACTCATTTATTTACTTTCAGTATTTCATTCTTCAATCATATTCGTTCGTTAGCAAGTTTGATTCATAGTTCAAGTCTAGGTTGTGTTGCGTAGTCTCTGTGGGATCGACACCTAAAATACTACACACGTGCCGTGCACTTGCGGGTAGTTTAGGTTATTTTATTTAACTTTGAGAACGCATCAATATCTTCGAGAAATCTTTGATGAACCGTCTATAGAACCCCGTATGACCTAGAAAACTATGGATGGCCTTAACAATCCTAGGAGGTGGAAGCTTCTCAATAACTTCTATTTTTGCCTTATCTACCTCAATTCCCCTTGCTGATATCTTATGCCCAACACGATGCCTTTGCGAACCATAAAATGGCATTTCTCCCAATTCAACACAAGATTCGCTTCTATGCACCTGTCTAACACTTTACACAAATTGGTTAGACAAACATCAATGGAAGGTCCATGAACCGAGAAATCGTCATGAACACTTCCATAATTTCACCATTTACATCGGAGAAAATAGAAGTCATGCACCGCTGAAAAATAGCAGGTGCATTACACAAACCAAAGGGCATCCGAAGATAGGCGAATGTATCGAAGGGGCATGTGAACGTCGTATTTTCTTGATCATTTGGATGAATTGGTATCTGAAAGAAACCTGAATAACCATCAAGAAAACAAAAATAGGAGTGAAGAGCTAAACGTTCAAGCATTTGATCAATGAAAGGTAAAGGGAAGTGATATTTCTGCGTGTTGGCGTTCAGCTTGAGGTAGTCGATGCACATGCGCCATCCCGTGTTTGTTCTTGTCGGAATCAGTTCGTTGTTCACGTTTGGAATGACGGTGATGCCTCCTTTCTTCGGAACTACATATACAGGACTCACCCACGCACTATTGGATATAGGATATATAATTCCAGCGTCTAACAACTTAAGAACCTCATTCTTAACTACTTCCATCATGTTCAGATTTAATCTACGTTGTTGTTTAATGGAGGGCTTAGCGTCATCTTCTAAGTGAATTCTATGCATGAAAAGGGCTAGACTAAGTCCACTAATATCCTCTAATGTATAACCTATGGCATCCCTACACTTCCTAAGAGCTTCTACCAATCGTGCTTTTTTGGGATTCGTCTAGGTCATCATTCACTATCACCGGATAAGTAGATTCAAGTCGAAGAAATTCGTACCTCAACCCTTGTGTCAAGGGCTTCAACTCCACCTTTGGGGCTTTGTCAACACTCCAGTCAGGTTTTGAACGCTTGATTTGGCTGTTAGGCACATCAGAAGTGGTTGAACTATCGACATAAGCCGCGTGAGGCGCGCTGGAATCTGTCTGGCATCCGCGGAGGTTTGTGCACTGGTTTATGGCGTTTTCTTGTCTGGAATCCTTCCCCATTTGATTGCTTATGTGTTTATGAGTTGAGAAGTCTCCTTGATGAGGATTATCCGAAATTCCATCTTTTCTGGGGTTACGACTTGTTGTGCTCGGGTCGCATAGAAATCTGCTCGGAGTGCGTCTTGCTCGATGCTCGGGATCTCTTTCATCTTTCTTTCGTCCAGCAGCTCTGTTTAATGTTTCACTTCGTTACGGTCCTTATAAAGTCCCTCTCCAGCTGCTAAAAGAGACATCTCAAGAGAATCCATCTTCCCAAACTCTTCGATAACTTCTTCGGCTAGTCTCTCCAAGATGTCTATGTAGAATACCGAGTCTACCATACTAGGCTGTCTAAGTGTGTCGTTCAAATTGAACTCCACTTCTTCATATCGAAACTTCAACGTGAGTCTACCTTCCACACAATGTATGATCGTCTTAGCCGTATTAAGAAACTGCCTACCGAGGATTATCGGAATTTTCTTGTCCTCCTCCATATCCAATACAACGAAATCAACCAGGACAAAGAACTTTCGCACTTGCGAAGGCACGTCTTCCAGTATGCCCTTGGGTATTCTTACGCATCGATCAGCCATGGTGAGCGCCATTCTTGTAGGTCGAAGATCAATCCTACCCTTAAGATCGAATTTCGTACAATGACAATGGTAGCACGCTTACGCTTGCTCCGACATCGATTAGTGCATGGTTAATTTCATAATCTCCTATTTTACAAGGGATCACGAATATACCTGGATCGGGCATCTTCTTGGGTAGGTTTGGCTGCAGCATCGAGTTAGTCACCATGATGATTTTCGTCTCCACATCTCGCTTGTTCGTAAGTACGTCTTTGAGGAACTTGGCGTATGAAGGCATCTTCTTCAACGCTTCGTGGAATGATATCGTGATGTGCATCTTCTTCAACATCTCAGCAAACTTTTCAAATTGAGAATCATCGTTCTTTTTGCGTTGACGTTGAGGGAATGGCAAAGGAGGAGGCCTCGGTTCGGGTTTGACGTATTTAGGCTCCCCTTCCTCCTATTTGTGCTCTTCGACGTAGCTGCTCTCTCTCGCTACTGCCCTAGACGATTCTCCCTTTTCAAACGTTGAATGAGTGGGCTGATCCAATGTCTTACCGCTCCTTAAGGGAATGGCATTGATTTGCTCACGAGGATTTGCTTCCGGTCGCGCCGGTAGAACTCCTTGTGGTTGTGCTGCCCCTTGTGCAAGTTGTGCAACTTGCGTCTCCAATTGTCTAAGGTGAGTTTGAAAACTCTCTAGCTGCTTCTGGGTGTTCTCTTGATTCCTCACCAAATTACACTGACTTTGTTGTATTTTCGACATTGAGTTAGCTTGATTTTCTTGGATTTGGAGGAGACGAGTGAACATGACGTTGAAATCGGGGGCTGCATCGGATTGGTTTGGCTGTGATTGTGATGCACGTGGCTGATTGTTCTGAGTTTTGGGATGTGTCCTTGGCAGAAAGTGTTGATTACAATGCATCATTCGCGGTTGGAAATTCCCCGATAAATGTTATGCATTGAATGCACCGTCGAAATTTTTGTACGAAAGGTTCGGGTGATTTCTCCACTCGGGGTTATAAGTGTTACCCAGAGGCTGATTGTTGCTCACATAATTCACCTCCTCGTACCCTTGAATTCCTTGCTCTTCCGACTGCTCAAAGCACTTCGATCTGTTCGCTTCGGAGATCATATTGTAGAGCCCACTGATTTGACCTTTCATTTTAGCTAGCTCGGCATACAAGGCATGTGTGTCGTTCACGTTAGCTACCCTTGCTGGAGTGTTGCGATTGTATTCTCCAGCGGTGTTGCTGCCTTCATCAGCCATACGATCGATTAGATCTTCGATCTGTGGAGAAGTGAGGTTACTCAAAGAACCTCAAGTGGCGGCTATGATCAAGATCCTCGTGGTGTCCATGAGTCCTTGCAGAACGTTCTGTATGAGATAACCCTGATCCATGCTGTGATGTGGGCAAAGGCGTTGATAGCCTTTGAATCGCTCCCATGGTTCGTATAGACTCTTAGCTGCCCCTTGAACGTGTTGATTTGATTCTTGGCAAGCTGAGCTTTACTCTGAGGGAAGAATCGCGTCATGAACTTCTCCTCTAGCTGTCCCCATGATCCTATAGAATTCGCCGATTGGGAATACAACCAGTCCTGCGCCTTATCTTTCACTGAGAATGGAACGGCAGCTAGCATGACGTCCTCGTCCGAGATTCCGTCTCCGGTTCTGATTGTTCTACAGAGCATCTTGAAATCAGTAAGATGTTGGTTCGGATCCTCTGCGGGTCTCCCTCTGAACGCTGCGTTGCCGAGCATATGTAAGAATGCCGGCTGTAGTTCCACGCAAGCGTCTCTCCTAGTAATGCATGAGAAGAGTTGCTTATGCTTAGGAACCGTGTATGATCCATAGGTCATTGCCGGTTGCACTTGTGGCACGTTTGACACGTTCAAGTCTCGACGTTCTACCATTAGCTCTTCTACACTCTTGTCTACACTCTGTGGCTCGATTACTATCTCGGTTTGGAAGTCTAAGTGCACTTGTGTGTTATCGACCGGTTGGCTTGCACTAGCTCTCGTTTCTCTCCTTAATTTTCTGAGTGTTTTATCGATAACTGGGTCGAAAACTACAAATGAGCTACACGAGATAAAGAAACAAAACACAAAAATCGTGTGAGTTCCGAGAAGTAAACAAATTTGACTCAAGATAAAAAAAATGCGAAAAAGAAAACAAATAAGACTCCGGAAAGGACTATGTCTTAATCTAAAATTATCCTAACTCTAAAGCCGTAATCAATTCCCCGGCAACGGCGCCAAAAACATGATGTGGGTAATCTCAAGTAATAATTTACCTAGACTAACGCTTCCGCAAGAATACGGATCGTATAGTACCAGGGTCGAACACAAGGCATTGATGCAACTCTAAAATTATTAGACTAATGGATAAGACGTGTGAAATCAATAAGTGTTGGGAATGCGAATGAAACTAAACTAAACTTATTGTCGGGATAAACTCAATGACTAAACACCACGGGTTTTGAGAGATGCACGATGATGAAATCGAAGTTCTAACAAGATCATGGTTATAGATATCGTTACATATTCAGGGAATTCAAGCTCTTTCCTAGGGAATGACTCTCCCGATGCCTAAACCCACTATCTAGCATGCGTATACCAATCTCCCAATTGTGTATCTTATCTACTAGACGCATTAAGATCGCTATCCTAATTCCTAAGTTCAATCAATCGACCGGCCAAGGTTCTAAATCAATTGAGACTTCATATCATGGTTACATTTCAAGATCCAATCCATCTCCCAATGCAATTAGCTCTTCATAGACATTCATTCAAGTGGCCAACAAGAACAAAAGCATTACAAACAACCAATCAATCTGAAACGGTCAATATTATAACCAAGCTTTAAGAACAAAACTTCATTACAATTCGGCAAAAATCTCTAACCCATGGCTATGGATCTACTCAGACATGAACTCAGCAAAAGAAACACAAGAGATAACTAAATTCGACATTGATAGTGAATGAGATCCCTCCCTATTCATATACCGACATCTTCAATAGTTCCTCCACGCTCCCGCTACTTCGTTCCGTCCTTCTCTTCCTTTCTCTATGTCTCTGAATGTCTACTCTGATCTCTCGTTCGTATCCTAGCCCTAGAAGACTTTCTTTCTCATTAATTGCTCGTTCAAACCTTCAAAAGTGTTAGTTATGGATTGGGCGGCCTGCGCGGGCACAAGTGCAGCCCGGTCGTGCACAGCCTCAGCCCGGTCGTGCACACTTATCAGCCCGATCAGGCATGCTTGCCCGTGCGTGTGCTTTACCAGCCCGAGTCGGGCTTGTTTTCGGCGATTTTCAGTGCCAATTGGAGCCCAAGCGGGTCCACTTTTGCAGCCCGAGCGGGCATGGTCACCCGACCATATTCTTCTTGTGCCCGAGTCGGGTATGGCTTCGGGGATTTTCAGCCATAATTTCACAACCTCAGCCCGAGCGGGTCCTCTCCATGCCCGAGCGTGCATCACCTATTTTGCTGTTTCCGCTCCTTTCGCTCGATGCTTGAGTGTTCGATTTGAATCCGTGGCCTTGCACATGTTGTACCTTGTCATTCAATCACGTTTTCGGGGTTGAATTGCTGTAATAACTCATGTTTTCCTTCATGTCTTCGTTTCCTACACAAAACACAAAATAGTAGATGAAGTCCTCGAATATGCTCAATAATTCGGTAAAATCTAAGAAATCTAATCAAAACTAAATCTAAGAATCATGTAAATACTACGACGGATTACATATACTCATCCAATTGCTGCAAAGAAAAAATTTAACACACATGAATACATATGACACAAAATGAACTCTGTGACTTCGGGTTTAAAAAAACTTACATCATCTTCAAGCCATACGTTGGGCTTTAATATGGTCCCCCAAAATTTTGGCCCCCGGGAATATTTAAATTAGATTTCCACCAACTCTCATGTCCAGGTGTCGTCATGAACACAAAAAGAGCAGTCAATCTTTCACTGTTAGCGTCAATGAACGGAGCTTCTCGGGTTATCACGACCTTTACTAATCCCTTTGGCTCACACACCTTGCACACAAAATGTTGTTTCCTTGCAGGTTTTTGAACCACCTTTTTATCGGGTTCTTGAACCACCTTCTTTTCGGGTTCTTGAACTACATTTTCTGCGGGTTCTCCATCAACATATTTCCCTCGCCCTCTCCCTCGCATTGTTCTTGCTGTTATCGCCGGTGGAAGTTCAACATATGCCTTCCGTGGACTTAAAACTCGTTTAGTTACCGGCGGAGATTCAACATATGGCTCAGACTCCTACGATAAAGGTCCATTACCTGCATAAAATTTACTTCATTAAACGTATGGCGACCAATGCGACCTATGCAACCCTGCGACTTATGCGACCCATGCGACCTATGCGACCTTTTGTGACCCATTCGACCCATACGACCAATGCGACCTTTGTGACTGAAAAAACCATACTTACTTTGTGGTACATCGGCATCAATGATAATAAGTTTTGGAGTTCCCCTTCTTCGACAGGATCCACTTGAGTATCCTCGGAAGGAGCCTCCTTACCCTTAGAGTGGACCTCTTCGACAGTCAGCGGGGACACATATTCAAGGATCCACCGGAGTATACTCCGCAGGAACATCCTTAGCGGGTCCTCTTCGTCGGCGACTTCATCGACAGTATCCACCGGAGCATCTGCATAAAATTACTTCATTCATTAGACTCATCATTTGTTACTTGATGCAACCCTTGCGACGCATGGGACCCATGCAACCCATGCGACTCTAGCAACCCATCAACTTATGTGATCGTGCGATTTATACGAACGCGCGACTTATGCATCTCTTGCGACCCATGCAACTCTTGCGACCCATGCCTACTCCCGAATTTGTTACTTGATGCAACCCTTGCGACGCATGGGACCCATGCAACCCATGCGACTCTAGCAACCCATCAACTTATGTGATCGTGCGATTTATACGAACGCGCGACTTATGCATCTCTTGCGACCCATGCAACTCTTGCGACCCATGCCTACTCCCGATGGAAATTGACTCAAATGACCTTTTCACTAAATATTACTTACTTGGTGGAACTTCATCAGGAGCAATGACTAAAGTAACCACTCCATAAATTTATTCAATTAGAGGCATGGTGGCGGCAGATGTGAGATTTCAACTAATCTCAAAATGTTTGCGAAATCCTCTTGTGAGCCATCTCCACAGTCATTTTCAGCCTCTCACTCAACCATATCTTCGCTTGGCTCTTGTCTTGACACTGGATATGGACGTGGAAGGAATTCAAAATCATAATCTCTAACAGTGCATGAAGATTGGTTTGCGGTGCTCGCATCTTTCTTGGCATATTTTGATTTTGCCTTCTCAGCACCTTTGGGATTTGTCGCCTTTGATTTTGGATTAGCCAAATGAAACCCGACATCCCTTAAAAGGTCTCTTATGGTATTGATGATTCTTTTCTCTTACTTCTTTATTTCCTCTATTAATTTCTACTCCAGTGTCAGAGGGACTGTAGCTTGTTCTCCTTCAACTGCAGCTTCATCATTACCTTCTCCTTCTGCTTCATCCTCACCTTCTCTTTCAGCTTCAGCTTCAGCATCACCTTCAGCATCACCTTCTCTTTCTTCATTAGCTTCAGCAACACCTACCCTTCCTTCGTCTTTTTCATCTTCAACCTCTATTATTTTTTTCACTGCGCTCTTATTCCTCATAGTCCCCTTTCCTTTCCCCTTCTTTTGATCCCCAAGATTTGCTTTTCGCGTTAGCAGTTCTTGCTTACGGATGTCCTCCCAACAAATATCCTTCGAATTTCTACAAAGATGTTCCATCCTTATCTGAACATCGGAATCGTGGCATCCCTCGTAATTCTCCAGATCAAAAAGTAAAGCTTCTTCTTTGTGTTCAGCACGAAGAATACTTCGAATATCCTGAAAAACAAAAAATAACCATTATTACCCTCTGTGTAATTGTTACCCTTGTGACCCTTGTGTAATTGTTAGCTTAGAATCTCCGATCAGCTTTATCTCATCTACATAATTCAGGTTAAAACTGGATTTAACCATCTTCTTGCACATTCTTGGGCATGATGGATCTGCATCCATAACATCAACATACCATCTTTTTCCACCCAAACTAAGGATTGTTTCAAATGGATGTAACTGAAACATTAAAACAAAATGATAAGAATGCAAAAAGTACGACAACATTCAAGTTATCTGAATAATACATACAACTTACCAGTAGTGGGATCATGAAACCACTACAATACCATTTTGGTAGCGCCCCCCCCATGGAAAGCCTTCACAAAAATCCAAGTCATCAACCATGTCAATGAGATCATGGTTGATAGAGTTGTCTGATGAATGCTTGTGAGGCATAACTTGTGCCAACAACATTAAAGTTGCCAACCTCGTTCGGTCGTCGGAATTCTTTGCCTTCACAAGTGTTTCGCTGACTTGTGCGGGGGTCACCTTTCCACGGCCGAAATTCTTCAGCCAGAATGTATCACCCCTTTTGGACTCCCATCCTTTGGGCTATGATCCGAATTTCAGTCCATAAATTAGTGTGTGCTCCACTATAAAGTATCGGATGGGAACACCGTTTAAGATGAACCACAACTCCTTCTTGTCCCGTACAATCACACAGTGATTTAGTAGGATAGACATTTGAACCTTAGTCAATGTGGAGTCACATTGGAAATGTAATAAATGCTTAAATTGACTCCTTATCGAAGTAATACAACTCGTATTCATGTAAGATTCCTCTCAGTCTCGTTATCGTCTCATGAGGATAATACTTGGTTGTGATCTTTGGCATTTTGTCAATGTGCTTGAATTCATACACAAACTTCGGCTTTGGCGCCACCTGCAAAATGACCAATTAAGAATACATTAGACTTCTACCGACTCAAGCGACCCATGCGACTCAACCGACACTTGCAAGCCATACGACTCAAACGACCCTTGGACCCTCTACGGCACTCAACCGACTCACTGAGACTCAAGCGACCCATGCGACTCAATTGACCCATGCGACCCATGCGACTCAAACGACCCTTGGATCCTCTGCAACACTCAACCGAATCACTGAGACTCAAGTGACCCACCACGTGTCTATGCCTTGAGAGAGGGTAGATATCATATTAGGATCGTCCTCCTTAGATAACTTGATTTGGAATGCATGATTAGATAGGTTTATTGTTGGTTTCAGTAGTCTTGTGGTGAAACCGTAATCCTAGAACGTTCGTCTAACTATTAAGAACTCGTTAGTTTATTGTTTTTAGTATTTCATTCTTAAAACTATATGTCGTTTGTTTGCAAGTTTGATTCGTAGTTTGAGTATAGGTTGTGTTGCGTAGTCTCTTGTTAGAATTTGAGTGTTTAAGAAGAAATAAGATGTTTGTAGAACTAAGAGAATAGAAAGAAGAATTAGGAATAAACTTTAATTCATTCCATGAGTTTAAGCATTACATAAGTGGTTCTATATATAGAGATCATGAGCTGAATTTAAAATACAATTAGAAGTAAACAAGTACAACATAATTAATGAATTTGTCCTCATCTTTCACGGCTAAAGAGGAGAAAGGGACAGCTCCTTGTTGCTTGGTTTCTTGAGTTGCACATGTAATTCTAATTACTCAAAAATAGCAATATCCTTCCAACGGCCACTTTGACTACCAAATATAGTTGTGTGTGTTTTATTTAATCCTTAGGAGATTATTAAGAACTAATCTATCCATATATGATTAATCTCATATATGTAGAATTAATTCTTAACACTCCCCTCAAGCTTAACTATAGTGTACTACTATTGATAAGCTTGACCCATGGCTCCTTGCCTCATTAAAACCTAAGTGGGAAAACCCAATGGGACAAAACCACACTTAGGAAAAAGAGTACAATTCTTTGCCATGTTAGACATATCATGTCCGAATGTTTGTGAGTGCAAGCCGAGGGAATATGGACTCACAAATCTTCTTGCTTGTAGCCTTGGTGAAAATGTCGGCCAATTGATCTTCACTTCTTGTATAGCATGGTAGAATTACTCCTTGTTCAATCATTTGTCTAACCTTGTCACAATCCACTTCAATGTGCTTTGTCCTCTCATGAAACACCGAATTGGACGCAATGTGGATGGCAGCTTGGTTATCACAATGCATTGTAATGGGAGATGATGTCTCAATGCCTAAGTCCGTGAGAACATTTCTAATCCATACTATTTCATTGGTTAACTTCCTCATTGCTCGGTACTCGGCTTCCGCACTTGAACATGAAACCACGTTTTGCTTCTTGCTCTTCCAAGTAACTAGATTGCCTCCTATAAATGTGCAATAGCCTGTGGTTGACTTCCTATCCACTCGGTCCCCGGCCCAATCCGCATCACAATATCCTACAATCTCCGTGTTCTTGTTGCATCCCATCCATACTCCTTGATCCTTTGTTCCACTTAAATAGCTTAGGATCCGTTCAACCATCTTCCAATGATAAGTTGTTGGAGCTTGCATATATATGCTCACTTGGTTCACCGCAAAACAAATGTCAGGCCTTGTTATGGTGAGATAGATCAATTTCGGGTGAGATAGATCAATTTCCCAACAATTCTCCTATAGAGTTTAGGGTCTTCAAAAGGATCATCATCTATCTCCCTCTTACGCATCACTTTGTATCCATCTTCTAGTGGAGTTCTTGCTATTCTTCCTTCCATTGTACCTAGCTCATTCAACATATCAAGGGTGTAGTTTCTTTGGGATAGAAATAGTCCTTCCTTAGAACGACATATTTCTATTCCTAGAAAGTACTTTAGTTCTCCTAAATCCTTAATATCAAACATAGTTTTAAGATATACCTTAGTGGCTTCCACGCCTTCTATGTCACTTCCCGTGATGATTATATCATCAACATAGACAAGCACCACCACAATTCCCTTTGAGCTTGGCAATGTGAATAGAGTATGATCAGCCTCGGATCTTCTAAAGCCACGTCCATCTAGTGTTGTGCTAAGCTTGTGGTACCACGCCCTTGGGGATTGTTTAAGACCATAGATCGCCTTTCTAAGTCTTAAAACATTTCCCGGTTTCACTATGTGTTCTAGCCCCGGAGGTGGATACATGTAGACCTCATCTTCTAATTCCCCTTGTAGAAATGCATTTTTGACATCCATTTGCCAAAGATTCCACTCAAGGTTCACGGCAAAGGAGAGTATGATCCGAATAGTATGGAGCTTTGCAACGGGAGCAAATGTATCTACATAGTCTTCTCCATACACTTGTGTGAATCCTCTTGCCACGAGTCTTGCTTTGTGCCTTTCTATGGACCCATCACTATTGTATTTGATCGTGAACACCGATTTGCTTGAGACGGCTTTCTTTCCCTTAGGTAATTCCGACTCAAACCAAGTGCCATTTATCTCCATTGCTTTGTGCTCACTCCCCATGGCATCTCTCCACACTTTATGCTCTTTGGCTTCTTCATATGTCTTCGGGATGTACTCCTCATCCAAGTTGGCCATGAAGACTTGATGTTCATGAGGGTACACGGCTAGAGAGCATGTCGCTTGAATTGGATGAGCTACCGCTTCACAATTGTAATACACTCTTTTTACCTTCCTTAGCCTTGCGCTTCTTCTCAATCCTTGTACCACTTCTTGTGTTTCAACCCTCGGCTCCTCTTGTACCTCGGCCTCATTTACATCTTGTACTTCTTGTACCTCGACAATTCCTTGATCATGAGCTTGATGTTCTTCCTCTTGAAAGTTCATCTCATCCATGGCATCTATATCAGCCTCGGACGGTCCATTTTCATTTCCCCCTTCATGATCAACGGTATTGCCTTCTTGTGATCTTTCTTCCTCAAGTCCGGCTCTTTCTTCCTCAAATCCGGCGGTTGCGTTCCTTCTTGGTAGTTCAACGGTTCCTAACCCAAGTGTCTCCAAAATTTTCTTGAGGTTGTTAGCTCGGTCCGAAGGTGAACTAGCCAAGTCCTTTATACTTTCCCAATTTTTCTCATCATAGAACCCTTTGTCTTCCATGAACCTGACATCTTTGGATACTAGAACTCGCCGTGTAGAGGGATCATAACACTTATACCCCTTTTGGGTAGTAGAATATCCAATGAACATAGCCTTTGTGCTTCTCGCCTCTAGTTTGTTGCTCTGTTCCCCGGGTACTAATACAAAACATACACAACCAAAAACTCGTAAGTGGTTAATAAGAGGTTTAGTTTTGTTTAATACCTCAAATGGGGAGAGATCTTGTAGGACTTTTGTAGGGGTTCGGTTTATAAGATAGCATGCGGTTAAAACCGCATCTCCCCAAAACCTTTTTGGTACACTTGTATGGAACATCATAGACCTTGCCACCTCCATTAGATGTCTATTTTTCCTCTCGGCTACACCATTTTGTTGGGGAGTATATGGACAGCTTGTTTGGTGGATTATGCCATGCTTAGATAGATGTAATTTGAAGGTTGTGCTCATATATTCTCCACCATTATCCGATCTAAAAATTTTAATCTTGGCATTAAAATGGTTAGTAACATAGTTTTGAAAATTTATAAATGCTTCTAGCACCCTATCCTTAGATTGTAACAAAGTAATCCATGTATACTTTGATTTTTCATCTATAAAAGTGACAAAATATTTATGGTTTTCTCTAGATAGGCATGGGGCTGTCCACACATCCGAATGCACAAGATCAAAACAATTTTCATAGTTTGTGAGAGATTTAGAAAAAACAGTTCGACAATGTTTTCCTAGAATACAAGCCTCACATTCATCCGATTTAAAAGAAACATTAGGCAACATTAAGCTTAAGGCACGAACATGTGGATGTCCTAATCTAGCATGCCAAATAACATCATCATAAGAGACTGAAAAAGTTTTGAAAATATTAGAAGCATTAGAAACATCCGAAATTTTAAAAACATCCGAAAAAGACTTGGTGTCTTCAAGCATGTATAAATCATCCTTGGTGACTCCTTTGCCAAATATTTTCCTTGTCTTAATATCCTGAAAAGAAACCTCATTAGGACTAAAAATCACATTACAATTTAAATCATTTGTGGTTCTTTTAACCGATAACAAATTTGATGTAAACTTAGGCAAGTATAATGCTTTTGTATCTTTTTCAAATAAATTAAGAATTCCTTCACCTTCTATTGGAACCTTGTAACCATTTGCTACTATGACACTACCTAAGGCCGGTTTAATATTTCTTAAGAGATTAGCATCACTAATCATATGATGAGAAGCTCCGGAATCAATTAATAACGGTTTAGTATTTTTAGATGCAAGAAAACCTTTACCCTCTTTATTACCGGAATTCTCCTTCAAGGCTTTGATGAGTGCTTCAATGTCGGACTTCTTGACCATCTCAGCTTGAGCATTCATCATGTAGGCGACCATAGTCTTGATATTCATCCCCATTATTTTGAGAAGAAGATGCACCGGTCGGCTCTCCTTGTGTTTTGTTGGAAAAGTGAGCTCTTTGGTTCTTGAAATTATTGTTCCTTGGTGGCTTGAGGTGGGGATGAAGGATCCAACATTCCTCTTTAGTGTGTCCTTCCTTTTTGCAATACACACATTTTTTGAATCCTTGTTTGCCGCCAAAGCCGCCAAAGCCTCCTTGTTGAAAATGTCCCTTGTTTGCTAGTTGAATCATCTCGCCTTTGCCTCCAAATAAACCAAGTGACCCTTCTTCTTTTTGAATTTGAGCACACACATCCTCTAGGCTTGGTAGAGTGTCGGACCTAAGGATGTGCTTGATAACATCATTATAGGCGGGACTTAGGGTGAAGAGGAGACTAAAGACTTTATCTTGTTCTTTCCTCTCATTGAGAACTTTTGGATCAATGGAGCTCGGCCTTAAGATGTCTAGCTCCGCCCATAAGGACCTAAACCTCCCAAAATGTTTGTTGAAGGTCATCCCTTCTTGTGTGAGATTGTTGATGTCTCTTTTCACTTCATAAATCCGGCTTATATTGGAGATGTTGCCGAAAACCTTCTTGAGGATGTCCCATAATTCCTTTGCACTTTCACAATAGGAATAGGCTTCAAGGATTGATGGCTCAAGTGTACCACTTCTTGTGTTTCAACCCTCGGCTCCTCTTATACCTCGGCCTCATTTACATCTTGTACTTCTTGTACCTCGGCAATTCCTTGATCATGAGTTTGATGTTCTTCCTCTTGAAAGTTCATCTCATCCATGGCATCTATATCAGCCTCGGACTGTCCATTTTCATTTCCC
>CM071860.1:35886345-35907932 GCA_036759665.1 Gynandropsis gynandra
ATTCGATCTATAAGATCCTCGATTTGTGGAAAGGTGAGGTTGCTCAAAGAACCTCCAGCAGCGGCTACGATCAAGATCCTCGTATTGTCCATGAGTCCTTGGAGAAAGTTGTGTATGAGGTAACTTTGATCCATGCCGTGATGTGGGCAAAGGCGTTGATAGCCCTTGAATCGCTCCCACGCTTCATAAAAGCTCTCGGCTGCCCCTTGAACGAATGTGTTGATATTATTCTTGGCTAGCTGAACTTTGCTTTGAGGAAAGAACCGTGTCATAAACTTCTCCTCTAGCTGTCCCCACGATGCGATAGAATTCGCTGGTTGCGAATATAACCAATCTTGCGCTTTGTCCTTCACCGAGAATGGGAAAGCAGCTAGCATGACATCCTCATCCGATACCCCATCTCCAGCTCTTATGGTTCGGCATAGCATCTTGAAATCAGTGAGATGCTGGTTTGGGTCCTCGGCGGGTCTCCCTCTAAACGCCGCGTTACCAAGCATTTGAATGAATGCCGGTTGAAGCTCCACGCGAGCGTTTCTCCTTGCAATACATGATAAGAGCTGCGTGTGCCTAGGGACCATGTATGATCCATAGGTTAGTGCCGGCTGCACTTGCTGCGCGTTTTGAACGTTCATATCTCGACGTTCAGCCATCGAAAACTAGATCCGCACTTCCGGTATTTCTCATGCACAAACTACCTGCACAATAAAAAGAAGAATAACACAAAGATCACGTGAGATCCGAGAAGCAATCGAACTTGACTCTAAACAAATAAACAAACAAAAACACGAAAAAGCAAGAAACAAACAAGACTCCTAAAAAACTAATGTCTAAATCTAAAAGTTTCCTAACTCCTAAGCCGTAATCAACTCCCCAGCATCGGCGCCAAAAACTTGATGTGCGTTAAGCTCAAGTAATAAAACCTAGTCTAACGCTTCCGCAAGAATACGGATCGTGTAGTAACTAGGGTCGAACACAAGGAATTGATGCAACTCTAAAGCTATTAGACTAATGATGATGAGATCAACTTATAGCTAAGCACCATGGGTATCAAGAGTTTGCATAATGATGTAACGAAGTTCTAAAAGGATAATTGGTCTAAGGTACTATCATGAGTTCAGGGAATTCAAGCTCTCCTATAGGAACTGACTGGCGTAGACTTGTCCACTATCTAGCATGCATATACCAATGTATCCATTGCACATATTACATGCATAGACGCATTACGACCGCTATCCTAATCCCTAGATTCAACCGATTGACCTGGCGTAGATTGTAAACCGATTAAACCCTAAATTATGGCTAAGTTCCGAAGTCTAATGCCCTGGCGTTGGTTTATTAGACTTCCAACATCATTCATTCGAGTGGCGTACAAGTAATGAAAGCGTTAAGATCAACCATGAAATATGAAAACATGATAAAACCGGATTCCTAGAACGTTTGTCTCAGTGTTAAGGAAGTGAACGGCGAAAGAGGAAAGAAGAGGAAAGGAAGTGAACGGCGAAAGAGGAAAAAGGGGAGAAAAGGAAAGAAAGAAAAGAGGAAAGGCAAGGAGGAGAGCTAAGGGGCCGAATTCACTTCAGTTTTAGAGAGAAAAGAGGCATTAGAGTAGGGAGAGTTGCAGAGAGACAATAGAGAGAGGAGTCGTTCGTGAATTCTTGGAGAGGAGACATTCAAGGGGCATTGGAGATAAATTCAGGACTTCGGTTTCGTTTGGTTTTTATGTTCTTTAGACTTTCTACTTCGATTATGTTGTTTGCTTTGGAAAGCATGAGCGAGTAGTCGTTTTTTCTAGGAAAAGGGATTAGCCCTTGGATATCCTGAAACCGCTTTTGATTTATCTTTGAATGCAATTTCTCATTTTCGTTTATCTATTCTTTGTCTGAGTGCTTCATTGACTTGTGTTTGCGAATGGCCACGTAGATGCATGTATTAGGAACTTAGGAGAAGGACCTATAAGATAATCCTATTTCTGGATAATGAAGTTTAGAACAATCGAGGTTAGGCCACGAAACTAGGATAGCAGCGGTTGAGGGTAAAATGGATGAATCACAGAACTTATGGGTTTAGCTTAATGTGTCAGCCACCAAAGTAAGGGATAGCTTAACTAGATCACGTGTCTATGCCTCGAGAGAGGGTAGATATCATATTAGGATCATCTTTCTTAGATAACTTAATTGGGATTGCATGATTAGATAGATTGATTGTTGGTTTTAGTAGTCTTGTGGTGAAACCGGATCCCTAGAACGTTTGTCTCAGTGTTAAGAACTCGTTAGTTTATTGTTTTTAGTTATCTCAATCTTAAAACCCATATTTCGTTTGTTTGCAAGTTTGATTCATAGTTTGAGTTTAGGTTGTGTTGCGTAGTCCCTGTGGGATTGATGCCTAGAGTACTATACACGTGCGTTGCACTTGCAAATAGTTCAGGTTAATAATTGTTTAATTTTGAATCGCATCATGTTTTTGGAGCCGTTTTCAGGGACTATTGTCAACACATCTTAGATTCGAACCTAGAGTCGTTCCTGTTTTGTTTTTCTTTTTGTTTTCTTTTCTTTTGTTTTTTCTACCTAAATCATTTTTATTTGTTCTTCATGGAGCCGTGAGATCAATGAGAGATGGATAATTGGAACGGCCATGGACATATGCAGCAACAGCAACTCGCACCGTGAGAACCACAGGCTCCTCCACCACGTCGCCTCAGAGATTACGTGGTTCCGAATATGAACAACGTGCAAACAGCCATACGGATGCCTGTTGTTGCTAGACAACAGTTTGAAATTAAGCCGGCGATGATCAACATGCTTTATCAGAAGCAATTAATGGGTGGAAATCACGAGTATCTCTATCAGCACCTCAAAGACTTCCTAGAGCATTCCGATACATTCAAGATACACGGAGTCTTGGAAGACGCGATCTTACTGCGCCTCTTCTCCTTCTCAATTAGGGACCGAGCAAAAACATGGCTGCAATCGCTTTCCGCTGGTTCTATAACTAATTGGGACTAGCTTTTCATATTGTTCTTATCACGGTTCTTTCCTCTAAGGAATACAATTCAGATGAGGGGGAAATCACAACTTTAGATGTAGAGATGGAGAAACGTTGTTTGAAGCATGGGGCAGATTTAAGGATCTTCTATAGATGTGTCCACACCATGGTCTCGAGCAGTGGTATGTTATCCAAACTTTTTACAATGGAATTTCACGCGAACACCAAACGACATTGGATAACGCTACTAAAGGATAGTTTATGGATCTTAGTGTGGAGGAGGCAAACGAGCTGATCGATAACATCGCCATGAACCACACCATGTGGTCCACACCGAGAGGTATGCCTAACAGAACTCGAGGTCTATATAAGCTGAATCAGGGCAGAGCAACGGGTAATGCAGCAAAAGCTATGTACTGCATGAATTACGAAGATACTGAACACGTGACTTATTAATGCACGCTGCAAGAGAACGTGGAACATATGAATTACGCCCAGCAGCAAGTAAACACGCAATTCGGGAATACCTACAAACAAAATTGGAGGAACCACCCGAATCTTTCGTATCGAACGACTCAACCGATAAAGTGACCGGAATTTCAGCAAAGACAACAAACGTACCAGCAAGATAACCTGCACTTTCAGCATGCTCAGCAAGTTCCGTAAGCACCTCAACCTCCTCAAGCCCCTTTGTCAAACCTTGAGGCGGTAATGCTCGATTTTATCAAGGAGCAAAAACAGCAACAATCGACTCAAGCCAAATTAAATGCGGATGTGGGGACAGCGATTAGTGAGCTCAAAACTCATATGGAATCCTTGAGCACATATGTGAAGAAGTTAGAAAACTCCATAGCACAACAGGCTGCCTCATCTTCTCGGAATCACAGACAGCTTCCTGGTAAACCCGATCTTAACCCGAGAGTATGTGAATGCTATTACCGTGTGCAACACTGATATGATTGAGCACTCGCCCTCCAAAGATCAAGACCAAGTTGCTGGAACGTCCATGAACAGAGGCAAAGGTACGATCGCTATTATGGAAGGAGTTGAACCAAATTTCGACAAACCATATGTTGCTCCACCGACGTACAAACCTCCTATACCATTTCCTCAGTCGTTGGTGAGCAGCAAGAATGAAGAACGAGTGGGCATATTTATAGAGGGCCTCAAGAATCTTGACATCAACATCCCATTAGTGGAAGCCCTCCAAAAGATGCTCAATCACGCCAAACTCTTCAAGGAGGTTCTTTCCAAAGATAGGCGTATTGAAGAGAGTGAGATGGTAGCACTTACCGAGGAATGCATCGCCATTCTTCAAAACACGTTGCCACCGAAGTTGAAGGACCCCGGAAGCTTCTCCATTCCATGCACAATAGGTAATATTGACATTGACAATGCTTTGTGTGATTTAGGAGCAAGCATGAGCATCATGGCACACTCGGTCTTCAAGCTGAATGACTTCGAAGACCTCAAACCTACAAAGATGTCTCTACGTCTCGCGGATCATTCGGTAAGATATCCGGTGGAAATTGTTGAAAACGTTTCCACCAAGGTAGGTAATTTTTTCATTCCCGCAGATTTTGTTGTACTTGACATAAAGGAAGATGCTAGGGTGCCCATTATTCTCGGTAGACCGTTCTTAGCTACTGCAGATGCAATGATAGACGTACAACAAGGAAAGTTTTCTTTACTTGTTGGAGATGAGATGATAGAGTTTAACTTATTCAGCACTATGAATGGACCTTCCTTCAAGGAGTCTTGCCTTAGAGTCAATTCGTTGGACGAGTTATCTAATGACAAGCTTAATCGTGTAAGTATTTCCGACCCTGTTGTGCGATGCTTAACACTAGTTGCGAAGATGCAAGATTTACGGACGAAGGAGCCGAGTAGTACACGAAGTTCATGAGTGCTATTGCAGCACTAGGAGACGCCCCATGTGATGATATACCACACGAAACACACGCTGATTTCACAGTGGAGAAGGCGCCCGAACTTGAGCTCGAACCTCGTCCTACTTCTTTTCGGAATGAGTACATTGAATGCAATAAAATATATCCCGCTGTTATGAATGCTAACTTGAGTGCAGTTGAGATGATAAAATCATCCACTCGCGTAAAGAAGCGTAGGAGAGTCAACCCTTCAATATGTACGCACGGAAATTCTACGGAAGGCAGCCACGAACCTTCCACCAAAACTCAAAGGAGGCTGCACCCCCACTTGAAAGAGGTAATGGAAAAAAGAAACCATAAAACTTTTTTTATGCAGATATCATATATCAAACCTCGGGCAGCGAACGAGTGAATCCCGTGCATGATGTGCCAAAGAAAGAAGCAGTGACTAAGGGATGGCACGACGAAAAGATCTTACCTCATGACTTCCAACTAGGTGACTTAGTTCTCTATTTCCATTCTCATCCTAAGCTATTCTCGAGCAAACTACCCTCCTGTTGGTTTGCTCCTTTTTAAGTACGAGAAGTCTTAACACAGGGAGAAGTGGAACAATGGAGCGATTCGAGCGGAACATTCAAAGCTAATGGGCAGCGACTAAAGCTATACCAAGCCGCTCAACCAATCGAAAGTGGAAACTCCATTTCCCTTTCCGATCCACCCATCATGCATGCATGAGGAATGGAGACATCAAAGCTTAAATACGTTAAATAAGGGTTTTCTGAGAGGCAACCCAGTTTTTTGTTCTATTTTTCTTAGTTGTTTAGTTTAAGACTCGGATAATTAAAAAAACCAAAAAAACACAAGAAACACAAAAAAATACCACCACTAACGTGACTTCACTTCTCTTACCCTCCATCGGAGCTTCACGTCGAGGACACCGTTCAATTCAAGTCTAGGGGAGCAGCTCATGTTTGTCAGATGACTTCGTTTCATTTTCTTTTGTTTTTGCTTTTGTGAGTCAGAGTCGTCCTAGGCACTTGTCCGGTGCCACGTTTTGAGATGAACCCTGAACCTAGGATACATAAGTGCCACGTTTGATGAACCCGGAACCTAGGATACATAAGAAGTTGGCCTTTTCCGTGAGATTTTGCATGTTCGAGCTAGTTTTTTCCTAAGCATTAGAGCTTATTAGTCGGCTGAAAAACAATTGGTCGTAATTCTTTGGAAATCCTAGTGTTGCTTGTGGTAGGTTTAGACGAGGTTGCTAGGCTAGTTTACTTTTTATTCTCTCTATCTAGATGGTCATACTTCGTGTGTCTGCATAACATAAAACAAAGACATAAAAAGAAGAAAAAAAAAAGAAAAAAGAAGGAAAAGACAAAAATAGAATAAAGAATGAAAGAAGCTCGAAAATGAAACAAGCATCCTCAATTGTTCTACGTTTAGCATTTGTCTGAAGTCTTGTTTGGTGGAGAGAGTTACAACTGCTTGTTTAGTTTGCCTTCGATTTGTTTTCTCGTAGGTAGCCTTGGTGAACCTAGGATGAAGACTGAAAATTTAATTAGGCCAAATTTGCTCTCTATTTGTTAGTTGATCGATTAGGTTTGCTTTAGCGGTATTTCTAGGATAAAGGGGAATTCTAGGTTTTGTATACCCCACGTGTTCCACGTTTACGTTTGCTTAGGGACAAGCAAAGATTCAAGTCTGGGGGATTTTGATCGTCTCATTTTCATACGTATTTCTCGCATGATTTTAGGAATGTTTATGATATAGATGTGATGTTTACGTATGAGTTTGGTATCTGTTTTACTCGTTTTCGTGTTTTCATGTTCTTACAGGTTATAATACATATTTGGTTCGTTTTGGAGCTAAAAACATAAATAGGACAAAGTATTAGAATCGAGGATCATAACATAACAAACGGGACGAGAAACGGTGCGGATCATCAGCTCCAACACAGCCCACGCGGGGTGAAACTCATACCCCGCACGGGGGACAACCACCAGCAACCAAAGCACAGCTTCGGGCAGGCTCACAACATCATAACATAGAGAGACGTTAAAACGCTAACATGAGATAACAAAACATCGAACATAAATAACAATATGTGTGATATCAATCAAGAGATCACCTTTGTCCCTAAAACTTTTAATTAATATAAATCGTAATTATATACGTGCATAACGGTTCATGTTCCATATTTGTCATAAATTCATAACTTTCCGTTACTTATTATTTTATTGTTTCACATTCCATGTTTTCCAGAAAGATTTTTGGTATTTAATTATATCTTATATAATAAAAAATTTATGCATAACTATATAATAATAACAAAAAATCACTCATCATATCTCATCGGTTAATAGTAATATCAATCAACAGATTCAAACATAATATCATATAAAGCATATGTGGATACATTCAATGTATCACAAAACATGTTATAGTGTATAATCCTATTTTCATTTTTGTAATTTGAAATCTAAATCACAAGAATATAAAAACATCCACATGAAAAAAGTACTTTTTATGAATTAAAAATTCTCAAGAAACATTGATCTTCCTCCTGATACTCAAATGATTAATACAAAGAAAATAGATATTGTGGCGATGACAATCGATCGTCAGAAGAGAGGAATTATATGAAATAAACAAAAAGAGAATAATGAATAAGAATAAGAGGTTTTAATTTATATAAGGATTTATAATTTTAAAAAGTTGGGATTGGACCCTCATTTGAAAATTTCAGATTTACCACAAACTTTTAAAAATAAATTATGAATCCGTAATGATAGTCCTATCGAATAGGCTTACATCACATGTATTGAATAGATCGTCTAATCATATCGAACGTAAGTTAAAATATCTAAGAATTAAGTGTCAACTGTTAATGCGTTTGATATTTGATTCGATTGATAGATATATCAATGATTTAGATGATAATTATAATCGAGAGTGGAAATTTGAAAAAAAAATATCAAATTCCTCAGTTAGAAATGGATTAAAATGTTTACGATATCTTCAAAAGTCAATATGCAAAATAAACCAAATTTTGAAACTTGTATGTTTTTCTCGTATACATATCTTGTAACATTAGTTTACTTTATATTAGCGCAGGACATATGCAACTTTATATTTTTCCATTATTTTAGTTTACGTAGAATTTATAATTTGATCACTAATAGTCCATGTGTTTGACTCTACACTACACGATTTAGAATCTTGCGGTAGTTTAGCATAGGTTAATTTTATTAAAACTTGCATCATAAATTAAAAAATTCTACGTGTTAAGCCAAATCTTGCAATTCGATGGAATATCTATAGAAAGATCGAAGCCCTTTTGGGTTCTTTTTGTATTCTGAAAGAAATTTTTTTTTTTTACAAAAAAAGTCTCTTTATATACATATGAACTAGAGAGTATCATGGAGAGATAATATTATACATATAGAACAATGTCATAGACTTAAATGTGGACGTGTAGCATAGAAATTTTATACAATGTGATTGATATGTGTCTGATGCGTGTCAAATTAAAAAAGTTAACCTAAGACTATCCGTAAGTGCACGACACGTGTGTAGTAGTTAAGGTGCCGATCCCACGAGGACTAATGTAACATGATCTAAGAACTAAAAGTAGAATCAATGCTTGCTGCGAAGAAATAAGGATGATAAGATGCAAGTATGACGATTATGCAGTGGATAAACGAGTCCTAAACAAAGAGACAAACGTCCTAGAATCCGAATTCACCGCATAGTCTCCGAAACCTATTTTCGATCTATCTAATCGTGCATTCTCTATCAATATATCTAAGGCGGACGATCATAATGTAGAACCTACCCTCTCTCAAGGCATAGGAACGTGGCTAGATTGAGTCATTCCCTACTTTTGTGGCTGACACCCCAACTAAACTCCATTATAATTCATGATTCGCCCGATTCAACCCTCAACCGTAACTACCCTACTTTCGTGACTTAGTCTCGGTTGTTCTAAGCCTGATCTTCTAGGACTAGAATTCACATTTCAGTCCTTCTCCTAATCCCTAACACATGGATTTACGTGGCCTTTGTAAACACAAGACAATAAGCACTCAGACAAAGAATAGATAAATGAAACGGGGAGATGCATTCAAAAATAAATCAACGAAGGTTCCGGGATAGCCATGGGCTAACCCCTTCACCTAGAACAAATCTACTACTCAATCATGAGTCTAAACATCATAAACAAAATCAGTAGAGTAAGGAGCATAGAAATATCAAACGAGAGATGATCCCGAATCAATTTCCGACTCCTTGTTGTGTCTCCTGTCGAAGAGGGGGATTGATGGATGCTTTGTACCCTCCTAGAGTTCTCCTCTATGTTTGCTTGCTTCTAAACTCAATTTGGGGTTCCTTTTTTAAAAATTCCCCGTTGGAGACATTCTAGGGAAATTGTTATAGGCATGCCCCGCGTGGGCTAGGGAGGCACCCCGCACGGGCTGCCCATTTTCTCCATGACCCGCGCGTGCCAAGGGCTAGCACGACTCGGGAAACAATTTCTTGAACACCACCCCTCTTGGGATAAGGAAGACACCTCGCGGGGGGCCTTATCTCCTCATGTCAAGTTGCATTCCTTCCTGGTTTCTCGTCCCATTTGCTCTGTTATAATCTCTTATGCTCGTACTTTGTCTCGTGTATGTTCTTTAGCTCCGAAATGAATCAAATACGCATAAAAACCTACAAGGATATGAAAACACGAAAACAAGTAAAACGGATACAAAATCACACGTAAACAGCGCAACTATCGTCATAAACATATCTAAAATCATGCGAGGATCGTGTACAGAAATGAGATGATAAAAATCCTCCAGCCTTGAATGTTTGCTTGTCCCTAAGCAAACGTAAACGTGGAACACGTGGGACATATAAAATGTGAGAATTCCCTTTTCCCTAGAAATACCGCTAAAGGAAACCTAATCGATCAACCAAACAAGTTAGAGCAAATTTTGGTCTAATAACTTTCAGTCTTCGTCTTAGGTTCATCATGGCTACCTATAAGAAAGTAAATCAAAGACGAGCTAAGTAGGGAACCGAAACTCTCAATACCAAACGAGACTTCAAACAAATGCTAATCACATAATCAAATAGGATACTTGTTTTATTCTCGAGCTTATTCTTTCATTCCATTTTTTTATTCTTATTTTGCGAACATACTAGGCTTCTAGGACGTCAGATTTGAAGGGATTTAACTTTTACTTAGACCCAATATACCGATGATGGTATACTGTTGCACCTCGTTGAAGAGTGCAATGGAGTAGATGGTGTTTTTATGCGCCTTTATCTTAGGACGTAAAACGATGATCGCCAACCCACCACTTAGACCCGAACCATCGAAAATGTATCAAGGTCGATGCACTCATATTGATTTAAGATCATGCTTTGAGGCATTACTTCTATCGATAGCGGAGTATTAGTGTGCGCTCTTATTTTCTGCAAAACAAAGTCAACTCAAGCGATCAAATCATTCTCGTGAAAAAGAAATAAAGCATCGTCAATATGAAGTATAATTGCTTGGATAGAGAGAATGAACGAGAAAATAACTTAGCAAACTCATCTAAACTTCCCATAAGTAACACTAGGATTCCCAAAGACTTACGACCCACTCGTTCCTCAACCATCTCATAAGCTCTAACATGCAAGATATCACGGAAAATGCCAACTTCTTAAGCATGCTAGGTTCAAGGTTCATCTCAAAACGTGGCACCGGACATGTGCCTGGGACGACTCTAACTCAAAAACAAAAAACTAACCTAAAAACAACAAAAATGAAACGAGATCACCTGAAAAAACGTGAGGTACTCCCCCCCCTGACTTGAATTGAACGGCATCCTCGATGTGAAGCTCCGATGGAGGATAGGAAGGTGAAGTCACGGTTGAAGGTGTTCTTCTTTTTATGTTTTGTTTTTCGTCTTTTCAAATATACCAAGTTCGAAATACGAATCAAAAGAAAAACAAAATGTTGGGTTGCCTCCCAGAAAGAGCTTGTTTAACGTCGTTGAGTTTGACGTCTCCATGCTTCATGTGCGCGCGATGTGTGGATTGAATAGCAAGATGGAGTTTCCGCTTTCGATCGGTTGAGCGGCTTGATATAGCTTTAAACGCTGCCCATTTGCCTTGAATGTCCCGCTCGACTCACTCTATAGTTCTAATGTGCCATGTGGGAACACCTCTCGAAACTGAAACGGGCCGGACCAACGGGGACATAGTTTGCCCGGGAAAAGCTGAAGTCGATAGTTAAAAAGGAGAACGAAGTCACCAGGTCGAAAGTCATGAGGTATGATCTTCTTATCATGCCATCTCTTAGCACACTCCTTGTAGATCTTAGAGTTTTCGTATGCATTGAGGCGAAGTTCGTCCAGCTCATTCACCTGCAAAATACGTTTCTCACCTGCACTCTTAAGATCAAAGTTAAGAAGCTTGGTCGCCCAATAGGTGCGGTGCTCTAGCTTGACGGGGAGGTGGAAAGACTTGCCATAAACAAGCTGAAAAGGAGTCATGCCAATGGGAGTCTTGAATTCCGTACTATAGGCACATAATGTATCGTCTAATCTCATCGACCAATCTTTACGGGACCTAGACACGGTTTTCTCTAATATGCTCTTGATTTCCCTATTTGAAACCTCCACTTTTCCGCTAGTTTAGGGATGATACGGTGTAGCTACCCGATCTGTCACACCATACTTCCTAAGGAGGGATTCAAATTGTCTAGCAATAAAGTGTGAGCCTCCATCACTAATGACTACTTTAGGGACACCAAAACGTGGAAAGATGATCTTCTTGAAAAATTTCATTAACACCCTAGAATCATTAGTCGGCACAACAATGGCTTCTACCCATTTGAACATGTAATCCACACCTACCAAGATATATCGATTGCCACAAGCTGAGGGAAAAGCTCCCATAAAATCTACACCCCAAACATCAAATAACTCTACCTCAGAGATGTAATTGTGTGGCATCTCGTTCCTTTTACCAATATTTCTCGTCCATTGACATCTATCACAAGAGGAAACGTACTAATGTGCATCTTTGAAGAGGGTCGGCCAATAAAAACCATATTGTAGCACCTTCGAAGCGGTCTTAGACTTGCTGAATGGCCCCTATAATCCGATCCATGACAATGGAAAAGGATGCTCTCTACCTCCTCTTCGGGAATGCATCTCCGAATGACCCCGTCCGCGCATCTCCTATAGAGAATCAGATCATCCCAACAGTAATACTGTATATCTGAAAAGAATTTCCTGCGTGCATGAAAAGAAAGATTGGGGAGTAGCCTACCACTCGTAAGAAAATTGACAGAATCAGCATACCAAGGATCGGGTTTACCGAAAGTAATCACATATATGTGGTCGTCTCTCAAGGATTCGTTGATAGGTCTCTCGTCATCCATAATGATGCGAGAGAGATGATGTGCAACAACATTCTCTGACCCTTTCCTATCTCGAATCTCAAGATCAAACTCTTGTAAATGAAGGACCCATCGGATAAGGCATGGTTTGGCGTCCTTCTTCCCTAAGAGATACTTGAGTGTTGCATGATCTGTGTAGACAATCACCTTTGAACCGACTAGATATGATTTGAACTTATCGAAGGCAAAGACGACAGAAAGGAGTTCCTTCTCGGTCGTGGCATGGTTGATTTGAGCGTCGTCTAGGGTTTTGCTGGCGTAGGAAATGACACGAGAAGCTTTATATCTCCGCTGTCGCAAAACTGCTCCAACCGCATAGTCGCTAACGTCGCACATGATCTCAAATGGTAAGTTCCAATATGGTGGTTGAATGATGGGGGCTGAAACCAATGCTCTATTGATCGTGTTGAAGGCGTCGTGACATTCCTTAGAGAATTCAAACGTGAGATCCTTAGCCAGCAACGTTGTCAACGCTTTCGTGATCTTTGAGAAATCCTTGATGAACCTCCGATAGAAACCAGCGCGCCCTAGAAAACTTCGAATCTCTTTCACCGAAATTGGTGGAGGAAGTTTCTCGATTAACTTGATCTTAGCCTTGTCCACTTCTATGCCCCATGAAATGGGATTTCTCCCAATTTAGAACGACATTGACCTCTTCGCATCGCTTCAACACTCTAGAAAGGTTAGTAAGGCAATCATCAAAAGTAGAGCCATAAACGGAAAAAACATCCATAAAAACTTCCATAATGTGCTCAGAGATTGCCAACATGCAACGCTGGAAATTAGCTTGAGCATTGCAAAGGCCAAAACGCATACGACGGTAAGCGAACGTTCCATAAGGACATGTGAAAGTCGTCTTCTCTTGGTCTTGAGGATGAATGGGAATTTGAAAGAAACCCGAGTATCCGTCCAAGTAACAAAAGTAGGCGTGGTTCGCTAGGCATTCGAGCTTTTGGTCGATGAACGGGAGAGGAAAGTTATCATTCCTTTTGGCTTTGTTGAGCTTCCGATAATCAATACACATCCTCCAGCCCCTTATCATTCTAGTTGGAATCAGCTCATTGTTCTCATTTCGTACTACCGTCATTCCACCTTTCTTGGGCACTACATGCACGGGGCTCACCCATTCACTGTTCGAGATAGGATATATGATACCTGCATCCAAAAGTTTTAGTATCTCCTTCTTCACTACCTCTTTCAAATTAGGGTTCAGCCACCTTTGCGCTTCAATGGACGGTTTGTGGCCGTCCTCTGTCCGGTGCATGCACAATGAAGGGTTCAGTCCCTTGATATCATCGATGGTGTATCTAATCACTCTCCTATGCTTCCTCAAACAATCAAGTAACTTGTTCGTCTCATCTGCATTCAAGTCAGCATTCACAATAACATAATACATATTATTACAACCAAGGTACTCATACCGAATAGAAGAAGGAAGAGGTTTAAGCTCTTGTTTGGGCGCCTTCTCCACTGCACAATCAGAATGTATCTCATGTAATATCTCCTCATGTGGGGCGTCCCTTAGTGTTTCCATAGCACTCATGAATTCACCATAGACCTCGACTTTTTCATCAGTAAGTCCTACAACATTGCCCGTTGGGAATCTTTCAAGAAGATCGGAAATACTTACTCGTTCAAACGTGTCATTTGCTAACTCATCCAAAAAATCAACTCTATAGCATGACTCCTTGAAGGAAGGTCCGTTCATGGAGTTGGACAAGTTGAATTCTATCTTTTCATCCCCGACACGTAGAGAGAGCTTTCTTTGTTGTACATCAATCATGGCACCTGCAGTTGCTATAAGATGTCTTCCAAGAATAATAGGTACCCTTACATCTTCTTTAATATCAAGTACAACAAAATCAGCGGGTATACAAAGATTACCTACCTTGGTGGGAACATTGCAGGAGACGTCGCACACGAAGACGAGGGCGTCCACCTCGATGGTGATGAGAGAGCATTTGGTCAAGCTCTGGACCTTATAGAAGCGCTTATCGGGAGGCAACCGTACTTTCGCCTTTTTTTCACTTTACAGACTTATTCTTATTCTTTTCACATTCACGTAATCGGTTAGCTATTACGTTGCATTTTCTCTTTTGGGATTGTGTGATTCTTTTTCGCAGGTTTTCCGACGTCGATATCCATTAAGTAGGAGACACGTACTACGTCTTGTCGGATCACCAACTCGGGAAAGCAAGATACACCAGGTGCACGCGTTGTAACCTTTATTTTCCCATGTTTTGGTATGCGAGATTCTCTTTTAGATCTTGAACACTAAGACGGTGTTCCATTCAAGTCTGGGGGAGTACTCGTCCAGTAACATGCATGTGATTAGGATTAGATGTTGATTTTTTTAGGAATAAACGGATGTATACCTAGAAGAATTTTTCGAGCTTTAGTCATTATTGTGTGACTTTGTCGAATCGTGAACAATAGTCTAGGTTTGCTAAGAAAGCCTTTTGGATATCGATTAGTCTAGTAGTTGTACATGAAACCATAATCTATAGTTGCATTTTACCTCCTAGGTTTCAGTACCAAGCATACATATCTCTGTGTATATCGTTCATTCCTTGCTTTGTTGGATATATTTCACTGTTCATTCTCTATGGATTGTTAGATTCCGCGCGCTTATACTCCGCTGTCAATATGGATAAGCTTTTAACTATTTTAGGTTTACAACGACATGAGTACATCGAGATCGATGGTTCGGGTCTAACTGGAGGGATAAGGTGCTATTCTACGTCCTAAGGGTTAGAGGTGATGCGTAATATTCGGTCTAAAAATTCTTCAATGACGCACCTCTTCACTCTGCTAAGGTCACACATTATGAGTGTGCCAATCGGCAACCTGGGTCTAAGTAGAAAGTCATCCTCTTTGACTTCGACGCTCCTAGAAACCAAGTGCGGACTTCAAATAAAAAAATTGTGGAAACTTAAACAAAAGGAAGAAATGAGAATAAGAACGGAAAACGATTCTAATGATATCTCACGTAAGCATAGGGGAATTGGTATGGAGATTGTTTGGATGTTGTCTAGGGGTATGAAATAGACTTAGGTTATTGGTAGGATTGCATGGCTCGTGACTTTTGGTTGATAAAAGTCGAGACTAGGTACGCTTAGGCTTATGTTCGTGTGACGCGTTATTTTGCATGATGACTAATCCTTCGAATTATTTGTGCTAGCATCCATTGTTGTTTAACTCTTCTTGTACTCGACTCTAGGTTTTGTTCGAGGACGAGCAAAGGTAAGTCTGGGGGAGTTTGATAACACGTAATCCATCATAGTATTTTCATCGTTCCTAGGTTTAGTTTTTATTATGATTCTTGGACTTTATCGACGTATTGCGTATATTTGAGGACTTCTTCTATCACTTCGTACGTTGTGCAAGAAACGAAGACATGTGCAGCAAACACGAGTGATTACGGCAAGTCCATCCAAAAAAGTGACCAAGATGTGGATATGAGCACGGCCAAGATGAATAGATGTGATCAAAACATGTTGCACGGCTGGGCATCACCTTATGCACGACCGAACTGAAGAGGAAACCAAGCTGCACGGCCGAGCATCACCTTGTGCGCGACCGAACTGAAGATTCAACACATGCACGGTCGAGCTACACTTAATGCACGATCTGGGGAGAAGATAAACATGCAGCACGGCCGGGCATTTACACCTGCAGGACTGGGCTGGAATGAACCACATGCACGAACGAGCTTGTGCACTTGCACGGTCGGGCTCCTGAGACTAGACTCACCCCCGTAGCTTATGCACGGCCCTGGTCTGCTCCATGATCGGTCAGGCACTCAAGGGAAATGCATGCACGGTCGGGCGTTTTGGTTAGCACGGTCGAGCTTGCATGCCAACAACCAAAGCGAATCACATGGACACCATTTGAACGGGCATGAATCTTAAAAATAAATCATAAAAGAGAGACAAGAGAGACCAGGGACGAGACCAAAAGAAAACAAGAGATAGAACGGTTGAATAAGGAGATTTCAGAGAACCGGAATCATTCGTTTGAAGCCACGCTCAGAGGAATAGGGAAGATGAACATTTACTTCGTTTGTGTTTATTTCCCTATGTATTCTGAATAGTTCTCTTATCACGGGTGAGGGATGCCATTGTAATGGATTGTTTGTTTTGTTAATGCTTGATTTCGATTTTGTTCAATCGTATGGCTCGATAGGTTGTAGTTGCGCCTAATACATTCTTACTTTGTTAATTTCATGTTTGAATGAGACTAGATCCGTTTTAGAGAGATTAGACACGTTTAAATGAGATTAGAGATTTGTCTAGGCATCGAGAGAGTCAAACTTGAGTCTCGCGAATTAACCTTCGAATGAATGAGATTAATTAAAATCTAGCGATCGTTTAATCTATTTAGGAACGGTAATAATCGCGGTAGAATTCCCATTGTTCTTCATGTGTTTAGGATATAGGTTTATTGCATCGAGAGGTGAATACGTTTATATCCTAGATAGTGGATTTAAGTATCGAGAGAGCCATTTCCATCAATAGAGGTCAAGTTCTCATTGTTTCCGACAATAGAGGTTAGAGTTCCCTATAGTTCTTCATGAATCTAGACGTTCTGTGCTGCATCAAGAGATGAGTGACGTTGATTCCCTAGGTAGAAGATTTAGGCATCGAGAGAGTCATTTCCGATAGTTGAGGTAGAACTCCCCACTCGTTCTTCATGCATCTAGATGTTCCACGCTGCATCGAGATATGAGTGTCGTTGATTCCCTAGGCAGTGGACTTATATTTTACTTCATTATCGATTGATATAACCGATTTCATGTTCTATAGAAACATCCATTGCATGTCTCGGTATTCCCGACACCCATGGTACTCTATGCACCTATTGATCGATCTTCTTCTCGTGATATCTTAGTTCTAACACTGCACTGAGTCTCCAGAGTTCGACCCTGGTACTACACGTACCGTATACTTGTGGTAGAGTGGTCTAGGCAATTAAAACCTCTGATTTCCCACCATCACTTTTCAATGATGCATTCAGAGGAAGAGATTTGAAGCATCATATTTCATTTCCACTCCTTAGATTAGGCGAGACAGTTTGTAGCCTCGAATACCTCTTTGAGAATCTTTCAAATGGGTTTTTTGATCATCTCGTTTTCATACGTATTTCTTGCACGATTTAGGAGGCGTTTTTGATATATATGTGATGTTTTACGTATGATTCCGTTTCCGTTTTACTTGTTTTCGTGTTTTCATGTTCTTACAGGTTTTTACACGTATTTGGATCATTTTGGAGCTAAAAGGACATGCACGGAGCTAAGGAACAACTTCGGGGATCATCACAGGACAAACGGGACGAGATTTAGCAAGAAAAGCCACCACCCGGTCGGGCACAACTCATGCACGACCGGGCAAAACCTACGGCCAATTGTGTGCACATTTCCTGCACGACTCGGGCATGAATATGCCCGACCATCTACCTTGTACACGAGCGGGTGCTTAGCATGCCCAATCGGGCGCCCTTTGATGCTATACAACCCGCGCGTTCTGCCCTAGCCGCACCCGAGCGGGCACATTGTGTGCCCGAGCGGGTCGCGACCCGAGAAAACAGCAAACTTAAGTTAAATTAACTTAAAACATAAGGGAACTCGTGGGGGCAATTAAGGCAAATATTGGACCGACTTAGGAGGCTTAAAAGGAGGCAGAAGACGTCATTAGAGCAAGTTTACATTGGAGAATTCATTCAGTTCGTGATTGGAGAAGAATTCTTGCGAGGAGGCAAGCAAGGAGCATTGGAGATCAACCCGACACTTCGGTTTCGCTTGGTTTTCACGTTCCTTAGACTTTCTACTTTGTTTATGTTTGTTTACAGACGCATGAGCGAGTAGTTTGTTTGTTCTAGGAGAAGGGATTAGCCCTTGGCTATCCCGGAACCACTTTCTATTTATCTTTGAATGCATCTTCCCGTTTTAGTTTATCTATTCTCTATCTGAGTGCTTGAATTTACTTGTATTTGCGACGGCCGCGTAGATGCATGTGTTCGAGATTAGGATAAGGACCGAAAGGAGAATTCTAGTCTTGGAAGATTAGGTTTAGAACAACCGAGGTTAGGCCACGAAAGATAGAGTAGCAACGGTTGAGGGTAAAACGGATGAATCACAGTTCTTATGGGTTTAGTTCAAGGTGTCAGCCACGAAAGTAGGGGGCAACTTGTCTAGATCACGTGTCTATGCCTCGAGAGAGGCTAGATATCATATTAGGATCGTAGAAAGCTTAAACTGAGATTGCATGATAGATAGATCGATTTTCGGTTTCGGTAGTCTTGTGGTGAAACTGGATTCCTAGAACGTTTGTCCTATCGTTAAGAGTCAATTCACTTATTTACTTTCAGTATTTCATTCTTCCATCAATATTCGTTCGTTAGCAAGTTTGATTCCTAGGTTCGAGTTTGATAGTGTTGCGTAGTCTCTGTGGGATCGACACCTAAAATACTACACACGTGTCGTGCACTTGCGGGTAGTTTAGGTTATTTTATTTAACTTTGAGAACGCATCAAGTTTTTGGTGCCGTTGCCGGGGACTATTGTCAACGCGTCATAGATTCGAACCTAGAGTCTTTCTTGCTTTATTTTTGTTTTTGTTTTCTTTTCTTTCGTTCTTTCTACGTAAATTGTTCTTTGTTTGTCCTTTGCAGAGCCTTCAAATCGACAAAAGATGGATAATCAGAACGGCAATGGACAGATGCAATTACAGGCTCCTCCACCACGTCGTCTAAGGGATTACGTGGTGCCGAACATGAAAAACGTGCAAACAACTATAAGGATGCCTGCTGTTGCAAGAGAACAGTTTGAGATTAAGCCAGCAATGATCAACATGCTTTATCAAAAGCAATTCATGGGTGGAAACCATGAAGACCCCCATCAGCACCTCAGAGACTTCCTCGAACTTTCAGGTACGTTCAAAATTCACGGAGTCTCAGAGGATGCAATCTTGTTGCGTCTCTTCCCCTTCTCTATTGGGGGACAAGTGAAAACTTGGCTGCAATCACTCCCAGCCGGATCTATCACCACTTGGGATCAGCTCTGCACACTGTTCCTATCACGCTTCTTCCCTCCGAGCAAGACGATTCAGATTAGAGGGGAAATCACGACATTCAGATTCAGAGATGGAGAGACTTCGTTTGAGGCGTGGGGTAGATTCAAGGATCTTCTACAGTTATGTCCACACCATGGTCTTGACCAATGGTACGTTATCCAAACTTTTTATAACAGAATTTCAGATGAGCACTGATGTGCGTTATATCAAGTAATAAAAACCTAGACTAACGCTTCCGCAAGAATACGGATCGTGTAGTAACTAGGGTCGAACACAAGGAGTTAATGCGACTAATGAGCTACTAAACTAATTGAATAGACGTGTGAGATGACTAAAGTTGGAATTGTGGTTAAGCTAAACTAACTAAGTCGAAGAGAATAAACTTAGGGCTAAGCACCATGGGTGTCGAGAATTTGCCTAATGAAGTAACGAAGTTTCAAAAGGATAATTGGTCTAGGTACCATCATGGATTCAGGGAATTCAAGCTCTCCTATAGGAACTGACTGGCATAGACTTGTCCACTATCTAGCATGCATATACCAATGTATCCATTGCGTATCTTACATGCATAGACGCATTATGGCCGCTATCCTAATCCCTAGATTAAACCGATTGACCTGGCGTAGATTCTAAACCGGCTAACCCTAAGTCATGGCTAAGTTCCGAAACCTAATGCCCTAGCGTTGGTTTATTAGGCTTCTAAGATCATTCAATCAAGTGGCGTACAGGTAGAGAAAGCATTAAGAACAACCATGAAATCTAAAAACATGATAGATACCAAATTCATTCATTCAAGTGGCGTACAGGTAATGAAAGCATTAAGTACCACCATTCATTAAGCATAGACTTCGTTACAACATGGCAAATCACTCTAACCCATGGCAAAGGATCTACTCAGACATAGATACAGAAAAGGAAACACAAGAGAAGTCTAGATTCGACATAGATATGGAAAGAGATAACTCCCTATTCATAAACCGATGTCTTCGGTAGATTCTCCTCGCTCCCCATCCGTAGATCCGTCTTTTCTTCCTCCTTCTCCTTGCTCTAATGTCTCTCTATCTGCTCTGATCTCTTCCGGTTCCAATTCCCTCTTTTAGATCTGATTTATCTTTTTAATTTGGCCGTTCTAGATCTTAGGGAAGTTTGTTGAGATCCAAGGACCCGAGCGGGCATGTCCCCTACCCGCTCGTGCAAGACCTCTACCCGACCGGGTTGCACACCTTTGAGCCCGAGCGGGCACCATGCCCGACCGTGTGCTTCATCAGCCCGAGTCGTGTAGACCTACGGGGTTTTCTTGACATGAATGAGCCCGAGCGGGCACACCAAATGGACCCGAGCGGGCACACCTCCCAGGTCGTGTTCCTTGAGTGCCCGAGTCGTGTAAAGCTACGGGGATATTTGGTAGCAATCAACCCGACCGGGCACTCCCAATCCACCCGAGCGGGCATGACTTGAGGTGTTATTTCCGCTCCTTTCGCTCAGTGTTTGAGTGCTCACTTCCATCCGTCGCCTCGCACAAGTTGAACCTACGTTTCCGGGGTTAGATTGCCAAAATCACTCGTGTTTCTTCTCGTGTCTTCGTTTCCTACGCAAAACACGAAATGTGGATAAAGTCTCCGAATATACTCAATAAATGAATGAAATATAAATAATATACTCTAAACTAGACCTAAGAATGATATAAAAACTATAACGGATTGCGTGTCATCAAACTCCCCCGGACTTAACCTTTTGCTCGTCCTCGAGCAAACCTAAAGTCGAGTCATAGAAGAATTAAACAACAATGGATACTAACATAAACTTATCAAAGAATTAGCCATTACGCAAAACAACGCGTCACATGAATGCAAGCCTAAGCGTACCAAGTTCAGACTTCTATCAACCGAAAGTCTTAAGGATCATTCATCTGAGCATCGAGGAGGCATTTGAGCTGATTGATAACCTAGCCATGAACCACACCATGTGGTCAACTCCGAGAGGTATGCCTAATAGCACTCGTCGTTTATATGAGCCTAATCAGAATAGAGCTATGGGTAATGCAGCAAATGCCATGCACTGTGCGAATTGCGGAGATACGGAGCATGTAGCATATCAATAAGTTAGACACATACGAGAGACAAACGCAAATAGGAAATACATAGGAGAATGCTCTCTAGGGTGATGCCTAGGGTGATTTCCGGCGAGTTCTCCGGCGACCGTT
>CM071860.1:35911014-35923582 GCA_036759665.1 Gynandropsis gynandra
CTTAAACAAGGGATTGCATGATAGATAGATCGATTGTCGGTTTCGGTAGTCTTGTGGTGAAACTGGATTCCTAGAACGTTTGTCCTATCGTTAAGAGTCAATTCATTTATTTACTTTCAGTATTTCATTCTTCCATCAATATTCGTTCGTTAGCAAGTTTGATTCCTAGTTCGAGTTTAGATAGTGTTGCGTAGTCTCTGTGGGATCGACGCCTAAAATACTACACACGTGCCGTGCACTTGCGGGTAGTTTAGGTTATTTTATTTAACTTTGAGAACGCATCATTTTTACAAACCTTGATTGTTTAAAGACGTTTACAAATTTATCTCAGCTTGAAACAAGTATCAAAACACGGGAACCATTTCATATATTGAATAATGCACCTCACCCAATTCGACACGGACCAAGAGCCGAATCCAGAGTGACACACGACGGCGACTGCTTGTCGTCGCCATAGTGTGTCACTCGAACTAGATTCGTCTTGGGTCCCTTTCCTCGTTCGAGAATCTCCTCCCTTCCCACGTGGAATGGTTGAAGTTTATGCTATTTGATGTCCTATGCTTTCTAGAAAGATCCACATCTTTAGCGCAGCGATATGAATGGCTGTGTGAGTTATTGGAGGCTCCCATTTGCGGAATCCATAAAAATTATTCAACAGGCTCTGGAAGGAATTCCGGAAGAACCTATGATTAGCTTTTTAGGAAATTTCACCCAATTCGACACGGACCAAGAGCCGAATCTAGTTCGAGTGACACATTGTGGCGGTCATACAAAAAAATCTATATCTTTGTGGTAATCAATGTATCTCTTATCTCTCTTTTAATGAGAATAAATTTTCCTCCTCTTCAATCTCGAGTGAATCTGTTTCCATTTAAGTTCAAAATTCCATTCGTCAGGTGCTTTTTGTATTAAATGATCTTATGTTATGGTCTAGTTGAGTTAAGAAATGGACGTGGAGAACATTTCATAGTAACCGCCAAAAGGAGTTTGATCAGAACCTGGTCGTGGCTCCACCATGGATCACGAGGATGATATAGAATTAGCTAAGGAATGCACACAATCAAATGGACGTGAAAGGATAACTCATGGGTGGACGAGGACAACAAGAGGAACTGAGTAAAGACTAAAAGGTACACCTACAAGGAGACAAGGCTTAGCGGAGCAAGAAGCCAGAGGAGCTAAAGGCGCTCAGCCTGAACAAGCGCTCAACTCGAGCGAACCGACTAGCCAATAGACCACCAGGTGTTTGGCTCGTACTCGACCCGAATAACTCCTCTAGACCAATGGAGCGTGAGGAAGGCTTGACCACCTTATCCAAGCATGGAAGGACTCTACAGAGCATTAGAGCTTAATCGAGAGCTATTGTTAATCGGCAAACCGTAGTTTGGTTTTTGTAGATTTAGGGTTAAAACTTAAACGTTGCTCGATCGAGTAGTTATAGAACCCTTTGTATGACAATATTAGCCAAGTTTGTATCAATAAAGTTTTTTTTCCTGAATAGGACATCAGATTCAAAGATGAACAAAAGAAGGGTCACATGAACAAAGAGCAAACGTAAAGTGGATAGAATCTTCCCATGACCTACTCACATATGGACGAACAAGGATCTTGCATAACAAGGCAGCGGAGATAGTAAAGGAGGCATGGGAGTCAAAAGGAGGATTCAAGCTAAACTCGAAGAAATGTCGCATCCATCTTCTACATTGAATTGTGCCTTAATCTACCTATCTAGAAATGATCGGCTCGAACTATATGGATAAGGAAAAGTGAAAGATTAAGATATTTCCTTATCCTTTCAAACGGCTTAAAAATGCTTCCAAATGGCTAGGAAATCTTCCAAGCCAATATTATCCTAGTGGATTATCTTTTTTCCTTCTCCGCAGATTCCCAAAGGCCATAAAATCTTCCCAACGGCATAAAATCATCCCAACGACTAGTAGATCATTTTGTTATCCATCCTTTATGCATTTTTCTTATTGTAACATGATACATTTCCTATATAAAGGAATCATTTTCAGTTGTAAGTTCACCATTTAAATTTTAAGAATAAAACCCTTTTGGTATTCTTGAACGATGCAAGAACAGATTGACCTCAATTTGTTTGGGGAAACTTGAAGCCATTATTCGACTGTATCAAGAGGCTTCCACACCTCTTGTGGTGTCTATTGATTCACCCTAAACACTTAGAATTCCACAATCGACCTCCACCTTCCACCATCATTGGATGAATATTATCTCTTAGGCCAATCAGGAAATCTTCCACCGCAAACCACCTCCATCCACCATAACCAGATGAATTTCATGAAGAGTGCCCTTAGTCCAGTCAAGAGATCCACCTTGATTGAATAATCCTACTCGAACAATCAGGGTTATCAGATTTCCCATATGCATCCCGAGTTCCAATCGCCGAGGCCTGTATCATTTAGGTTTTCATAGCCCGATTCAAAGACCAAAGACACACTTCTATCCCTTTAAATTCTTGTAATTGTATTAATCCTTTCCTTATATTTTTGTTGTTTAGAAAAAACTAGAAAAGATAGCCAAAAAAGGAGAGAATTCTACACGCAACAACCAACTTGATGCATGCAAATTCTCCACCGAATGGAATCGAGAGTGAATCGCCTTGAAGAAGAAATGAGACAACCCGAATGTGATGCACCAGTGATTCATGAATATGAAGTCAAAGAATTAGAACTACCAGATTCTCAACCTAGATGACGAGAACGTCGAGCACAACCTCGACACGATCTTGAGAAAGAGGGTGAAGAGTTGGCAAGACGACCAAGGCGACGCCACATCTTCTGCGAGGATGAAATTTTGATGAGGAACCACCTTGAATACAATGACATGAACACAACGGTAAAAAATAAAAGTTAAATTCACCTAATTTTGTTGGACGTGTTAACTCGGAATCCTATCTCGATTTGGAGAGGCAAATAGACAATATTTTTGAATGCTACATGTATATAAAGAGCAATAAGGTGAAGTGCATTGTGGCTCAACTCATGTACTGTGCACTACTTGGTGGGATCGAGAGGTAAGCACTCGATGACGTACAAGACTTGAATAATTTTCAAAGTGGGGAGAAATGAAAGCCCTCATGCGCTAAAAGTACGTAGCCCCACACTTTTATCCGGAATTGCAAGAAATACATAGAAATTTAGACCAAAAAACTTAAACTGTAGAAGAATAATTCGATGAATTTGAGCATCTTCACAATAAACTAAAAATTGACTAAGATGAAAAACCATGATGGTTCAATTTGTAGACGGTTTGAATGAACTAATTGCTAAAAAGGTTGAAAGACAACACTACCATGATTTGAAAATATTTTAATTTTCCGATTCAAACGGAGCAACAGGTCGAGGAAGGACACAATCCACATGGTTGGCCGGCGAACCCGCAAGGATTTCGGCGAAACCAAGGATGGACGACTGTTCCATGGGTAAAGCTTTCAATACGTGTTTGCACAAGAACACACAATAAGATATAATGTAAAGGTTTTTTTAGATGTAATAGAACAATGGGGCATGAAAGTATTAATAAAGACTCCACGAGGACACCTAACAATAATTAAGAAAAAAAAAGAGGTCCCTACATGGAGAGGATGCCAAGAGGAGCAAGAAATAGGAACATAAGGCAATGTTCGGCGAGTGCAGATGTTTGCTCGACCAAGGACTATTTTATTAAATTTAAACTAAGTTATGATGATTTGAGAGTGTCTTTTCTTTGATATATTATAGATTTAGGTATCAAACTCTTGGAGATACCCCAATTATTCACTGAAAACACTAGATCACAATTGTTGTGGCATTATTTGTTGCATCTAAGGTTCTCTACTCGGGTTGTAGTCAAATTTTAGGACATCCTTTCATAAGAAATACAACTTATAGGTTCTACTATTGGGATTCTAGTGGGTTTATTTCAATTCCATCTACCTAACAATAAAATATCAATCTATGATCATATCATTGGTTAACTTAGAGAATTCGAACTTAGGGTGATTTTATTGTTCTGTGGGATAAATTAACATTTGTTAATTGTAAGATCGTCCTATAATCTTAGCTCCAAACTGATATATTTTCTAAAGCGTAGTTACTTATTCTTTAGTAGTATTGGTCTTTTTAATTTTAGTCGACTTACTGTAAAAAAGTTTCACTTTAACAAAAGCCAATCATCTAGCCTGGAGGTGGCGATAATCATCACATGTGAGTGTTAGCCCTAGTTTACATCCTCTTTATTCTTTCTCAAGCGATCATAATTCCATACATACAAAAAGAAAAATAAAAGATTAAAAATTTTCACTTGAATTAAAGATGGAATGAAGAAACCAAGTCTCAGAAAGAAGAAAGATCTACGAAAATTATATTTTACCACTTCCGTTGAGCCTGATCTAATCCATTTGAACCTAACTTCTCCTTAGGAAAATGATAAATATATTCGAGAAATATGTTTGGTAGGATTTCTAGTTTATTCGTAAATGTGTCAAGTATTAGTATAAATCCCACGACTTAGGATCTTTCCATAAGTTAGAGGACTCTATAGGAAGCTAACTAGATTTCAACAATGGTTAACGTATTCTAAGCGAGCATGAATATTCTATCCTTGTAGATCTCTTTCTTTTTTGTGCTCCCTTTCCAAATCTATTCATTGACAATGTTTCTTCGAGGACAAACAAAAGCCAAGTCTAGGGGAGCTTGATCACACCTATGTTTCTCTATAGTTTTCCATATATTTCTTTATATTTTTCATTATTTTAGTTCCTTTATGCCTTTTTAGGAAATGTTATGATCTTTTAGCTAATAAGAACTAAGAAGTATACTTTGGAGAAATATGACTGTTTGCAAAAACAAGCATCATAGACAGATCCAACCAGTCACTCCGTTCAAGTGCCAGAAGTGCTCGGTCGCCATATGAATGTTCATTTCTCAAAATTTCAAAAGGATTGGCTCACGCAGAGCGATGGTCCATAGGGTTGCTTGACTAGAGTAGAATATAACTTGGTCGAGCATTCATCCATCTATATGCAACATTTGTTCTAGAGAATTTGCTTGACCTAAGCTACAAGGTTGAGCGATCTACCCAAAATGGTCAAAGTTGATTCGTGTTTACAAAGAAGAAGCACATAACAACTAGCTGCTCGTCTAGAGCATAGGCTTGTTCGGCTGAGCTGTTCATCAAATTCAAACAAAAACTCAAATTATGATTTTTTAAGTGAGGAAAACCTTCTCTATTACATGGTGGATGTTTCTAGACAAAAGTACGAACATAAAAGGATGAAAAAGACAAGAGAAATTAGCCTTAGAATTGCTCAAAAGTAGTGAAACACTCTAGGATCGTGCATAAGAGTTAAGAGCTATCCGGACTATGATTGGGAACTGAACGACCACTAAGAAAGTGTTGAAGGTGAGGTTATGACATCAAATAATTGAGAGATCGAATGAGCAATCCTAAACTCTCTCTTTATTGTTATTATTGCAATTTAAATTTAAGATGTAAATCCATAGGTTTGATCTTTCCTATTGATTAGAGTATTGTGAGAACAATACTCGAGTCTAGAAGTGCCCTCCCAATATGTATATAAAAAATGCTTAGTTTAGTTTACATGTTCATCTTATACATTCACCCATATTATACATGTTCATGACCTTGTTAGTTTGAATCCCATATAATCCCTGTATTTGACTCTGGCACTATTCCACACATATCCTTGCGGAATATTTAGTTAAAATTATAAAATTTGATAATGACTACATCACACCTAAAAAAATGTAAAAAGGGAACAAACCGAAATTAAGGTACTTGTATGTTTGGAGTTGACAAGCAGAACTAAGGGTGTTCAATCCACCCAAAAGAAACACTTAATCGTAGGATGGTTTTCAGCTCTTTCTTTTGCTATCTATATAAATCTAAGGGATTTCTATTCTACTATCCTAACCTGAAAATCTTAGGTCCATTGAGAATGATCAAATCAGCTGGAGTGATTAATTATGAAAACGTAAACATCGAAAAAATTCAGGGTAATATATCAAAACATGATATTCCTCCCAATGTTATTGTTCATATTTTCACCATCATGCCACGTCAGAATTAAACACAAAAATTTATATAGCCCACATATGTTCAAGATAAACCAATCATATACATGAGGATTAATCACCATCCATCTTAAGGTTGTCTAGAAGGAGAAAACATTCACCATTCGAGACAAATTTGTTGGTTATAACATCGAAAATAAAAGTAATTTGAGAATTGATAAGGATCCAGTCTCATTTAAGAAAGACATGGAGAGTGAAAATTCTAAAAATTAATTTAATTCCACAAAATAAGAATTAAAATAAATGATTGACAGCAATTTATGAACTTGGTTGTGTTACTGGAGGATCAATGCAAGAGAGTTGCAATGGATCTTCAATAAGAAATCTTGACTTGTGATGTGGTTAATCTCAAGTAATAATTACCTAGACTAACGCTTCCGCAAGAATACGGATCGTATAGTACCAGGGTCGAACACGAGGAATCGATGCAACTCTAAAGCTAGTAAACTAAAGAATAGGACGTGTAAAATCAATAAGTGGTGGTAATGCGAATAAAGATAAACTAACTAACTAACTATCGGATTAAGACTCATTGAACTGAACACCACAGGTTTCGAGAGATGCACGATGATACAACGAAGTTCTAACAAGATCATGGTTATAGATATCATCACGTATTCGGGGAATTCAAGCTCTTTCCTAGGGAATGAATCTCCCGATGCCTAAACCCACTATCTAGCATGCGTATACCAATCCCCCAATTGTGTATCTCACCTAACAACCAATCAATCCGAAACGAACAAATATTATAACCAAGCATTAAGAACAAAACTTCATTACATATCGGCAAAGCTCTCTAACCCATGGCTATGGACCTACTCGGACATGAACTCAGCAAAAGAAACATAAAAGATAACTATATACAACATGGATAAAGAATGAGATCCCTCCCTATTCTATTACCGATGTCTTCAATAGCTCCTCCGCGATCCGGCTTCGTCGCTCCGTCCTTCGCCCTTGTGTGTGCGTGCTGCTCTCCTCCTTTCTCTCTCTGTGTGCTCTCTCTTATCTCTAACTTTCTGTCTGAATTCCTCCCTCTGAAGCTCTCCCCCTTCGTTACAGCAGCCACCTAACTTTGTTGCCTTTTCTTGAGTTTTCCAAATCTTGATTAAGTTGGCAGCGTTTCTATTACGTCCTCCAACGAAATATGACTTTATTCCTCTTCTCTAAGGCTGTTTTCCTTATTGTATAAGTCCCCACGAACTTCCCCTTGTTTTAAGTCAAAATAACTTATTTAAAGTTGCAGGCGACGGCCGCGACCCGCTCGGGCAAGGAAAGTGACCCGCTCAGGTACTACGCAGATGATCGCACAAAAACGGGATGAAAAAGGGGTGCCCGCTCGGGCTGAAGTGGTGCCCGCTCGGGCTGGCATGCTGCCCGCTCGGGCTGAGGCCCCGATCGTGGTTTTTCTTGCCCGAATCGTGCACAAATTTATGTACAAAATCGCCGTAACTTTTGCCCGCTCGGGCTAGGGAAGTACCCGCGCGGGTAGTGGCTTTTCCATGCCGATTCTCGTCCCGTTTGTCCCGTGATGATCCTCGATGTTTGCACTTTGTCTTGGCACGTCCCTTAGCTCCAAAATGACTGAAAACGGGATGATAATGATGCTTAATGCTTGGTAAAATCAAATGAGTGATGAAACTAACAATGAAAATAGATGAAAATACTAGAACAAAATAGACGTTATCAAACTCCCCCAAACTTGAACCTTTGCTCGTCCTCGAGCAAGACTAAAAAGAAGCAGGAGACAACAACCGGAAACTAGCACAATCAACTCGAAAATTCGGCCACTCTACACAACAACGCGTCACACGAACATAGATCTAAGCGCACCGAATTTAGACCCCTATCTACCGAAAGGCACTAACTGTACAATCCTACACATGTCCTGAGTTCATTTCACTAACCCCTAGACAACATCCAAGCAATCTCCATACCTATTCTAATGCGCAAACAGTTTGATACCATTCTTAAGACAATTATTTTTCTTCTTTTTCGGTTCTCTTTTTCTTCTTCTTTTTTTTCGGTTTCCACGCTTTTTTTCTTGAAATTTGTACTCGGTTTCTAGGACATCGGAGTTGAAGAGGACAGCCTTCTACTTAGACCCAGGTTGCCAATTGGCACACTCATAAGGTCTCGTAACCTTAGCGGAGTGAAGAGGTTGCGTTTTTGCTGATTTTTTTTCTCTTTCTTTTTCTTTTTTTTTTCTTTTTGATTAACTTGTGTGAATACGCATCAACTCTAACCCTTGGGACGTAGAAAAACGGCCTCGACCCACCACTTAGACCCGAACCATCAATATTGATGCACTCATGTAAATGTAGGGCTGAAAACGTTAAAGAACTTAGTCTATTGACAGCGGAGTGTAAGTGCGTGGAAATATAATGATCGAAACAAAATAAAGAATGAAAGGTATGCTCGGAGATATGAGTGCTTGGGATTGAAGCCTAAGGGAAGAAATACAACTATAGGCCATGGATTCATGCACGATCACTAACAAATCGATATCTAAAGGTATGTTTCAGCAAACCTAGACTTTTATTCCCGATTCGACAAAGTTGCACAAGGTGACTAAAGTTCGAAATTTTTCGTACTAGATATCCGTACGACTAATCCAAAAAAAAAACAAAATGAAGAACTCAACATCTAAATCCTAATCACAATCATGACGTTCAGAGAATACCCCCTCCCCCCAGACTTGAACGGAACACCGTCTCGGTGTTCAATACCTAAGAGAAGAACTAACATGCAAAAACTCGGGGAAAAATACTATAAATAGGAACATGTGCACCTGATGCGTGCTTGCTAGTGGAAAACCTGTAACAAAAGTCACACAAACCAAAGGAGACAGTACGATACATCGGGGTTGTTGGTAAGGAGCATGCTTGTGAAAAGAATAAGAGTCGAATTCTAAAAAAACTAAAATGAAATAACTAAAGGATACGGAGCTCGGGTTGCCTCCCGAGAAGTGCTTGTTTAAGGTCACGAGCCTGACCAAAACTTGCTACTCATTAGGTGGACGTCCTCGACGTCGTCGTGTGCGTAGCGTCTCGCATGCGTAGTGTGCTCGAGTGGGTATAGCACGCGGATAAGTTGGATTCCTTGCACGATCAGTCATATCCTCGCTAAGCTTAGTCATGTTGTTACCTATGTTGGGGGCTAGATGGTGATGTCCAAGGAATTTATTCGAGCTATCCACAAGTCTGGTTATGAACTCCATGAAACCGGTTAGGCGTTCCTCTTTTGTTCCCTTCAATGTTTCTGGAATTTGTTGGTGCGTGAGCCCTTACGGTGAAGGCTTCATCTTAACCTTGGGTGCCTTATCAATGTCCCAATTAGGTGCTGGACGTCTGGCATGGCTGTTAGGCGTCTCGAGAGTGGTTGAACTCGCGCTACCTGTTGTTTGTCCTCCTCCATATCCAAGATGACGAAATCGACCGGGACGAAGAACTTCCCAACTTGTAATGGCACATCTTCCAGCATCCCCTCGGGTATCCTAACACTTCGATCAGCCATGGTGAGCTCCATTCGTGTAGGTTTCAGATCCAACATGTCCCTAAGATCCAGTTTTTTGTATAATGGCAATGGTAGCACGCTTACGCTTGCTCCGACATCAATTAGTGCATGGCTAATTTCATAAGCACCTATTTTACAAGGGATAACGAATATACCTGGATCGGACATCTTCTTGGGTAGGTTTGGCTGTAGCATCGAGTTAGTCACCATGACGGTTTCCATCTCTACGTCTCGTTTGTTCACAAGCACCTCCTTCAAGAACTTAGCGTATGAAGGCATCTTCTTCAAAGCCTCGTGGAATGGAATGGTAATTTGCATTTTCTTTAACATCTCAGCAAACTTAACAAATTGAGCATCCTCGTTCTTTTTGCTTTGACGTTGAGGAAACGGCAAGGGAGGCGGTCTTGGATCGGGTTTTACGTATTTCGGCTCTTCCTCCTCCTCGGGTTTCTTTTTGTGCTCTTCGTCGCTACTGCCCTTTCCCATTACTGTACCGGACGGTTCACCTATGTTAAATGTCGAGGGAATGGCCTGATCCATCAATCCCTTACGTTGACATTGTGGGAATGGCAAAGGAGGCGGTCTTGGTTCGGGTTTCACATATTTTGGCTCTTCTTCCTCCTCAGCTTTCTTCTTATGATTTTCATCGTTTCTGCCCTTCTCCACTGTTGTACGAGGTGCTTCATCCCTTTCAAACATCAAAGGAGCAGGCTGATCTCCGTCTTACCACTCCGTAGATATATGGCATTAACGTGCCCACGGGGATTTGCTTACGGCCTCCCCGGTAGAATTCCTTGCGGTTGAGCTGCTCCTTGTGCAAGTTGTGCGACTTGCGTCTCCAATTGTCTAATATGAGTTGAAACTCTCTAGCTGCTTCTGGGTGTTCTCTTGATTCCTCACCAAGTTACTCTGACTTTGTTGAATTTCCGAAATCGAATTAGCTTGAGTTTCTTGGATTCGGAGGATACAAGTGAACAAGGCGTTGAAATCGGGGGTTGCATCGGATTGGTTTGGCTATGATTGCGATGCACGTGGCTGATAGTTCTGAGGTTGGGGATGCGCCCTTGGCAGAAAATTCTGATTGTGTTGCATCAAACGCGGTTGGAAGTTCTCCGATGAACATTGTGCATTGAATACACCATCGAAATTCTTATACGAAAGATTGGGCTGATTTCTCCACTCGGGGTTGTAAGTGTTACCCAAAGGCTGATTGTTGCTCACATAACTCACCTCCTCATACCCTTGAATTCTTTACTCTTCCGGCTGCTCAAAACTCTTCGGGTGATTCGCTTCGGATATCATATTGAAGAGCCCACTGATTTGACCTTTTATTTCAGCTAGCTCGGCATATATGGTATGCGTGTCGTTCACATTGATAATTTGAAATCTGAATAATTCATTAAAATGAGCCTAAAAGGCTATATGTACAAAGGAGAACATTAGACCTAATTACAAGATTAGACCTAATCACAAAAATTACGTTTATACCCTTTTAACATGTATATCCTTTACACGCCCCCTCAAGATGGAGCACCCGTGGTGAGTCCAATCTTGGAGCATAAGACCTCGAATGGTAGTCTTGGAAGAGGCTTCGTGAAAATGTCTGCAAGCTGATCAGCGGCTCAAACATGAGTGACCCGAAGAGTGTTCGACTCTACCAGGCCGCGAACGAAGAGATGGTCGAGAGCCAAGTGTTTCATCCGAGAGTGGAAAACCAGCTTAGCCCTTAGATATGTTGCTCCAATGTTGTCGCAGTAGATGGTGGGTGGTGATGATGACGTGATTCCAAGCTCAGATAATAACGCGATGACCCAGAGGACCTCTGTGGCTGTGGATGCAATAGATCGGTATTCAGCCTCACTAGACGAACGGGAGAGTCCGGATTGCTTCTTTGATGATCAGGAAATAGGATGCGCACCAAGGAAGAGAAGATATGCTCCGGTGGACTTGAGATCATGAGAATCTCCAGCCCAGTTGGCATTGGTAAAGGCATGTAAGGAGAAAGTGTTATGCGCGGATAAGAAGATACCTCGATCCTTCGTGCCAACAAGATAGCGTAGGACTCTTTTAACGGCTTTCCAATGAACATCCGTGGGAGCATGCATGAATTGGGACAGCTTGTTGACGACGAAGCTTACATCCGGTCGTGTGAGAGAGAGGTATTGTAGGCCTCCAACAATGGACCGGTATTCCGTTGGATTGGAGAGGGAAGTGCCGGTGTCTAGTGTCATATGTGATGTTGACGGCATGGGTGTAGGAACCGACTTTGATTCATGCATGAGACAGCGGTGGAGAAGATCATTGATGTACTTACATTGAGTCAAGAGTAGACCATCAGATGTCCGCGTTGCTTCTACCCCGAGAAAGAAATATAGGTGGCCCAAGTCTTTGATGGAAAAGCGTGCGGCTAGGTCATCAATGAATTGCTGTACCCGTGATGTGGAATTGCCTGTAACAACAATATCGTCAACATAGACCAGCACGTACAATTGTAGTGCGGTTGTGTTGAGAATAAACAAGGAGGTGTCCGCTAGAGAGTTTGTGAAACCGCGAGCTAGGAGAAATGTGCGAAGCTCCGAATACCATGCTCGAGGGGTTTGTTTAAGCCCGTAGATTGCTCGTTGATGTCTGCACACATGATGAGGTTGAGTTTGATCAATGAAACCCGGGGGGTTGAGACATGTATACCTCCTCCAAAAGACGACCTTGTAGAAAGGCATTATTGACATCAAGTTGTCGTAGAGACCATCCACGAGAGACATCAATACTCAAGATGACACGAATGGTGGTAGGCTTCACAACCGGGTTGAATGTCTCATGATAGTCGATGCCCGGTCTTTGGTGAAACCCCTTTTCAACAAGTCGAGCCTTGAATCGTTCCACAGATCCGTCTTGTTTTCGTTTGATACGAAACACCCATCGGCAACCAACGATATTCTTTGCTTGAGTGGCTG
>CM071860.1:35958427-35998652 GCA_036759665.1 Gynandropsis gynandra
TTCAACGACGAACAGATTTAGAAACGATTTCGAATATACATGTTGACGTTGAACGTGTGATTGTCGGAGACTGATAGCACAAGCCCTCTACGCCTATCCACGCCGAGATCGGATCTTCTTTCAACGTTTGGTGCGGGATTCGGGAAGAACGAAAACTGTTTTCGTTCTTCATTTTTTTATGGCTATTAGTTTTAGGGTTTAGATTTTGCTTATCAAATCTCGTTGACGAAAACCTGTTTTTCGTTTATTATATAAATATTAAACTTTTTAATAATTACAACCTACTCTTAAAATATTACATAAGAGGCATATTACTTTCAATCTCCCACTTGCCTTTATGTAATATTTCAAACAGTCAAAGTACATGTATCTCCATACACATACTTGCCTGTACATCTGATGCACTACCCCAAAAGAAAAACAAGTACAATTATATTCTTCGGTGCTAGCGGATGAATATAACTGCATTCCACAGAGATTGTCTAACAATCTCAAGCAGATACCGATACACTCGTATGCGTGTGACCTCGTAGGTTCATCACTAAACCGGTAACCAATTAGTCTCCATTAATTAACTAATCGAGGTTGGCGTCTAGCAACACTTTCCAACGACCGGATAGCGTGAAGCAACATCCTTACTCATTTAAGTAACAACATTATCCAAAATGAACCAATGTGAAGTTGACGTTAGTATTTCTTTTCATCTTTACAGCTCCGGATACATCCTAGGCATGGTCATAACTGTCACCCTTACGGATCATCAACTATGTTTCATGTCAACTAGTACTCTAAGATACTAGGTGTCCAGAATCAAAGAATAATAGATGAGATGCTAGTTACTATGTTGATCTCAGGTCTAAGGAAAAACTAACTATCTAACTATCTGGAGAAATCTTAATGACAGTTCATTGGTTATTTAACCATTAAGCATTTCTCCCTTTTGGTCAGTTCAGTGATCACATCATCATGTGTATCACCCATATATGTGATTCAGTAAAAGAGATCTACTGATTTCTATCACCATAGAAACTTATCACATACACGTTGTTCTTTCCGGATCACTGTAGTCCGAGTAGTGATCCTACGAACAAGAACAATTCAGATTAAATCATACCAAAACTTGACTCTCTTTATTATGATATCTATCATAATGTCTAGTTTCAGATTTAATCTTGGACTCTATCATACAATTATGAAATTCATCAAATGAAAATAATGCCATATATTATGAAAAATGAAATCGATGTCTAAATTACAACTCGCTACATGTCTATAAACTAATGTCAACTAGTCATCTCTCTCAATTCGATCCTCAGCTTATGCTTGTCAAGCTCCTTTGACCCAAGCGCCTTCGTGAACGGATCTGCTGCATTCTCCTTTCCATCCACCTTTTGGATTTGTACGTCCCCACGCGTTATGATCTCTTGTATCAGGTGAAACTTCTGCAAAACATGTTTCGATTTCTGATGAGAACTTGGTTCCTTCGCCTGAGCAATAGCTCCGATGTTATCACACAATAAAGGAACGACTTCCTTTATCGAAGGTACCACACCAAGTTCATCTATGAACTTTCTCATCCAAACCGCTTCCTTAGCTACTTCACAAGCCGCTATATATTCTGCTTCAGTCACCGAATCGGCTATAGTAGCCTGCTTGGAACTCTTCCAACTTATTGCGCCTCCATTCAGACAAAAAACATAGCCTGAAATGGATCGACTATCATCCTTGTCCGTAGAGAAACTCGCATCAGTGAATCCTTCTAACTCCAAGTTAGAACCACCATAAATGAGGAACTGGTCCTTAGTCATTCTTAAGTACTTTAGGATGTTCTTAACAACCTTCCAGTGTTCCTCACCAGGATCTACCTGATATCTACTCACTACATTTAATGCGTAGGCTACGTCAAGCCTAGTACACGTCATGGAGTACATGATGGCTCCCACAGCGCTAGCGTAGGGAAGCCGACTCATGCGTTCTCTTTCCTCCCAGGTCTTAGGACAATCCTCCCTAGAAACAAAAATTCTAGTGTCTATCGGTAGATAGCCCTTCTTAGAACTTTCCATGTTGTATCGTCTCACGATACTGTCAATGTACTAGGATTGTGACAATCCAAGAAACCTCTTCGATCTATCCCTATAGATCTTTATTCCTAAAATATAGGCTGCTTCGCCTAGATCCTTCATGGAGAACTGATCAGACAACCATGACTTTGTCTCTTGCAATGCCAGAATATCATTCCCCATGAGCAATATGTCATCCACATAAAGCACAAGGAAGACAACCGTGCTCCCACTAAACTTCTTGTACACACAAGGCTCTTCATCGCCTCTAACAAAGTTGAACTCTTAAACTGCCTTGTTAAAGCGAATTTTCTAGGTTCGAGAAGCTTGCTTGAGTCCATAAATAGACCTCTTAAGCTTGCATACCATATGACTTTGAGTTGGCAACGTGAAACCCTCAGGTTGAGTCATAATAACCTCTTCCTCGAGCTCTCCGTTAAGGAAAGTTGTTTTCACGTCCATTTGCCCAATCTCATAGTCATGGAATGCCGCTATCGCAAGCAGAATCCGAGTAGATTTGAGCATTGCCACAGGGGAAAACGTTTCTTCATAGTCAATCCCTTCTCATTGACTATACCCCTTGGCAGCTAGACGAGCTTTATAGGTCTATATATGCTCGTCTGCTCCTATCTTCCTTTTGTAAACCAATTACAACCGATCGGTCTGGAAGCCTATGAAGAATCAACCAAAGTCCATACTTTGTTGATCTAAATAGATTCCATCTCGGATTCCATGGCTTTCCACCATTTCTCAGAATACTGGCCTAGTATGGCCTCTTGGAAAGTCAACGGGTTGCCATCTCTATGACCGAGTACGTCCTCTTGCACCATCAGATTAAGTCTGCCAGGTGCGCGATGAGAACGTGTTGACCTTCTCAAGGAAATCTGTGCAGCAGGTTCAACCTACACTGGGAACCTTGTTGGACTTGTTCCTGAGCACGTTCTTGAACTAGTTTCTGAAATTGTTCTGGAACGGGCATGATAACACGTAATACGTCGTAGTATTTACATTATTCTTAGGTCTAGTTTTGATTAGATTTCTTAGATTTCACCGATTTATCGAGTTTATTCGAGGACTTCATCTACATTTCGTGTTTTGTATAGGAAACGAAAACATGAAGAGAAACACGAGAGATTACGACAATTCAACCCTAAAAACGTGATTGAATGACAAGGTACAACTTGTGCAAGGCCATGGAAGCAAATCAAACACTCAAGCATCGAGCGAAAGGAGCGGAAACAACATTTGATGATGTACATGCTCGGGCATGAAGTGTTCCCGCTCGGGCTGTGTTTGTGCACCCGATCGGGCTGCAAATTGGACAAGAATTTCGCCGAGAGTTAGCCCGACTCGGGCTAAAAGTGTGCCCGCTCGGGCATGCCAGCCCGACCAGGTTTCAAGTCATGCACGCACGGGCTAATGGACTGCACGAGTGGGTAGAGGTTGTGCCCGCTCGGGTCCACCTTTTTCTCAACAAACTCCTTGATTTTAGAACAGCTAATTCAGGAGAAAAGAGACCTTTCAAACATAGAGAAGGAGGGAGAAGGACAGAACGAGGAATCTGGAGGATGGAGGAGCTATTGAAGACGTCGGTATATGAATAGGGAGGAATCTCTTTCTTTATCAATGTTGAATATAGTTATCTTTTGTGTTTCGTTTTCTAAGTTCATGTCCGAGTAGATCCATAGCCATGGGTTAGAGAGTATTGCCAATATGTAACGAAGTCTTGTTCTTAATGAATGGTGGTTCTTAACGCTTTTGTTCTTGTACGCCACTTGAATGAATGAATTCGGTACTTGATCGTTTTTCAGATTGATTGGTTGTGTTTAATGCTTTCATTCTTGTACGCCACTTGAATGAATGATTATAGAAGTCTAATGAATCTACGCTAGGGGATTAGACTTTGGAACCTAGCCATGATTTAGGATTTAATCGGTTTAGAATCTACGCCAGGTCGATCGATTGAATCCAGGGATTAGGATAGCGGTCTTAATGTGTCTATGTAGGTGAGATACGCAATAGATATATTGGTATACGCATGATAGATAGTGGACAAATCTACGCCAGTCAATTCCTATATAAGAGCTTGAATTCCCTGAACTCGTGATAGTATCTAAGACCAATGATCTTGTTAGAGCTTCGTTACATCGTTGTGCAACTCTCGATACCTATGGTGCTTAGTCATTAAGTTTATCTCATAAAGTAGTTTAGCTTAGTTCATTCGAAATCCCATCTTTATTTGATTTACACGTCTTATCCATTAGTCTAATAACTTTAGAGTTGTATCAATTGCTTGTGTTCGACCCTAGTGCTACACGATCCGTATTCTTGCGGAAGCGTTAGTCTAGGTATTTTATTACTTGAGATTAACCCACATCAGGGCATTGTCACTTCAACATTTGAAGAAGAAGCCCCGGAGCCTAACAACGTATCACCCAGCCAAGATCGCTCGTTTGACATCTCATGTCCATGAGCTTGTGTTGGTTCGCCGGGTTCTTGAATCTCGTCAAGAACCACTTCCTCCACCATGATTCCTTCCTCAAGGAATTCCCTTTCAAGAAAGGTTGCCGTTCTGGCCACAAACAGTTTGTGTTCAGACGGGTGGTAGAAATAATATCCCATAGTTTCCTTGGGATAACCTATGAACCTACACCTGTCAGACCTAACATCTATCTTATCTAGCTGAAGTCTCTTAACGAAGGTCGGACAACCAAAAACCTTGATAGGTCTCAGGTTTGGTTTCTGTTCGTTCCATATCTCATATGGAGTCTTAGAGACTGCTTTAGTGGGAGCCTTGTTTAAGATATAAGCAGCTTGCTTCTAAAGCATAACCCCACAGGTTTATTGGAAGATCTGTGAACCCCATCATGGATCGGACCATATCTAATAAATTTTGATTTCTCCTTTCGAACACACCATTATGTTTTGGTGTTCCAGGAGAAGTCCATTGAGATAAAATCACATTTTGTCTTAGATAATCAACAAGTTCGTGACTTAGATATTCACCGCCCCGGTTAGATCTCAACATTTTGATACTCTTTTCGGTTTGTTTCTCCATTTCACTGCGGAATCTCTTGAACATTTCAAAAGACTCGAATTTGTGTCTCATCAAGAACACAAATCTGCATCTCGACATATCATCAGTGAATGTGATGAAATATGAATATTCACCCCTAGCTTGAACTCTCATCGGTCCGCATACATCAGTATGTATGAGTCCTAGGAGTTCTGTAGCTCTCTTTCTGGTTCCACTAAACGGACATTTGGTCATCTTACTAGTGAGACAGGACTCACAAGTTGCATAAGATTCATAATCAAAATGGCCTAGGAGACCATCTTTATGCAACCTGTTTATTCTCTTCTCACCAATGTGACCGAGTCTACAATGCCAAAGGTACGCCTGTGTTTGACCATCATCTACCTTTCTCTTATGGCCCGAAACATACATGTTATTTTGTTCTACATTAACATCAGGTAAGATATAAAGTCCTTGTTGTAAATAACCATTCACACATATATCATCATCATCATGATAAATAGAGCAAATGTTATTACTGAAAACTGTTTGAAATTCACGTCTATCAAGTAAAGAAATAGAAATTATGTTCGAAACAAACTTCGGAACATAATAACAGTCGTCTAGCAACAAAGTCTTTCCCGTAGGCATAATAAGGGAAATCGATCCTACAGCTAGAGCGACAACACTTGTGCCATTACCAACCTTCAGACTGAATTCTCCCTTCCTGAACCTCCTACCGATCCTCAACCCCTACAACATATTGGAAACGTTAAAACTGCTACCGGTATCCAATACCCATCAGATGAATCAATAGTAGTTAAGGATAACATGAAAACATTTTTCATAAGAATCTTACCTTGTTTCTTGCCCTTGATAGACTGCAGGTATTTCTTGCAGTTCCTCTTCCAATGGCACTTCTTCTTGCAGAAGAAGAACTCAACATCTGATTGGTCGGCCTTGGTGGCGCCGCCCTTTGCCCTGGTCACACTAGTCTTAGGCGCGCTCTGGCTGGTTCTAGGCCTCTTCTTGCCCTTCCTTTTCAGATAAGAGGAATGCCCAACCATCAGCACATATCCCGATACACTCTTCCCAATGGACATTTGTTTCTCATACTCAGTGAGCATGCTGTGCATCTCATGCAACTCAACGTCCAGCTTGTTCATGTTGTAGTTGACCACAAACGAGGATAAGGACTCCGGAAGTGAGTGCAAGATCATCCCCTGCTGCATCTCCTTGCAGAAGGTACACCCCAGCTTCTCAAGCTATTCTATCAAACTAATCATCCGAAGAACATGGGGTCTCGCAGGAGAGCCCTCACTTAAAGCGGACTGGAACAACGTCCCTGACAGCTTGGACCTTGTCGACTCTGCTCACCGAATATCTTATTAAGATGCTCCATGATCTGCTTGGCATCCATATGCTCGTGTTGTTTGTAGAGTTCGCTACTCATTGACGCCAAGATGAGGCACTTGACAGTGACACACTTTTCCTCGTAGTTGGTGTATTCACTGAAAGCTTCGTCATTCGCTGGGTCTGGCACTGGAGTAGTTGGTTTGATGATCCCTCCCACTAGACATCTAATGTCATATACATACGAATCGAATTCTTGAACTACATGCCTCCTGATAGTCAGGTCGTACCATGTAAACGAGAACTTATTCAAACATCTACGATGAAGAAAAAGCCTAACGATAAACAATTTATCGTCTAAGAACTCAATTATTACTTTTAAAATTAAAATTCCTTAATTTAATTTAAATTTAAAAAAATTATTTAATTTTTTAGGGTTAGGGTTAGGGTTAAGGGGTTAGGGTTAGGAATATCCTAGCCGCAGCCGCCGCCCCCTTTCGCCGGTAGCCCGCTCCAGGCGTGAAGAGCCGCCGGCCAGGGCGCCTCCGAAGCAAGGGTCAACCGGCTGTGTATCGTCGGCGTCGCGAAACGCCCTTTCGCTCGACTACCGCTTTGTGCGCCGCTCGTTTTCTCTCCCTCGATGCTCACCGCCGCCGCCAGGTTCGCCCGCTCGTGCGCCGCCCGTCGCTCCGAGACCCATCCCTGCCTCGGCGGTTCTGGAAATGTCGGTCGACCCTTCACCCGCGACCGACGACCCTTGTTCGGCTGGCTAGGGTTTTGGCCGTGCGGCTGCCCTCTCCGCACGCGTTCTGTTGTGTTCGGTTCATCGTGTGCACGTAGCGCGCACCACTAGTAACGAATTTCGCTCCACTTTTTCGCAAAAAATCTGAAAAACTAATCCTAAGCAGACGACCAGACGCTCTGATACCACTGTTGGGTTGATTTGGGGTTTGGAAGCCTGTTTTATCAACCCGAATATGAAATCTAGTCATGTTTAACGATTGGTTTTTCGGGGTTTCAACGACGAACAGATTTAGAAATGATTTCGAATATACCTGTTGACGTTGAACGTGTGATTGTCGGATTTGATAGACTTGATAGCACAAGCCCTCTACGCCTATCCACGTCGAGATCGGATCTGCTTTCAAGGTTTGGTGCGGGATTCGGGAAGAACGAAAACTGTTTTCGTTCTTCGTTTTTTTTATGGCTATTAGTTTTAGGGTTTAGATTTTGCTGATCAAATCTCGTTGACGAAAACCTATTTTTCGTTTATTATATAATTATTAAACTTTATAATAATTACAACCTAAACCCGTGACTCTTAAAATATTACATAAGAGGCATATTACTTTTATTATATACACTCAGACATGTTCACGACCATATATTAGATTTAGGGTTTAAATGTTGTATCGATACTAGAATTATCTTATATTGGACCACTAAAAATTTAGGAAGAAAGCTATGAGTTATTTGAAAGGAACCAAGGAGTATATGCGTACTTACAAGAGATGTAACAATCTAAAGGCCATCGGGTATTTAGAATCAGATTTGGGTAGATGTGTTAGTGCTGGATCGGGGATTTGTTATTATAAGCTCGAGGTTAGTGTCATGGAGAAGGGAAAAGAAGTATTTTTTTTTTTCACAGAGTCTATTATATAGATAGAACTCATGATGTGCTTTGAGGCTACAACGCATTTTGGTTGTGAAACTTTATCTTGGAATTTCGATTTTTTGCCTCTATTAAAAAGTCTTGAAGAAATCCTAATGATAATTTTGCTGCAGTTTTCTTCTAGAAGAAAAAGGAAATTTGCTTGACAGGTTCCAAGCACATGGAAATCCAAGTAGGTGTCATCAACGAAAATTTAAAGGGGCTAACTTCAAAAATACCCTCGTAGGACTAAAAGACTTCAAAAATACCCTTTTCCAAAAAAAATTCACTTCAAAAATACCCTTATAAATGTTGATATTTCCAAAATACCCCTTGCGACCTTGCTACCCAGTTTGACCGTGCGACCCAGTGACCCAGTCCGACCCTGCGACCCTGTGACCCACCGACCCAGTCTGACCCTGCGACCCAGCGACCCTGTCCGACCCTGCGACCCAGTCCGACCCTGCGACCCAGTTCGACCCTGTGACCCAGTGCGACCGCCGGAAACTGCCAAAAGTCACCGGAACTTGCCAGAAATTACCGAAAAACAGTCGAAATCGCTGGAAATCACCTACAAATCGCCGGAATCGTCAAAAATCACCGGAAAATCGCTAACAACACTGGAAATTGCTGAAAATCACTGAAAATGACTAAAATATTGTTGGAAATCGCTCGAAATTTGCTACAAAACGCTCAAAGTGGAAGGAAATCGCTCGAGAATGGAAAGAAATCGCTCAAAATTGAAGGAAATCGCTCAAAAATAGAAGGAAATCACTCGAAAATGAAAAGAAATAGCTCTCAACTTTGTTTCCCTCCTCTCAAATTTGTCTTTCCCTCCTTTCTATGTATTTTTCATTAACAAAACATAAGGACACATATGTTTTTTCTCCAATTTTTTTCATCAGATTTAGGAGGGTAGTTTTGAAGTGTTTTAGCCCTAGGAGGGCATTTCTGATATTCTCCCGATTTAAAGAAACATTTAGTGCCGGTTTTTAGGGTATGGCTTTTTTGGATATTATATTTATAATACTATATGAATGCGGCTAAATTTTTATTTATTTAATTATTAATTGTGTTATCATTATGGTTGTTGTATGTATCATATCGCATAGGTTTGATCAATTCCATATAAAGCTATATCATCGCAAAGATATAGGTCAGGTAATATCATGGTTGTCAGAAGAATTAACTGGGATTTGAACTATGAATTTCACGAATACTATGGTAATGAACATGAGGGAAATTTGTAATATACACAAAAAAGAAATTGTCATTACAAGTATTAGACAATGCATTTAAGTTCAAGATTCGTTTCATGCATATGAATTCTTTTCTATCAATTTAATTTTTTTCGAAGTCTAGATCCCTATTCAATTTTTCAATAATAAATATCTCTATTAAATGACTTAAATGTAATAACAAATGATTTCATACTTCTTAAACCGTTGAATTTATATATCAATATGATTATTCAAATTTATTTAATTCATGCGATCTAGATTCAACCGATATCTCAACCATAATTAATCTATGTAACAATAAATTTAAGTAGTTATTCAAGAAATAAAAGAATAAAATAATGCATTAAACCATATGAAAACAAATAAGATAGTTCCCCAGTGTGGAGAACTTTGAGTTCGTGATAAGCATTGTCCCACAATCGATCAATTTCTACAATGTTTTTACTTGATACTGCTGAAGATGTGGTAACTTGGTCAAACTATCATTGTTAATCCGTAATCCATGCAAAATCTGACATACGGATCCATTACTCCAGGTTCTTCAGTCGAATGACTGTGAACGCGCCATCGATGCTACCGTTCTCTAAAAAAAACTCCTAAATGATAACATAAACTTCATTGTAAGGCAACAGTAGGTCTTCAATGGGAGCCTCAATAGTGACTGTCATTCCAACCATGCTAGTAGTTCATTCAGATGTCTCCTCATTCCCAAATAAAATATCGTGAATTCGTAAAGGATTTTCAAGGGTTGGGGACCTTGTCGTTGGAATCTCTTTAATCTTACTTATAAGATATTTGGTTTAATCTTATTTTTGTGGACCGATATATGTGAATAATTTTGGAATAAGTGTTGCCATTTGGTTAGTCCAAATTAAATGTCATCGGGTTTAAGTTTAATTGATTGGACTTCGGTATTGAATAGAATTGGAGGATTATATGGATAGAGACCTTTGGTAGTATCGTTTATATTTCATGATGGCGAAATTAAACGATACAATTGAGAATCGGAATTAACCAGTTATCTCTCAATTTATGGTTTCTGGTTCACGTGCCTATATAAATGAGATTCATTTGGTTTCTGATATAGTGATTTTCATTGTCACCTGTGGTTTTATAGAAAAATTCAGAGTGAATCTCAACGTGTTACATCCCATCAATGTCAGATTTTCGAAGAACTAGAAGATCTATTTCGATGCATGTCGTGTACCATAATTCCAAATATTTATCTTGATCTTCTGTTTCGATTTTCCCAAATCTTGATATAATTCACAAAAGAGTTTCGGGGTTTCGAAATCCGAATCAGGTTAAATCGAATTCCTTTCAAGTGGTATCAGAGCCAATCTATTGTGTTTATATCGGATTTGGGTCAGATTATTACTAATTTTAACAAATTTTGGAAGAAATTTGAGATTTAGAGTTGTAAACTCTCGAGGAAGTTTTGATATTTTTTTGTTTTTATAAAAAATTGATAACCGTTTAAAAATAAAAATAAAACATTAATTAATTATGCGATTTAAAAATTATATATAAAAGTTCTTGCAAAAGGAGGCTTGTGTGAAGCCACCTAAACAAGTCTTTTTTTAACTAATTTTTTATTAAATATAATTATATTGATCATTAATGTAATTAAATGACTTTAAATTTTTAAATATCTCTTTTAATATCTTATTAAAATCTATAAAATCTTTGCATAAAAATAGGAATCTATATATATTATAAATATAAATATTTAAAATGTTTTAAAATTTATTATACTTAATCAAATATTAATATATTATTTATAACTATATATTTATATAAAAATTATCTATATAAAAGTTCTTACAAAAAGGATGAGAGTTGTGGTGAAATCACCTCAGTAAGTCTTTTATTTTTCAAAATTAATTTTTATTAAATATAATTATATTGATCATTAATGTAATTAAATGGTTTGAAATTTTTAAATATGTCTTTTAATATCTTATTAATATCCACAAAATCTTTATATAAAAATAGGAAAAATCTATAGATATTCATACTTAAAATGTTTTTTATATTTATTTAACTTCATCAAATATTAATATAACATTTATAATTATGTATTTATATAAAAATAGGAAAAATCTATATATACAAATATAAGTAATATATTAAACCTAACATTGTAATATATTGCATAAATTATTTTCAATTTTTTTAAAATTTATTATATTTAATCAAATATTAATATATTATTTATAAAATCTATGTATATATTCCTAATTTTTATGATTTGAAGAATAAATATGTTTAATTTTTAAATTGTATATAACTTTTCTATTCAATCTTTAATACGTGGTCATAATAACATAATTTATCTATTAAATTTACTGAAATAAAAAATAATAGAAAAACGTTAAATAAAACTATTAAAGGTTGGAGAGAGAATAAGTTTTACTAATTTTGTTATCATTATTGTTATAATTATTGTTTTACATAACATACACTTTTATAATTCTTAATTTTTAAAAATAAATATTATTATGAAAAGTTAAAAATATTTTTTCTTTTATGAAAAAAATATGATGGAAATTAAAAGATCTTTCTCAATATCAATGTCCATTTCTTCCGTCATTATATCCATTTCTTTCAAAATTTAAAACAGTAACCATTTCTCATTTATAAAACATGATTTTTAAAAATTCATATAAAATTGATATGGTTATTAATTATAGTATAATTTATTTAATATTCATGTGCATTGTCATTTTATTCAACTATACCAATAAAATTTATGCAGATTGAATATCATTAGAAAATTCTTGAAAAATAATATTCAAATAATTTCTACACAATATGTCTTAAACTAGATGATACACAGTTTTTAATGGAATACTATGATAAAAGAACATCGATCTCTTCATGTATCTGGTTTTTATTTGCGTACATTTTTTATTATATGAGCTTTTAAATTTGATTTGTTAAAGTTTATATAATAATCATACAAAAACTTTTACATATTTTCCAAAATTATTGGCGTTTTAGATAATATATTCTTTTATGATGCTATAAAATTTTTCTTAGTATATCAATTCATGATAATTAATTTTCTACTCCTTATTGATGATAAATAAGTTTAAATCTTAAAAAAACGTTTAAATACACATTAATTGAATTATATTAAATCATAATAATTTATTATTTTTTTATAAAACTATAAAAATAAAATTATAATTTTTTAAAAGCTCGCGTATCGCACCACTAGCAAGTCAAAAGAGGCGACTGATTTTTTTATTGAAAACATAACGTCTGGGCTAATGGCAATTGGGCTTGTATTTAATTGAGGTTTAAGTTTTATTATAAATTCGACTAACCCGTTTTGAATTTTAATTAGCCATTTGTTCAACCCATTTTATTTTAAATGGTTCGGCCCATTTAGTTCAGGATTGAGCCATTTTTTTAAGGAGCCTAGCCCATTTAAAAGAGGTTGCGAATCTGAAACCTTTGGCATAGTTCAGGTGCTATCCGCCAATTGTACCAACGTCTTCATTTGGTTATTGCGGAAAGCGGATTCTTTTATTCTCTATCTCAAGAGAATAATTCAAAAATTTTTGGAATTAAACATGCATATTTATATGCTTAAGGATGAGTTTATATTCCAATTAATTTGTACAATTCTTTTGGAATTAGAATTGACACAAACATTATATTTATATACATTGTATCATAATTTTAGTGAATATAATTTATTATGATTAATTATACATTCGAATCGTGTAATTATATGGTTAAATTATAGCTATTGAATTAAGATTATCCACTGAAATTATAATGGTTATTGATATATCTTTTGATCAATGTATATAATTTAATTAAATTACTCAACATCTTACCAAAGTGGGCAATCTTGAGAAAATTAATTATTTCAATTACATTGAAAAAGTTACATAATATAATTCATGTGAACTTTGATAAACCCAAAGGTCATTCACGGTTTGCTAGAATTATATGATGTGTCCATTGATAATTAGTGTAGATTTTTGGTATGACATAAATGTGATTGTATGCCCAAAGGTAATCATCTATTACAAGTCAAAATTATTATTCAAAGACTAATTTTGATGTTGCGTAGATGTCTTGTGATGGGATTGGATCGTGTTAGCTATTGTTTGTTTACAGTTGTGCATCGACATCCTGTATCTCCGCCAACATTAGTTCGATCCCTATGTTGAATGGATTGGACTTTTTTGAATGGAAGGAGCACTTATTGATCGTGCTTGCTTTGATTCATGACCTTGCGATTAGAGAGATTCGTCCATCAATTAGAGATTCGAGTTTTGCTGAGAATCGAAATAAACTCGAATGCTGGAAAACCTCAAACCGCACGTGTTTGATGATCATTAAGCATTGCATTCCTCCGATTTTAAGGGGCATGATCAAGAAAAGAAAGAAAGGTTATGAAATCGCTAACTCGGGATCAACTCATGTGGAAAAGAAATATAATAAGGTTAAAAAATGTTTTTTACAAGACTGGTCACATTAAGAAATTTTTGTACGAAAGATCATACTTGTCGTGCAAATAAGGATTTAACTCTCACTTTGGTTTGTTCTGAGGTTAATTTAGCTTCAGTGCCTAGTAATATGTGGTGGATTGATTCAAGTGCTACTACTCACATAAGTATTTTTATGTGAGGTTGCCTCTATTATTGAAAACCAATTAATGTTGAAAGATACATCTATGTAGGTGACGGTAAAAGGGTGGAAGTGGAAGCTATCGGGAAATTTAGACGTTTGATGAAGACTGTCCAATTTTGGATTTTGGAGGGTGTTTTCATAGTACCGTCTTTTACGCGGAACTTACTCTCACATTCTATTTTGGACAAATTAGGATATTCTTGCTTATTCAGAGATCTTAAGTTTGCCCTCTCATTTCATTCAGTTATGATTTGAATCTATTTTTTATCTATTTTGGATAATCTTTATGTGCTCGATATCATCCTTCATATAATGAAATCATGCAGGTTGGTTCACGAAGCATGAATCATAAATTGATGGATGAAAATTCCGCTATTTTATGGCATAAACGATTAGACCATATCTCAAAACCAAGAATGGAACGTTTAATGCCAGATGGAATTATTGAAACTCTTGATTTTTTTTGGGATTTTGGTCATTGTGTCAACTGTATCAAGGTGAAACAGACAAACAAAGGAGGTAAATGTACATATCAAACTTCGGAGACTTTGGAATTGATACATACAGATGTATGTGGATCACTTTCTATGGCTTCTTGAAATCGTCAAGATTACTTTGTATCATCCATAGATGATTACAATCGATATGGTTATCTTTATCTAATTTATGAGAAGTCTGAGGTTTTGGATGAATTCAAAGTGTTTAAGGCTGAGGTTGAATTTCAACTTAATAAACGCGTGAAGGTCGTTCGTTTTGATCGTGGTGGTGTATACTATGGTAGAAATGATAGATCAGGTGACCAACTTCTAGGACCATTTGCCAAGTACCTCGAGGAGTGTGGAATCGTTCCCCAATACACTATGTCCGGTACACCTAGCATGAATGGTATGCAGAGAGACAAAACCGTACACTTCAGGAAATGATGAAAAGTATGATATCATTCTCTACTATCCCAAAATCTATGTGGGATGAGGCATTAAAGACAGTGGTTTATATCCTAAACAGAGTACCAACTAAAGCAACAATTAAGATGTCTTATGAGTTATGGACGGGTAGACATCCTAGTTAAGGCATTTTCACATTTGGGGATGTCCAACAGAGGCTCGATCTTATCGACCCGATGAAAAGAAATTGAATTCCAAAACTGTGAGTTGTTACTTTATTAGATACTCGGAAAGATCTAAGGGGTATAAGTTTTATGATCCCACGAAAAAAAACGATCTTTGATACAGGTGTAGCGACGTTCTTTGAGGACATCGGACCTGGGAAAAGGGATGATAAATTCTGTTTTGGAGAGGATAAGGATGAAACTTTTGTTTTACAAAAGATAATGATTCATATTCCAATTATTGTAGTTGGCAATGATTCGGAACATATTGCTCGAGCTATAAATCAAGATACTCCAAATGTCGTTCCTAAAATCCATGAGGAACAAGTTCATGAACCTCAAGAACAATTACATCATGAAATTGTGCCATGTCGGTCTACTCGAGAGAGGAGAAGTGCTATTTCTAATGACTATATAGTACTTCTTCAAGAACATGAGGATGGCATTGGATTGACGGAAGATGATCCAGTTAACATTCGTCAAGCCATTCAAAGTGTTAACTCTCAAAAGTGGACTGACTCCATGATATAAGAGATTAAATCTATGGATGACAATGGCGTTTGGGAACTTGTACCTTTGCCTGAAGGTACAAAACCCATTGGATGTAAATGGATATTCAAAACCAAACGGGATTCGCACGGTAATGTGGAAAGGTATAAAGCATGTCTAGTCTCCAAATGATTTACTCAAAAAGAAGGCATAAACTACACAGAGACTTTCTCTCCAGTTTCATCGAAAGACTCTTTGAGAGTATTAATAGAACTAACATCTCATTATGATTTAGAGCTACATCAGATGGATGTTAAAACAGTCTTTCTCAATGGTGACATTGAGGAGACTATTTATACGGTGCAACTAGAACACTTATTGGTTGGAGACCCAAAGAAAATGGTTTGCAAATTAAGGAAATCCATCTATGGTTTAAAGCAAGCGTCTTGTCAATAGTACCACAAATTTCATCGTGTTATCATCTCATATGGTTTTGAGCTGAATCAAGTACATGATTGTGTATACCATAAGTTCAGTGGGAGAAAATTTATGTTGATAATCCTTTATGTTGATGATATCCTTATTGCCGGTAATGATGTAAGCTTTATGCGCGACACTAGGAGTTTTCTTTTGGAGAAATTCGAGATGAAAGATCTTGGTGATGCCTCTTTTGTATTGGGTATAAAAATACACCGAGACCGCTCTCAGGGTATATTGGGTTTATCATAAAAGAGTTACATCAATAAGGTTTTAGAGCGGTGTGACATGAAAGGATGTAAAGGTATAGATACCCTTATTTTTAAGGGTGATAAATTCAGCCTTAGACAATAGCCACACACTGAACCGGAGATCCATGAAATGAGGAAGATTCCTTATGCTTCGGCTATAGGGAGTCTAATGTATGCATAGGTTTGCACACGACCTAATTTGGCATACATTATTGGCGTTTTAGGAAGATACTTAGTAACCCCGGGATTGATCATTGGAAAGCGCCCAAACGGGTGATGTGGTATCTTAAGAAAACAAAAGATTATATGCTTGTATATAGACAATCTGACCAGCTCGAGATCACTGGTTATTCAGATATGGATTATGGTGGGTGTCTCGATAATCTTCGATCCACTTCAGGTTATATCTTTCTCTTCACTGGTGGGGCTATTTCTTGGCGTAATGCTAAGCAAAAGCTCGTGGCATCATCCAGAATGGAGGCAGAATATGTAGCCTGTTATGAGGTATCCAATCAGGCTTTATGGTTGCGGAATCTTGTCACTAGGTTGCACATTATGAATATTGTGGATAGGCCCCTAAAGATTTATTGTAACAATCGTCATGCGATATTATTCTCGAACAATAACAAGAGTACTCGAAATCAAAGCACATCGAAATTAAGTATCTGGTTGTTCGCAAAAGGATACAGAGTGGGATAATCTCGATAGATTATATAGGTACAAACTCCATGATTGCGGATCCGCTGACTAAGGGTGTTATACCTAAAGTATTTCGGGAGCATATTGGGTATTTCCCGTTGTGACAATATTACGGATTAGTGGGAGTATTGTATCTATTCCAGTTTGCTCTTGGATTATGATGATGTGTGCTTATTGGGTTTCAATTTTATGTTCCGGAACTACTGAGTTTTAAGCTTAAGGTATTCACTCTGTATCACTCGGTTTAAGTTGATCTCGATAAGGTAGGACCGTTTGGAGATAGAAATGTATCGATCACTTCACGTGTAATCTTCATTTTATGCATCCACATTTAGATCTATGTCATTCTTCTGTATTGCACTAGTAAATCAAATGCGGGTCTAACTACATTGATATTATGGTTAAATCTCTTGACGTTGATATGGTTGATGGACGAGATTGGTGTCAATACCGGTTTGATGACAACAATTGATGAGCGCTCTTAAGGTTATTCCATGGTTTTATGGTTACATATATGGTCCAAGTGGGCGATTATAAGATATTTGGTTTAATCTTATTTTTGTGGACTAATATATGTGAATAATTTTGGATTAAGTGTTGTCATTCGGTTTAGTCCAAATTAAATGTGATTGGATTTAAGTTTAATTGATTGGACTTGGCATTAAATTGAATAGGGAGGATTATATGCATAGAGACTTTTGGTAGTATCGTTTATATTTCATGATGGGCGAAATTAAACGATACAATTGAGAATCGGATTTAACTGGTTATTTATCAGTTTATGATCCCTGGTTCACATGCCTATATAATTGAGATTCATTTGATTTCTGATATAGTGGTTATCATTATCACCTACGGTTTTACAGAAAATTTCAGAGAGAATCTCAACTTGATACATCCCATCACTATCAAGTTTTCGCTTTTGCATGAAATGCCAGAAGATCTATTCCGCTGCATGTCGTATACCATTATTCCATGTATTCATCTCGATCTTCTGTTTCAATTTTCCTAAATCTTAGATATAATTCACAATAGAGTTTTTGGGTTTCAGAATTCGAATCAGGTTAAATCGGATTCCTTCATTCCTTATTATTCTTCATCTCTCCAATGAAGAGATCTTAGCTTCTTATGTGATTTCATTATTCTCCTTCGAATCGTGTCTACATTGCTTCGTGCTTCCGTGGTGGAGCATGGTTGTGCATAGGAGGGGTGTTCGAGTATGAGACCTTTACTCTGGGTCGCTTTGACATATGCAAATTAAAATTAAACCATACAAGTTTATTTTTCCAGAAATATATAGGCATTAAAATCAGGATGTAAAAACTTAAGCATGCAAAAGAGTGCATTAATATGGTGTAATCCAAGAAATCGCTCGACACAAACTAAATGGGAAAACGGGTTTGTCTAAATCCTAATTTCGACTGAGCTATCAATTTCTATTCATCTTATTTCTCTTGAAAGCTTAGCATCTCAGTGCGGCACTCAGCCAAGTAATCTGCAAGTGCAAACCAAACTCGAACACAATCATAGCCATTATTCCATCAAATCTTTGGTCTAATGCCTATAATACCTTCCCTAACAATTATACATCATAGTATATACTTATTTGGGATAACATCCATTGTTTTCGATACTAAAATAGAAAGAAAAATGGGGAATTTTTTTGTTCCCCTCTTCATTCATTCTGAACAAAAAGTCTTTATCCACCGCAGTGTAAAAAAAGATGGTGGCACGGAACAACAGCAGGGAAGCTTCATTCGTGTAACTCCACTACTTACGCCATTTTGTGGTTGAGCAGTGTGTTTCACTTGATGATTTTCATTCAAAGGAAGAGAAATGTCCTAAATTTACACTTACTACCATTCAAGTTTCCCAAATCTCAATCAATCGGTTTGACTTTTCAAAACCACTCGGGCGAAGAATTCTTTCTATGTCATTGTCATTTTTCTTGACATAATCCGTCCATTTTTTGTGGCTCACGCCTTGTTAAAATATTGATTATTGGCTATAATATTGATAGTCTTATCTAACAAATTTAAAATATCAAATGAAAAAGAAAAACAAAAAATAAAGTAATTTTAGGTGCTCGGGTTGTCTTTCCAGAAATGTTTCTTCCAGGTCTCGAGCTTTCCATTTTTTCTTTACTATGCATTTGGTATAGAGAGTGAAAGTATATCATTCCTTATTTTGGGATGATCTGGATAGTAGATCTGAATACCTCCTCAATTGCTTAGTTCAATTAAGCCATTAGTTAATATGATATTAACTCTAAAAGGACCTAACCAATAAGATTTGTGCTTACGTAGAAACAGCTTTAATCAAGAACTGAAAAGGATAATGAAATCATTATGTTGGAAGGAGCGATGTGAGATGTGTCTGTCGTGCCATTTTTTCACTCGTTCCTTTTACATCCATGTGTTCTCACAGGAATCCATCGATAGTTCCTCGAGGTGGTGGACATGCATGTCATGAATTTTTGTTGTTGTCTTGCAGTCGTAATGACATGATTGCTCAATCATCTTTCTGTTTGAGTTTTACGGGGAGGTGGCAAGCTTTCCCATACACGTGTTGAAATGGTGTCATTTGGATCGGTGTCTTTGAGGCGGTTTATTTTGAGATGATACGGTTTGCTATAAGGTGATTTACCTTCTTGTATTTTCTCAATACAGTCTCAATGACCTTATTCATAAAATGTGTTCTACTATCCCTTATCACAACCTACAGGACTTCCAACAATGGAAAAAGAATGTGCTTAATTATATTCACTATCGTCCTCAAGTCATTGTTTGGCTCGACATTGATTCCACCCATTTTGTGACATAATCAACTATCACTAGCAAATGATTCTACTTCATGAATGTAAGTTTCTGGTAGTCCATGAGGTTTGAAATATTTTTCATTCTCAAACACTTATTGCGAGCTAGGACAAATCGATATACATTTTTACAGATAAATCATGTTTCCAGTATTCTTGAACAAGTCTTCGAAACAACAAAGTGTTGAACATAATCCGAGATGTGTAAATGATACATAAGGTTGTGTATCTCGTCCTTTAGAATGAAACATTGCAAAAGACCGTTTGTTCCTCACTTTAGGAGCAATGTCTCATCCCAATAACAATCTTAAATTTCATAGAGGAACTTCTAGCTCTCATGATAATTTTACTTGGCTGGCAAAAATTTTCTACTAAGTAATTGACAATATCGACAAACTAAAGAGTTTATGTAGTCGTGATAGCGAAACATGTTTATCTCTCATGGCGTCATCGATAGGTACATTCTTTAAGATATCAAGACAAAACAAATGATTTGCAACTCTACTATCCATTCCTTCCATGTCTCGAATCTCTAAGTCAAACTCTTGGAGCAATCAAATCGAATGGATAGGTTGATGTTGGGCATCCTTATAGACAAGTAGATACCGCAAACTCATGTGATCGGTGTAAACTTTCGACTCCATTCGATATGGTCTGAATTTTTTAAGGCCAAACACCACTACAAGTGATATCAGTGCTTTCTTCAAACTTTCAAATGCTCTCATCCGTTCAACATTGAAATCAAAAGGTGTGTCCTTACCGAGAAACTCGGTGAGTAGATTTGATAACTTCAAGAAGTCTTGTATAAATTGTCGATAGAATCTTATATGCCCCAAGAAACTTCTACCCTTTGATGTTTTTGGGCGGGGATAACTTCTGGATTACCTCAATATTTTCTTTATGGATCTCTATGCCCATGGTCAATATGTTGTGCTCATCCATTATTTCTTCTTGTACCATGAAATGATATTTCTCCCAGTTAAGGACAAGGTTTGCTTGTTAGCATACGTGTAACACTTTACACATATTTATTAGAAAAATATCAAATCAGGTTCCTTGGAAAGAATTTTCATCCATGAAAACCTCCATAATATCGTCTATTATTTTCAAGAAGATGGATCGCATGCACCACTTAACAGTTGCATGTGCATTGCAAAGGCCAAACAATATTCAACACTAGGAAAAAGTTTGATATGGACATGTTAGTGGTGTCTTCTTTTGATCATTTTGATGTATCAAGATTTGAAAGAATCTGAAATAACCGTCAAGAAAACAAAAACGAAATTGTAATGCAAGATGCTCTAGCAACTGAGTAGTGAATGGAAAATAAAAATGATCTTCGTAGTGTTGAAATTCAATTTTATATAAACTATGCACATTCTCGAACCCGATATTATCATCTTAGGTATTAATTAATTTTTTTCATTCAGACTACTGTAATCTCGCCATTCTTAGGTACTACTTGGAATAGCTAACTGATCACACCATTTTCGCCCTATAATTTGTCATATGTTTCTACTACATTTTAGGTTTATTTAGTTCATTTGATGGTAATGAAAGAAATAGAGACCGAGGAGTATATTATAGAGAAACATGGAAATATTCATCACAAACGAGCATAAAAGGAATAAATAGTAAAAACATTCGCCCCGAGAATCAAAATTGCTCGATTGAGCATATTGAACTCAACTGCTACAAAGTTCCACAAGAATAGCTCAGGAAAAGTGGTAATTTACTCGGTCAACTCAATACACTAAAACCTTTTCAAAGGAATCGCTTGAATCGAGCGATAAGTTGCTCGATCAAGCGTTCAACCAAGTAGAGTTGTAGTTTACACTTGTGGATTCGCTCATCCTAAGCAAACACATGCTCGATCGAGAGATCTACTTGACTATATCAAAGTTGGTCCGATAGAATAGCATGGAATAACCACCTGATCGGCCTAAGCGGTGGTCAACTCAATCGAGAGATTTATCGAATTCACTAAAGAATTCAAATTTTAAATTGTTTAAGTGATGAAAATATGTTCTATAAATTGGAGATAACTCTAGGCATAAAAGATAAATGGGGAAGATAGGAGAGACGTGGAAAGATGAGGAGAGACATAGAAAACTGAGAGAAACACTGTGGGATCATGCAAAACAGTGAAGAAGCAATCTAGACTACAGCCAAAGGATCAAATTACTAGTGAAGATGAGGTTATGGCGGCGACTGATCAAGAAATCGATGAAGATTTCTTAAACCATCTCTCTTTATTTTTTTCATCGTTGTAGTTATATTCTAATAAATAGATTTGTATGTTTGATCTGTGTTTTAGGCTACAGTTTTGTGTAAGCGAACTTATCACACTTTTAGATCGGAATTTTTATTTTTTCATCCACGGTTTAATGCATATTTTATTCTTTCAATTCTTGAAGTGTTCCATGAATTGATTGTCAAATGGTTTAAATCAGATGGAGACATTAGATTAAGCTAGATCGTATATATTAGATACACAAGAATAATCATATCGAGAGGTAGATTAATCTATTTAGGAATGATTATATTGAGCAATAATGCATCAACATATAGGTCAACGTGCAATGATATAGATGTTAAATAGAAATCTCGACTATGAGAGCAGGTAGGTTTGTTTGAAACATTCAATATATAAGTTATTAGACAAAGACGTCAATGATCTATATATGCTAGAGCAGGATTTAGACTGCGAGAGTAGGTAGACCCACTTAAGATGGTATATATCCTTGTGAAATATCTAGTCTACATATAAATATTAATACTTGAATAAAGATTTGACCACATATAGAAAGCACATCACTAGCCCCTAAACTATCGGAAGATAGATAAATAATTCATGTATCTAAAAAAGATTAAGACACCTCCTTCTTTACTACATCATTCATGGTCGAGTTAAGCCTATGTTGATTCTCTATAGATGAATATGACTCATCTTATAGGTTAATTCAATACATTAATAATGAGAGTTTAGTCCTTTTAAATCATTTGGCATAACCCTAATGCTTTTCTATACATTCTAAAAATATTCACCAATACATCTACCTGAGTGTCGTCTAATGAAACATTTATAATGAAAGGATAATGGACTCGAGACCAAGAAAACCATACTTTAACCCTTATCGTAAGGGTTTTAGATTTACCTGATGTATCCACACTCCAATCCAATTGTGCACTTGTCCTTTCCTTCAAGAATGCCTTGAATGCGACAATGAAATTTCTGTTGTGGGCATGCGTGGATTCAAAGGGTATGAATCCTCTCCTATTTGTGGTTGTCTAGAGAAATCGCTTAACCGGAATGTTGGTGAAGATCGATCGAGCATACAACAATTTTTTCGTCTATAGTTATCCTTAGTCTGAGTGGTGTCAATGTTCGAACAGACGTATATCATTTTTAGCATATTGAGAAATTGCTTGAACCCAATTGGAGTATTGTTTGGACGTGTGGTTCTCGAAATCTGTTGAGTCTTTGGAATTTTTGTCCAATTGTTATATGTATGCGTCCAGCTAAGTATGGTCTACATATATGCCCTTGTTGGAAGCCAAAATAGCATTCATCAAAGGGCCCACATCCTTAATTTTTTCAATAAATTTGTCCATGAGCACTTCAAGGACATCAATAAAACATATGGAATCCATCATTGATGTTCATCTCAAATTCTAGTTGGGGTGAACTCCCCACTCTTTATGTGGATGATTGCATCCGCCATGTTGATGAATGAGCGCCTAAGGATGGCGAGTACTCTCGCATCCTCGTCCATATATGACACTACAAAATCTACTAACATATATTACTCTCTGTTATTTAAGGGCACATATTTAAATATGCCTAACAAATATTTCACTGAATGATCAGAAAATTTCAGTGTCATCCTTATTGGTTTCAATTCTTTGACATTCAGATTCTTGAAATTTCACAGCGGGAGAAAACTCATGTTGGCACCTAGATCACAAAGAGTGCGACCAATAGAAATATTAATCAATTTACATGGGATCAAGCAACAACTTGGGTCTACCCTTTTGGGTGGAAATCGCGTTGGATGATGGTGTTGCGTTTTGGATTGAGTGCCATCATCTCCTTTTTGATAACTTACTTCTTTGTCCAAATATCTTTTAAAAACTTCATACAGGATGGCATTTACGTGATTTCTAGCTTCTTCATCATGTCTACAAATCTTATGAATTAAATGTCATTATTTTTCTTATATTAACATGGAAAAGGAAATGGGGGCGCTAGAGGCGATGATAGAGCATACACCTTCTCTTTATTCTTTTCTATTGTCACTTTGACGATGATAATCTTTACAGACACACGATCATCCACTAAAGTAAGTATCAAAGCACCTCCCCTCTCGATTTTAGATAAATAGATATTCTAACTCCAATCTGCTTCTCAACACTATCCAATTCAAATGCTCTTGTAGATGCAAATTGGCTAACATGATTATCTAACATCTTCAGATGCATAGGGATTCCATTTGATATCTTATCATTTGCGTGAAGTCCTCGGGTTTAGCCTTCATCATGAGTAGCTCCAAGTTATATAACTTTTATTAGAACAACTAAGAAACATAGCTTAATTTCATTTTCCTCCTTTTTGTTGGACTGGAGGATTTTGTTGGGGCGGCATGTTTTCAAAATTTCCACCCTTCGGTTGGCACTAGACTGATTAGGTCTAATAGTTCCCTTATGACGGGTTCTATACATTTCTATTGTTCTTGTAAGAGAAGTTTGGATGATTTCTCCATCCTAATTTTACTTGTTCGAGTAGAGGTTGTTCACCATGTAATTTGCATCTTCTCCTCCATTTACATTGTCAAATTGATTAACTTGGTTTCGATGTAGATCCAAAGAAAATGATACTATGTACTTCATTACTTTTTGGATCTTCAACTCAGCTACCTCGGCTCTGAGGGGTGTGAGCTTATTTACCGACTCGTTCGCTGGAACCCTTCAGATTTAATCACTCGGAGCATTCCTCTCATTCACCATCTTCTCGATTTGCTCCTCAAGCTAAATAAAGTAAAGTTCATCCAATCATTCTCCACATGCCGCACTTATCCATATGCACATGTCCTCTGAAGGACCCTAAATGAAATTTGTATGATACTTCCAGTACATCCTGTGGTCTGGACAAGCGTTTTGGTAGCCTTTAAACCTCTCTCATGCCACTAAAATGTCTCACCGTCCTCTTGTAAGAACAAATTTATCATTGTTCTTGGATTTCTACATTTTGTGAGCCGAAACTTGATCACTAACTTTTTCTCGAGTTGATTCCATGTGTGGATAGAATTCGTCGCTAACGTATAAAGTCATTCTTAACCATTAGAGAGTAACGGATGACTATCAACATGACAGCCTTGTCCGTCACTCCTTGGACTAACTTGAGGGATCGACACATCATCTTGAACCTTGTTAAGTGAAAGTTAGAACATCGTTTAGTCTATCTTAGAATGCAATTTGATTCAGCATTTGCAGAAACCATGGCTAAAGCTCAAATCTCCTACTATTAATGATCGGCATCAAATACAAAACAAGAACTGGGTGTGAGTAGGAACGTTGTATGGTCTATAAGTATCCTTCTTTAGAACCCTAATTTCGATGTTGTCAACCATTGTTCTCCCTTTTGCATGTTTTATTATGCTTTTCGAATATAGTCGTATGAGTCTAGAGCTCCCAAAAATTATGTTCATAAACTAATGGTCTACAAAAGAAACAAAAAAACACAAACAAAAAGGAGGTGTCAATAGCATACAAAAACAATAAAAATAAAAATGACCTTAAGACTTGATTAGATCACGTAGAAATAAATAATTAAATCGCGTAAAGTCTCCGAAAACAATGCCAATAACTTGATATGTCGTCTATGTGTGATTAGATTTCATATCAAATTTTAATAATATATATGTACCTAGACTAGACTATCACAAGGAAAAGGATTATACAGTATCAGGGTTGAACACAAGGATTAAGATGGATTTGAGGTATGAATTTCACGAAAAAACTTTGGTCATGAATATGTAAGTGTTTTGTATCTATATCTAATATATGCAAATAAAATCAACTATGAGTCCAAATATTTACAATTAAGACAATAAATTTAGGTTCAAGATTTGTTTCACCCGTATAAATTCATTTCTAAAGATTTCAGAAAACATGTTATTTTGTTTCTATCATAATCAATCTATTATATAAGTCCCACCAACTTTTTGTGAACTTTGAGAGTCAATTTATTATCTTTCTTTTTGTTAACTTGGATTGTCATATTCGACATCAAATAATGTCCTTTAAAGTTATATAATATCATATAAGTTTGAACTTTCTATCATAATGTTGCATGAGATACCATGCTCATACGAATAATCATTGACAATGATGTTGCTTATTTCAAGAAACCTGTATTTGTCTCAGGGGAGACCAAAAGCGTATGTGAGACTGAACTACGGATAGTCTCTTAAGGCTTTCAAACACGAAAAGTTTGTAAATTCGATAAACAATACATGCAAAATGTTATTATGCCACGCAAGATGATGATCAATAGTTTGACCTTATGCGACCTTTTATCAACGGTAGCTATATTTTTCTAACAATCATGTCTATAAAACTCACTTTAAAAATATGACAAATTATGACTCACTATAAATTCGGTTCACGATGATTTACTTTGATTTATAGTGACTTCATACAACGAATCACGATTGTAAAATATGATTCATTATGATTCACTACGAATAACATAGATATGATAACTCATAATTAGTTGTATTGGAAAACAATGTACAAAACCATTTCACATTAAGCTATTGGATCCGGAGTTGGTTAAGGTACAACTGCAGTCAAAATGTCGAAGATATCGCGAGTTTTTTAGTTTATCTATTCATTTTCCGTTATATCAAAATAAAAAATAACAAGGATGAACGAGAACGAAAAAAATAATGAAAATATCTATATTAATTAAATAAAGATAGTTCTGGTTTCACATTGATTATAGGCTAATAGTGAAATGCATTTCTTTTGTTTTTTGTTTTTTGTTTTTTATTTTTATTTTTTCTGGAGGGAAGGAATCCTACCATTAAAATCAATATAGCTAAATAAACGAACTTTTGAAGTTGCCCCTCAAAGTAGTTATCCTAAAATATATGACGTAAACTTTCGCTACCCATTACATCACTTCAAATCGTGTGTATAATATATATATATATACCCATATCGGTATCACAAGCACTTTGTGGGAACGGTGGCCCACTTAGAAAATAATCGGGTTGACATTATCTACCATGATATATCCTTTCTTTCTGTTCTCTGATAAAAGGTGGCTAAAAGAATTTTCCATCCTCCCTCACAAAACCTTGATCCAATCCAATAGCATGATATTTAGACCACTACAATTTTAATATTCAAGTGTATACTCTTAAAACAACATATTTATTTGTCAACTCTTTTGTTCTAATCATTATGAAATATATTTATATATATAATATACTTCAAATCATATTAATTATGTCAATTCAAACATATATTTATTAATTGACTAAAGATTATTTTTGAATATTGATTGAAAATTCCTACACAAATAATGATGCACCGATACACGTAATTCCCAAAAAAGTTGGTACGTCTAGCGCCTCGTAAAATTTTAAATTTTTATTCACTACAATTCGTTCATATATACTTCTTTTCTTGGAGTTCTACTTGTCCAATGCACTTTCTGTGTGAATATATCCATTACACATGAACACCAAACCTCAAGAACCTTCGTCTTTCACCCACGCATACACACCGTGCATATAACAATCATGTCAGTAAACTCTCAATAACTCTCACACACTCAACTATTTATAATCACTACTGATGTTTGGTTTTTTCTCTTATATCTGCTCTATGTATTGCTCTTCCTTGTCTTCTTATGATCAGGGTCAGAGAGCTTATTTTCTCCAACAATAATTATCATTTTAAAACCATTAAATATTATGAAAATATTTGATTATCTATTTTTTTTTCATATTTTATACTTCTTCAATTATGTCAATTCTTTATATTGTCATTTTTTTCAAATATGTCAAATCTTCATATTGCCATTTTTTCAAATGTAAATTTGTATGTTTACTTTTCTTCAAATATGTAAACTTCCTTTTCCTAAAATATATTGAATCTCTACCTTGTATTTTCTTCAAATATGATAACTATTCAATCTTCAATTTGTTTTAATATGCCAAATTTGATTGTATTACAAGTAATTTAATTTTTCATATCGAAACATTTAGTGTCCAAACACCTATTAGGTTAATATAATTTAATAAATAAATAGATAAATAAAGCAAAATTAAATTGTACAAGTAATTTAATTTTTCATATCGAAACATTTAGTGTCCAAACACCTATTAGGTTAATATAATATATTAATATGATTTAATAAACACCTATTAGATTGTGTTATATTATAAATAAAGGCAAAGGGTCATTCTTGAGATTGTAAGTGAAATTATCAACATTGAATCATATGGCTTTATGTAGGATAATATAATTTAATATATCCTCTCTCTCTCTCTCTCTGTGTTGAGTATCTCCTACCCCACTTAACCACTTAACACATTATTCACCATCCATTCTCATTCCTTATTTGTCGATCGTGGATTTATCGTCGAAATAACCAGAATTTACGAATGAATTTATTTATTATTTTTACACAACAAAAACAGAAAATAGAATTAGGAAGTAAAAATACATGACATATTGATTTTATATCATAGATCATGAGGAACAATTTGATTTCAACTCATGATCATATTCCTTAATCTTATTTGTGATGTGCTCGAAAAGTAAATTGAATTCACTCTCTCTGTTTGAATCAGAATTGATTGTTTCTGGAAAGAATTTCAGAAAAGGAAAAAAATGTTTACGGTAGAATTTGAAAATAATGCTCTCTCGTATTACTTCATTTGATTTTTAAGTACATATATATCATATTAGCATGACTTACATGAATACATTTAATAATATGTATTCTCCTAGTTTTGCCCTTAATTTGTTGAGTTTGTTAAGGTTTCTAACAGATTTGAATCTGTTTTGCAGGTGTATTTCTCCACAACGTTCTACAATCTATTTGCAGGTTGAAGAAGAAACACATACATTTCTTGGGCCTTTTTATTTTTGTTACTTCTACTGTGCCTTCCGAAATTTCTTCCTAGCCCGTTTTACTTCAGTTCAGCCCATTTCCTTCTACACGGCATGGTCCACTCAAATCTACTCCTCGGCCTGGCCCACATCTTCTTCAGACATAGGGTAAGGGTAGGGTTTTTTTCCAGTTTCAGTTTTAACCTGAAACCCTAATCTTCTTTTCTCTCCAGCCCTTAGCCGGCCGTCGAACCCTAGCCTGCCGCCCTGTCGTTCTACTTCAGGTTCACCACGCCGGAGGGGAACAACTACTTCATGACACAAGAATCAACGTATTCAGATCGTTAGAATGATATTCTATTCACAATTAAAATTCGAATTGTGCATGATAATTTGTCAAAGATGGTGCCACAAAGAGAGAATTTCCGGATGATCTTATTCACATCCAACAACCATACATACAATTTATGCAAGAGATTTACCCTAGCTTAACCCAATTCAAACATATATGGAAATACAAAGTGTGTGTATATTTCCTAGTATTCTCTCCCCTCATGTGTAAGTGGAGAATGTCTAATTTAAAAATAAAATCGCCGAACTCCTTTTTCTAGCGTTTTGGTGAAGATATCAAATAATTGAGACGTTATATATTGTGTTGAAATGATGTGACAAATGATGGTATCTAGGAGGAATTGGTAATCAACTTCAATGCATTTTGTTCTTTAATAAAAAATAAATAGATTGGAATTTGTATGAAGAGCGGCATAGCTATCACAAAACAATTATATCAGTCACTCGTTAGAGATGTGAAAACTAGACAATAAGAGTAAAATATACTTGCAAGTCATCATGGCCATTGATTGGTACATTTTATGTTGATGGTCGAGATAAAACATTTTCTAGGATATAGGTGAATTACCAAGGCAAACAAACCAATCCGTGCGTGATATTCGAGTCTTCAAACATCCCACCCAATCAGAATCTATATGCTATAAGTACAGTAAAATGTCAAAAATGAAAAAAAAACTTCAAATGCTAATTGTAGTGTTACTTTTTCATTTTTCATGGTGTTAGTTGAAAATTTTAACATACATCAGATGATAATATTTATTTTTACGGCACAATATACTTCATATTATCGTGGTTTATAGTTTTATCTCAATGTTATATCCATTATGATTTAGTTTTAGATTTTTTTAAATGTATAAATACCTTAGTTTAATATATTTGAATTTATTGTACACTTATTAGCATAGGATGATGTTAGGTTGTTATATTTCTTATGCTTTTTAATTTTGTGTTCGATAAAACAAAAGTTGTTATATTGAGTGTATGTATTTTAATTATTTATAACGTTTTTAAAAAATTATAATCAAAGAATGTTTAAATTTAAGTATTAAAAAATATGTGAAAATAATGATTAAAATTACATAGTAAAACAAACAAATAACATTTATTTAAAATTAATTGTATTACTACATATAACATTTATTATTTAAAATTATTGAATTACTAAGTTTCAAATAATAATTTAGAAAATATTAATTAAAAGCAATTATAACAAAATAAAAAATTTCTTCAAATTTGTATTAAATTTTTATCGAACATCCATTAAATATTTGGAAAAAATTTCACTTTTTGTGTTTTTAACGGAAGAAAGTTGAAAAAAATAGATGAAATTATTAATTTATAATGGTTTAAAAATCAATTAAAAATATCATTGAATTTTTTCTATTAATAACTGTTGAATATGTCAACTATTTGCAATGGACTCTATTTTTCAATCCACACAAATAAAAGTTAAAAATTCATTAAAATTTATTGAAATATAAAATTTCAATGGATTTTTAGGATTTCTTCACATATTAGAATGTTGAAAATGCATGTTTGTTTTGTAGTGTATGTTAGCTTTAGGTTTTCAATGCCTCCAAATATATCCATTTGACCTCATTTGGATGCTCTTTCATGCTATTTTGTTGGAAACTCATAAATTGACTTACTAGAACTATACAGTAAGCTAAATCTGATCATGAACATATATACCATATGCATCTAACTGCACATGAATTAGGAGTATCTATTAGGTCAGGTTCTTTTCTTTGATTAGTTTCGATAGTTATCTTGAAATGTGCACCCAAAGACATTATCTTCCAGTAACTTTTGAAATATTCATGCCAAATGCAGTCACCATTATCTTCAAGTAACTTTCCTGAGACAATGTCAATTTTCTCTTTGATCATCTTGTTTTCGTACACGTTTCTCGCATGATTTTAGAGAGGTAGTGATGATAATTGTGATGTTTGTGTGTGATTTTGTATTCATTTTACTTATTTTCGTGTTCATATGTTTTTGCAGGTTTTGAGACATTTGGTTCGTTTCGAAGCTAAAGAACATATACGGGACAAAGTATGAGTGTCGGGGATCACAATAGAGAAAACAAGACGAAAAACAGACAACAAATGAGCAAGATATGAACTGTCGAAATGGAGGACATGAACGGCCGAGCATAGTGAACCGCACGACCAAGCATAAATTTAGAAGATTTTTTTGTCGAGAACATTGCACGGCCTGGGCTTACAAGCTGCACGATTGAGCAAGTCCAATTGGAAGAAGCTCGGTCGGGCACACTAAAAAGAACAATGCCCCGAAGAAAACGCACGGCTCCGGTGCATGCTAAGCCTGGACAATCACCCTTTTGAAGAATTGTCCGACCGAGCTGCATGATGTGCCCGGTCGGGCGCATAATCCTAACACGAAGAAAGGAAACGTGTCACACCGTTTGAAGGAAAAAGAAAACAGGGACACAACTTACACAAAAAGGAAAGAGAGGTAGCCCGGTCAGGCATGGTGTCAAGCCTGGTCGGGCACATTCTAAAAAACGTTTTGTTTTTTATATTTGAACTGAATTTTGACGAGGGAAGTTCCCAAAAAAATAGGGGAGACGAGCAATTGGTGTTCTCTCAGTTCTGGGGGCCTTTAGGAGCAATCCTAGCAAGAGATATTCAGAAAAGCATTGGAAAATCAATCCGGACTTCGTTTTGTTTGATTTTTATACTATCTAGACTATCCATTTCTTTCATGATGCTTTGTTTGAACTCATGTTTGAGTAGTAGTTTTGTTTTAGGAGAAGGGATTACTCCAAGGCAATCTCAGAACCTCTTTTGATCGATTTACGAATGCAATTCCCTATTTTGGTTTATCTATTCTTTGTTTGAGTATTTGAATGTCGTATATTTACGAAGGCCAAGTAGATGCATGTTTTAAGGACTTAGGAGAAGAATCAAAAGGAGAATTCTAATCCCGAATATTCAGGCTTACAACAATCGAGACTAGGACACAAAAGTAGACTAGTAATGGTTGAGGATTAATCGAATGAATCACAGAACTTGATGGGTTTATGTTAAGGTATAAGCCACAAAAGAAGGGGATAACTTGACTAGATCACGTTTTTATGCCTTGAAAGATGGTAGAAATCATATTAGGATTGTCCGTCTTAGATGTCTTGATTGAGAATACATGATTAGATTGATTGATTCAGACATAGGGTCATTCTTCCTTTTTGTTTTCTTTTCTTTTCATTTTTATTTTCTAACTCCTTCTACTCGTCCTTTGCAAGTGGTTGTCTAGGTCTCACGGTACTTCAAACCTACTTCAGATCGACCCGGAGATCAAAAGAACCTGCAGACAATTGAAAAAGTGCAAGGAATAAGGGAGAGCAGAGTCATCCAATCAAGGAGAGATCGGTGGCAATAGAGAGCCTCAATTACACATTGGTAATGTGGTACAGTTACAGCAGTAGCAGCTACCACCTCGGCTGTAAGAGCCATAGACTTCTCCACCATGTCAGCTTTGAGATTTCGTGGTACCGAACTCGAACAACGCCTAGACTGCAATAAGGACGCCTACTGTTGCTAGAGAGCAATTTTAGATCAAGCCTACAATGATCAATATGTCATATCAGAAGCAGTTTATGGGTGAAAACCATGAAGATCCCCATCAACACCTCAGGGATTTCCTAGAGCTTTCTGGGACATTCAAGATACATGGAGTCTCANNNAAGCTACAAGGAAATATCACTTTTCCCTTGTCAATCGGGAGACGCGCAAAAATATGAGCTACTATCTCTTCCCATGGGTTCCATCACTATTTGGGACCAGTTTTGCACTTTGTTTCTATCATGGTTCTTCCCTCCCAGCAAGACGATCCAAATGAAGGAAGAAATTATGACATTCAGATGTAGAGAAAGGGAGACTTTATTTGAAGCATGGGAAGATTTAAGGACCTACTACATGTGTGTCCACACCATGGTCTAGAGCAGTGGTACGTGATCCGGACGTTCTGCAATGGGATCTCAGATGAGCACAGAACAACGTTAGACAATGCTGCAAGAGGATCATTCATGGATCAATGTAGAAGAGGCATATAAGTTGATCAATAACCTTTCCATGAACCATACTATGTGGTCCACACCGAGGGATATGCCGAACAGGACAAGGGGTCTCCACGAGGTGAACTAGGGCAGAGCAATGGGGAATGCAAATGCCATGTATTGTGTAAACTATAGAGACACTGAGCTTGTAGCGTATCAATGCACAATGCAAGAGGATATAGAGCAAATGAGTTCTGCACAATAGTAGGGAAATATGCAAATTTGGGAACACCTACAATCCAAACTGGAGGAACCACCCGAACTTCTCTTACGGATAACTCAATGGGTTAAGTTCTCGAGTTTTCAGCAAAATCTGCAAGGTATGCAGCCGTGCCGACAGGGTACTCAAAAATTCCAGCAAGCTCCTCAACTTCCTCAGGCTCCTTCATCAAGCCTTTAGGCGGTAATGCTTGAGTTCATCAAGGAGCAAAGACAGCAACAATCGACTCAAGCCAAGATCAATGCAGATATAAGGGCAACTATTAATGAGCTTAAAACTCAGATAAAATCATTGAGCACACAAGTGAAATGAGAGAAAATCCTATACCGTTTCCTCAACGGTTAGTGAGCAGCAAGAATAAAGTGAGATATGGAAGGTTTATAGAGAACCTTTAAGAAGCTCCACATCAACATCATGTTCATGGAAACCCTCCAACAAATGCCTACACACGGCAAATTCCTCAAAGAGATTATCTCCAACAAGAGGCGTATCGAAGAGAGTGAGACGGTAGCACTCATCGCCATTCTCCAAAACAAGCTACCCCCAAAGTTGAAGGACCCCGAAAGCTTCTCCATTCCATGCACCATAAGAGACATCGACATTGACAAGGCCTTGTATGATTTAGGAGCAAGCGTAAGCCTCATGCCACATTCGGTCTACAAGCAGATGAACTTGAGAGAGCTCAAGTCTATCAATATATCTTTATAACTCGCAAATTGTTCGGTAAGGTATCCGGTGGGTATTGTTGAAAACATCCCCACCAAAGTATGTATTTTTTGTATACCCGTTGATTTCGTTGTACTAGACATAGAAGAAGATGCTAGGGTGCCTATTATTTTGGGTAGACCTTTCTTAGCCATGTGCCATGATCGACATATAACAACGGAAGCTCTCTCTACGCGTCAGAGACGAGAAGATAGAGTTTAACTTGTCCAGCTCTATGAATGGACCCTCCTTTAAGGAGTCTTGTTTTAGAGTTAAATTGTTGGAAGACGAATGACACGCTTGATCAGGTAAGTATCTCTGACCCTCTTGAGAGATGCTTGACATAGGTTTGTAGGGACGCAGAACTCACAGACGAAGAAGCCGAGGTCAACATAGAATTCATGAATGCCATTGAGGCACAATGAGACATCCCACACGAGGAGATTTCACGCAGAACACATGTTGATTTCATAATGGAGAAGGTGCCTAAACTCGAGCTCAAACCTCTTCCTTCTTCTCTTTGGTCCGAGTATCTTGGATGCAATGAAACATGCCCTGTTATTGTGAATGCTAACTTGAACGCAGATGAGACGCGAAAGCTACTCGTTTGCCTAAGGAAGCATAGGAGAATGATCGATACACCATTGACACCATCAAGGGACTTAGCCCTTCATTATGCATGCTCAGAATTCATATGGAGGATGGCCATAAACCCTCCATTCAACCTCAAAGGAGGCTGAACCCGAATTTGAAAGAGGTAGTGAAAAAGGAGATCCTAAAACTTTTGGATGCAAGTATCATTTATCCTATCTCGAACAGCAAATTGATGAGCCTTATGCATGTCATGCCAAAGAAAGGAGGAATGACAGTAGTGTGCAACGAGAACGAGTTGATTCCAACAAGGACGATCATCAGATGGAGGATGTGTATAGAATACCGCAAGCTCAACAAAGCTACAAGGAAATATCACTTTCCTCTCCCATTCATTGACCAGATGCTAGAACGTTTAGCGAATAACGCCTACATTTTCTAATTGAATGGGTACTATAGTTTCTTCCAGATTCCCATCCACCCTCAAGATCAGGAGAAGACGACCTTCACAAGCCTTTATGGGACGTTCGCCTACCGCCATTTACCTTTTGACCTATGCAACGATCCGGCTACTTTCTAACGTTGCATGATGGAAATTTGTTCTGATTTAATTGAGCATATTATGGAAGTTTTCATGGATGATTTTTCTGTTTATAGCTCTACATTCGATAGTTGCCTTCTTAACCTAGTGTTGCAGTTGTGAGGAAGTTAACCTAGTACTTATTTAGGAGAAATGCCACTTCATGGTGAAGGAAGGATCATTTCAGGACACATGATCTCATCGAGAGTCATTGAAGTAGATAAGGCCAAGATCGAGGTAATCGAGAAGCTTCCTCCACGGATTTTGGTCAAAGAGATTTGCAGCTTTTTAGGGGATGTCAGTTTCTATCAGAGGTTCATCAAAGACTTCTCCAAGATCACAAAACTATTGATGGAGTTTCTGGCCAAGGATGCTACATTCAAATTCTCCAAAGAGTGTCATGACGCCTTCAACAAGGTCAAAATAACATTTGTTTTAGCACCTATCATTCAACCGTCGGATTGGAGCTTAATATTCTAGATCATGTGTGATGCTAACAAATACGCGGTTGAGGATGTTTTAGGAAAACAGAGAGACAAGATTTCTCATGTCATCTCCTACGCTAGCAAGACCTTAGATGATGCTCATATCAACTATGCCACAACCGAGAAGGAGCTCCTTGCCGTTGTCTTTTCCTTTGATAAGTTCAAATCATACCTGGTGGTTCGAAGGTGATTGTGTACACGGACCACGCGACACTCAAGTATCTCCTAGGGAATAAGGATGCAAAGCCACGCCTTATCCGATGGATCCCTCTGTTGCAAGAAATTGATCTTTAGATCAGAGATAGAAAGAGGTCAAAGAACGTCGTTGCATATCACCTCTCGCGTATCATCGTGGAGGACAAGAGGCCCATCGATGAGTCCTTGAGAGACGACATCATTTGCACGCTTCCTCAGGTACACCCGCTCCTTGGTATGTCGATTTTGTTAATTATATTGCAAGCGGTGTCCTACGCCTTGAGTTGTCTTTTCATGCGCGCAGGAAATTATTTGCCAACATCAAGCACTACTATTGGGACGATCCAATTCTCTAGAGGAGATGCGTGGATGGGATCATTAGGAGATACATCCCTGTAGAATCATTTTCCCTCGTTTTGGTGTCCCTTGTAGTCATTAGTGATGGGGCTCGTATTTTATTGCTAGACAATTTGAGACCCTCCTTAAGAAGTATGGCGTAAACCATATGATAGAAACACCTTACCACCCACAAACAATGGATAGGTTGATGTTTCGAATAGGGAGATCAAGACCATTCGAGAGAAAACCATGTCTAGGTCCCGTAGAGATTGGTCTATGAAGTTAGATGATACATTATGTGTCTATAGGACTGCGTGACTTACCATTGGCATGACTCTTTTTTCAGCTTGTTTATGGCAAGTCTTGCCACCTCCTCGTCGAGCTAGAGCACCACGCTTATTGGGCGACAAAACTCCTTAATTTTGACCTTAAGAGTGCAGGTGAGAAACGACTTTTGTAGATAAATGAGCTAGATGAGCTTCGACTCAAGGCATATGAGAACTCTAAGATCTACAAGGAGCGCACTAAGAGATGGCAAGACAAGAAGATCTTCCCTCATGACTTTCAACCAGGTGATTTTGTTCAGCTCTTTAACTCTCGTCTTCAGCTTTCCCAGGCAAACTACGACCCGGTTGGTCTGGTCTTTTTTAGATATGATAGGTATTCCCTCATGGAACAGTGGAGCTATGGAGCGAGACGAGTTGAACGTTCAAAGCTAATGATCATAGACTGAAACGTTTTGGTGTCTCTAGTAGTCATTTGAAAGCGGAAACTCCATTTCCCTTTTGGATCCACCCGTCGCGAACGCATGAGGCATGGAGATGTCAAACTTAATTACGTTAAATAAGAACTTTCTGAGAGGGAACCTAACACTTTCTTTTCTCATTTTCGTAACTCTTTAGTTTAGAACTTAGATTTTCGAAAAAAAAAACAAAAATACAAAATAGAAATGTGATCACACTTCTCTTACCCTTCATCGGAGCTTCACGTCGAGGACATCATTTGATTCAAGTATAGGGGAGTAGCTCACTTTTGTCAGATGATTTCGTTCCCTTTTATTTTACTTTTTCTCTTTGATTTTGTAATTTTTTTAGCTTAGTTTTAGTTTGATTTTGTTTTCTTGAGTCGGAGTCATCCCAGACACTTGTTCCGGTGCCAAGTTTTGAGATGAACTCTAAACTTAGGATGCTTAAGAAGCTGGCATTTTATGTGATATCTTACATGTTTGAGCTTAGCTTTTCCTAAACATTAGAGCTTATTACTCGGATGAAAAGCGAAAAGGTCGTAGTTATTTGGGAATCCTAGTGTTGCTTGTGAGAGGTTTAGATGAGGCTGCTAGGCTAGTTTCTTGTTCACTCTCTCTATCCGGATGATTATACTTTGTGTAGAAGATGCTTTACTTCTTTTTTTCGAGGATAGTTCAAACATATGAAAATGGGCTTGTTTTTGCAGAATAACAGCACACACAAACACTCCGTTGTCGATATAAATAATGCCTAAAAGCATGATCTAAAATTGATGAGTGCATCGACCTTGATATCTTTTCGATCGTTCAGGTCTAAGTGGTTGGTTGGAGATCATCTTTCTACGTCCTAAAGGCATGACACAATTAAAAAAGGAGCCATCTACTTCGTTATTCTCTTGAACGAGACGCAAGAGTATACCGTCACTGGTAGCCTGGGCCTAAATAGATGTTGGATCCCTTCAAATCCAACATTCTAGAAACTTAGTGTGTTTTCAAAACATAAAAAAGAGAAGAGAAGAAAAAGAAAATAAAGAAACAAAGAAGCTCATAAACGGCACAAGAATTTTTTTATTCTATGTTTAACACTTGTCTGAAGTGTTGTTTGGTGGAGAGAGTTGTTGTTCTCGCTTGGTTTGCCTCTGATTTGTTTTCACGTAGGTAGAAATGGTGACTCTAAGATGAAGACTGGAAAGTAATAGGCCGAATTTGCTCATAAATTGCTAGTTGATTGATGAGGCCCAGCTTAGCGGTGTCTCTAGGAGAAAGGAAATTCTCATATTTGTATCTCCCATGTGTTCCACACTTACATTTGCTTAACGACAAGCAAACATTCAACTCTGGGGGATTTTGAGCATCTCATTTTCGTAAACGTTTCTCGCATGATTTTAGAGATGTTCTTGATGATGATTGCGATGTTTACGTATGATTTTGTAATTCGTTTTAATTATTTCCTGTTCACATGTTCTTATCAGTTTAGAGGTGTATTTGGTTTGTTTCGGAGCTAAAGAATATACACGAGATGAAGTAGGAGTGTCGAGGATCATAACTTAGCAAACAGGACGAGAACCGAACAAGAGATTATCAAGATATGAAATGCCGAAACGGAGAACATGCACGGCCAAGCATAGTGAACCGCACGATCGGGCATAAATTTGGTAGATTTTTGTTGAAAACAATGCATGACTCGGGCCTACAAGCTGCACGATCGGGAAAAGCCAAGTGGAAGCAGCCTGGTCTTGCACATTATCAAGCCCGGTCGAGCATACTAAACAGAACAATGCCCCGAAAAGAACACATGGCTCGGGTGCATCCTAAGCCCGATCGATCACCCTTTTGAAGAAGTGCCCGACCGAGCTGCATGATGTGCACGGTCGGGCGCAAAACCTTGACACGAAGAAAGGAAACACGACACGCCGTTTGAAGGAAAAAGGAAACATGGATGCGGCTTGCACAAAAAGGAAAAAGAGGCAGCCCGGTCGGGTATGGTGTCAATCCCGGTTGGGCACATTCTAAAACAAGTTTCCTTTTCTCGATTTAAACCGAATCTTGACGAGGGAAGTTCCCAAAATAAGAGAGGAGACGAGCATATGGTGTTCTTTCAGTTCCGAGGGGCGTTAAGAGCAATCTTAGCAAGAGATATTCAAAGAAGCATTGGAAAATCAATCCGAACTTTGTTTTGTTTGATTTCTATGCTCTCTAGACTTTATATTTCTTTGATGATGCTTTATTTCGAACTTATATTTGAGTAGTAGTTTTGTTCTAGGAGAAGGGATTAGCCGAAGGCAATCCCGGAACCTCTTTTGATCGATTTATGAATGCAATTCCCTATTTTGGTTTATCTATTCTTTTTTTAGTATTTGAATGTTGTGTATTGCGAAGGTCAAGTAGATGCATGTTTTAGGGACATAGGAGAAGGACCAAAAGGAGAATTCTAATCCCGGACATTCATGCTTAGAACAACCGAGACTATGTCATGAAAGTAGAGTAGTAGCGGTTGAGGAATAATCGGATGAATCACAGAAATTGATGGGTTTAGGTTAAGGTATCAACAAAAATAATAGGGGGTATCTTGACTAGATCACGTTTTTTATGCCTGGAAAGAGGGTAGAAATCATATTAGGATCGTCCGTCTTAGATGCCTTGATTGGGAATGAATGATTAGATTGATGGATTGTTGGTTCCGGAAAGCGTTGTGGTGAAACCGTATCCTAGAGCTTTTATTTCATTATCAAGAACTCGTTAGTTCATTGTCTTTAGTTATTTGATCGCAAAACCATATTCGTTCATAGCAAATTTGATTCATTTGTTTGAATTTAGTTTGTGTTGCGTAGTCCCTATGAGATCGACACCTAGAATACTACACACCTGTCGTGCACTTGCGGGTAGTTTAGGTTAATTTTATTTAACTTGAGCAGCACATCGCTCTTCTCCATATTTGTTATTATTTTGATTTCCAAAATCTTATTAACACAACCAAGATCCTGACGCGATCCC
>CM071860.1:35998675-36035429 GCA_036759665.1 Gynandropsis gynandra
CGCTCTAGAACTACAGGTTGGAACGGATAGGCCTTGCTGCGACGAGTTGCACAAGGGTTGTGGAACAGATGGTCACACGAGAGTTGCGGAAGGCTCTCGATTCATCGGTTCGTCTTCGAAGGATGTTACACACCAATGAAGAACGAACAAGACGTTGGATATTACACACCAACGGATTTGCTGGATGTTACTCACCAACAAGAGATTTCACAAAGGAAAATCACAATGAAAATTCAAAAATGGAAGTTGATTGTTACAAGGGAGGGGGTGGCCGACCATATACATAATCCAAGGCCATGCAAGAATTAAATACATCATTAAAGATAAGTCTTCATGCAAGACCACTATTAAATGCATTGAAAACACAACAAGGGCATTAAGACAAGATTGTAAGTCGTGTATATTGGAACGCAATCTCGTCTTGGAACCCTCGGATTATTGATTAGGTTGCGGAAAAGTGACACGTAGCCTCGTTAAAAACCCGTCGTCGGAAAACCCCGTGGGAAAAAACCGACGAAGGGAAAAGAGTACACGCAGGTCACTTACCTAATTAATCACTGTTACGGGGTAGGCTTCGGCTTGGATAACGTTTCTTAGGATCGTGACTTCACGTGGACTTGAATAATCTTCGTGCACATGGATGGCCGCGAGAATCCCGATAACTGAATAATCCTTGACGTCATCCGGGATCATATCATGCCCCCTTTCTTGGAAAGGATTTGCCCTCAAATCCGCTTGATCTGCAACAAAAGGAACCAAGTCAGTAACATTAAAACTAGAACTCACATTGTACTTACCTCGCAAGTCGAGTTGGCAGGCGTTATTGTTGATCTTCTTGGTCACTGAGAATGGACCGTCGATCCGGGGCATTAATTTGGACTTCCGCTCATTTAGGAATCGTTCTTTTTGTAGGTTAATCCAAACTTGGTCACCGGGTTTGAAAATCATTCGCTTCCGGGCTCGAATACGCCATAGGTAATGCTGCCAAGTTTGACACGCCCTTACGAGTGCATATAGTTCTTCGTCGTAGGTGGCGTAGTCGAGAGTTGCACCTCCGAATTTTTCGCTGAAGTAGGCAATCGGCTTTCGATCCTGCATTAAGACTGTGCCAATTCCTACACCGGATGCATCACACTCAATTTCAAACGTTTTAATAAAATTGAGTAATATAAGTAAAGGAGCGTTAGTTAGTTTCTCTTTCGGCGTTTGAAACGCTGCGTCTTGCGCTTCTCCCCACTTGAATCCCACGTTTTTCTTAATGTCTTCGGTAAGAGGGGCTGCCAAGGTACTAAAGCCCTTTGCGAAGCATTGATAGAACTCGTGAGTCCATGGAAGCTTTGAACTTCCTTGACGGTCTTTGGGCTCGGACATTCCCGAATGGCTTTAACCATCTCCTCGTCTACCTTGTCTCCATCTGCACTTATAACAAAACCTAGAAACCCAACATTATCCGTACAATAGGTACACTTCTTAAGGTTAGTATAGAGTTCTTCTTTCCTAAGTACCTTCAACACTAATTCTAGGTGGCCTAAGTGTTCCTCCAACCTCTTACTATAAATCAAAATATCGTCAAAGTAGACTACCACAAATCTACCTATATACTCCCTAAGTATATGGTTCATTAAATGCATGAATGTACTAGGTGCATTGGACAAACCAAAGGGCATAACTAACCATTCATACAGACCATGTTTAGTTTTAAACGCCGTTTTCCATTCGTCACCTTCTTTCATCCTAATTTGATGATAACCACTTTTAAGATCAATCTTTGAAAATATCCTACTTCCATGCAATTCGTCTAACATATCATCTAGCCTAGGAATAGGATGTCGATACTTCACCGTAATGTTGTTGATTGCGCGGCAATCAACATACATGCGTTAGCTGCCATCTTTCTTTGGTACGATTAGCATGGGTACAGTGCACGGGCTCAAACTTTCGCGAATATGTCCCTTGGTCATGAGCTCCTCCACTTGCCTTTAAAGCTCCTTAGTCTCCACGGGAGTGGCTCGGTAGGCTGTTTGATTTGGTAACGTGGCTCCGGAAATGAAATCGATTTGATGTTCGATTCCACGTATCGGTAGTAATTCGGTGGGGTTCTCTTCGGGAAAGACATCTCCATATTCCTGCAATAATTTAGAAATCTCACTCGGCAGCAACGGTGCAAGGTTAGTTAAGCTCGAAAGAGCTTCCTTATAAACAAATAACAATACGGACTGATTCGAACTAAGAGATTTCTAGATCTCACCCGATCTCGCGTAAAAATTTGACGATCTAAGTTCGAGCGCGCTTTGCTTCTTCAAATGCAATTGGTCTTGCAGCACTTCCTTAGGTGTCAATGGAGCGAGGACAGTCTTCCTACCATTATACTCAAAATAATGTTTATTAGTATAACCCTCATGTTTTACCTTGCGATCCGATTGCCATGGTCTACCGAGTAGAATATGGCTCGCCTCATCGCACAAAATTTCGTCTTCATATTTCCCTATGAAAATTGGCACGGTCACTTGGCTCGTAACCTTCATCTCGCCATTCTCATTCAGCCACTGAAGCTTATATGGCTGCGGATATTTTTGGACTTTCAATCCGAGCTTTCGGACCATCGTAGCGCTTGCAACGTTTGTGCAACTTCCTCCATCGATGATAACGCTACATACTTTGCCATGAACTAGGCAGCTGGTGTGGAACAGATTTTCTCGATGCTCTAGTTCATCACCTTAGGTTGCACGTTCAGAGAACGTCGTGCGACCAGCAACTCGCTCGTGGCCGGTTCCTCCTCACGCGTCTCGTCCGATAGTTGGGCCGCTTCGTCCTCGGACTCGAATTCACCGTCGTCGCGAAGGATCATGACCTTCTTGTTTGTGCACTCACTGGCGTAGTGTCCTCTCCCATGACACTTGAAACATTTCACGTCCCGAGCCCTCGAATTTGTGGCCTCAGCCTTTCCTTTGTCCCGCGGCGTGGCTGGACCGAACTTCGCTGCATCTCGATTTGCTGGGTTCGCCTTGGACGCATCGCGGTTCGCTAAAACCGTGATGTCCCTCCTTGGATAGCTCGGCTTCTCATCCCGTTGTTGGCCATATTTTCCAGTCCTATAACCCGAGAAGGGGTTCCTTCATCGCTGGAGTTGTTGTTCGAGATGGTCTTGGATGTCGACCTTCACGTAGTGTTGCAACTCGAGATGGTCTTGGATGTCTAGGTTTAATCCTCCAAAGAACCGAGACATTGCCGTCTCTCGATCCTCCGGAAGGTCAGCCCGCAACATGACCAGCTCCATCTCTTGGAAATATTCATCCATGGAACGGTTTCCTTGGGTGAGCTTCCGTAACCGCCTATGCACCTTTCGGTGGTGATGGCTTGGCACGAACCTTTTGCGCATTATTGTTTTCATTTCCAGCCAAGTTGCTACTGGTTCTTCGTCGTTTCTCCGCCTAGAAATCCTGAGTTGATCCCACCAACTCAAGGCATAGTCGTAGAACTCCGTGGCTGCCACCCTACCTTCTTGGCCCCAGGGTATGCTTGACAACCAAAGACGAGCTCCACCTTTTTCTCCCATTCTAGGTAGGCTTCCGGGTCGGCTTTGCCGTGAAACGCTAGAACCTTCAGGTTAAGACCAGCGAGGTCGTCCCGCGGGTCATCCCTTCGTTCCCTTGGCGCGCGCCACCGCCGGTAACTACTTCGGGATGAGGATGAACTGCCTCATTCATAGTAGTTGTTGTCCTCCTCATGATGGTTCCTCTCACGTTGCTGGAACGCATGAGTGTCTCTCGGTTGGGTTGGATGTTCAGCCCTAAACTCTTGCCAAAACTCCTCCAATTTGTTGATGATACTTTGCTCCAAATGAGCTGCGAGAGCCTCAATGAGCCTCTCATTCACCCGGCTGTTCTCGACGCCTATTTCCCCCATGTTTTCCTACGGTTCTTTGTGTATACCTATTCACGAGTTCGTGCACACGAACATCCGGAGCAGCCACAAGCGGGAAACAAAAAAAAACCACGACAAGGAGATAGACACGCACGAGTAACAAGACCCGTAAGCATACGAAATGGGTATATATATATTTTTTTCTTGTTTTTGTTTTTTTTTTGTTGTGTTCAACCCTAGCTATGTTCGAAATAAACAAACCAAATAGCTATGTTCGAAACAAACAAACCGAATTAAACTAACCTTTGTTGCTAGGACGAGCTCTGATACCACTTGACGCGATCCCGATTGGAACGAGGCTCTAGACCTAAAGGTTGGAACGGATAGGCCTTGCTGCGACGAGTTGCACAAGGGTTGTGGAACGGATGGTCATACGAGAGTTGCGGAAGGCTCTCGATTCATCGGTCCGTCTTCGAAGGATGTTACGCACCAACGAAGAACGAACAAGACGTTACACACCAACGGATTTGCTGGATGTTACTCACCAACAAGAGATTTCACAAAGGAAAATCACAATGAAAATTCAAAAATGGAAGTTGATTGTTACAAGGGAGGGGGTGGCCAGCCATATACATAATCCAAGGTCATGCAAGAATTAAATACATCATTAAAGATAAGTCTTCATGCAAGACCACTATTAAATGCATTGAAAACACGACAAGGGCATTAAGACAAGCTTGTAAGTCGTGTATATTGGAACGCAATCTCGTCTTGGAACCCTCGGGTTATTGATTAGGTTGCGGAAAAAGTGACACGTAGCCTCGTTAAAAACCCGTCGTCGGAAAACCCCGTGGGACAAAACCGACGAAGGGAAAAGAGTACATGCAGGTCACTTACCTAATTAATCACCGTTACGGGGTATGCTTCGGCTTGGATAACGTTTCTTAGGATCGTGACTTCACATGGACTTGAATAATCTTCGTGCACATGGACGGCCGCGAGAATCCCGATACTTGTGTCCTTAAGCTTCGTAGCCTTGGCTCGGATCACGGGACCAGCTGGTAGGGTCAAGGCTTCTTCCTCCTTAGCCCTAGCTCAGGTCACGGGACCAACGTCTTTCGATCTGGTCGCGTCTCCGGTCGTGCTGGTGGCGTCTCGGGTCGCACTGATGGCATCTCGGGTCGCGCAAGCTGACTCTTCTTCCGCGCTGGAGGTCGCGTCCTCTTCTGTGTTATTGATCACGTCCTCGACGTCATCCGAGATCATATCAGATCCTCTCCCATTGCATGCAATCATCTGCTCAAACTTGACATGATTCAAGATTTGATCACTCTAACATAAGAGGATTAATTACAAACCTTACTACTATATTTTTGCCTCTATTATTTAGTTTTTTTTCATCTTTTTTTCTCTTTTGTTAAGATTGTTTCTCAGTGTGGTTCACCCTCTTTATTAACTGAAACTTCTGAACCTCTGTGTTTTCAAGATTATCGTCACGAACATTATGGAGCTCGAGAATTCCTAGATTTACAAAGACCATTTACTTCCATTACGACAAATTGGCTTTACCAATGTATTTTTTCTCGTCGTGCATGACCACCATATCCATTTCAGCATTCTCGAGTATAGCATCCTTAGTTGCGTCAAGAATCCATCTTGGCAAAGAATTTTTTTATTCTTGAGTAAGGCTCTGATATAATTTGTAAGGAACTATGATTGGAATAATTGAGAATTTACAACGAATTTGTTTGTTGTTTTTTTTAAATGAATTAAAGAAGAGAATGAAAAAAAAGAATTACATGATACAAGAATTAATGTGTCTAAATCGTCAAAATAACATTGTACTCACGACCAAAATCAAACAGATACTGGAATCACTTGCGAGATGTGACATATCGATGAGATAATCCCTCGTACAACGATGAAGAACATGATAAAAAAAATGTACAAAATACTTCGGCAAAGCAAAGCGTGTTCCTCGTTATAAAGCCTTAAACAATTATCACATGCTGATCACGTGATCCAGCTGAAAATAATTAAATCGGTTCACACCGTGTTGCAGTCTTGCACATTCAAATAGATGCTCTACATCAAATCATAGTTTTAGAATAAACAAACAACAAGAAGTGACTTTGCAGTTTCCATACCCAATCTTCAAAGTTAGCTCTCACCAACTCTCCCATTAATTTATTTCCCACTCTCCCTCCTTCATTCCTACTTTTATAATATTAAAGAAATCTATGCTATAATTATAGACTGGTGTTATGTTAAAATTTCACACCCATATCATAACAATCTCAATTAATATATACTCGTAATACCCTATTTAATAAACCTTTTATATTTGGTATGCTTATGGAAGGTAACTTCATTCTTCCGTTCTTCCGACGTATTTATATTTTTCTTGCTCTCTTTCTGTCTTTCTAATATTGTATATTAATTATACACATATATATACATATATTCTCAACCAGCCTAAAGAACATGGGAACCGAACGCAAGAGAATGTCTCCCTTAGTCACGGAGATATCCGAAGTGATTGTGGTGAAACCCTCAGCCCCAACTCCAACCATCTCTCTCTCTTTCTCTACCATCGACAACGACCCCTACATCGAAACCTTGGCCAAAACGATCTACGTCTATAACCCAAACGACACCGTTGGGGATACCGACCCCGCTTCTGTGGTTGAGAAGGCCCTATCAAAGACCCTTGTCTACTACTACCCACTCGCCGGAAAACTTCGCCGGCGGCGTGAGGACCGGAGACTCGAGCTGAGTTGCAGCGCCAACGAGGGAGTGCCCTTCATAAGAGCAAGCGCCGCATGCACTCTCTCCTCCGTCAGCAACTTGGATGTTGCTGCGGAGGAGCTGGTTCCGTGTTTCGAGGCAGTTCCGGATTGTACGGAAGGGTACGACCCTCTTGCTATTCAGGTGACGAGTTTCTCGTGCGGCGGGATGATAATAGGAATGGCCCTGTCTCACTCCGTGTGTGATGGCTGCGGTGCGTCTCAGTTCTTTCGAGCCCTTGCTGAGCTTGCCTCCGGGAAGACCCAGCCCACCGTTTTGCCCATCTGGGACCGTCATCTCCTCACGTGGAGTCATGGTACAATCTCCATATCAAATGTATTAAAAAACATTAATGTTTATTTTAAATTTTAACGAATATTCTCTTTTAATTATGCACCCACAATGACCTTATATCCAGTAGAGTTTATAGGCCTACAAAATTAATTGTAACCATGTTGCTAACATTAAACGTAAGTATAGGGCAACTCGAAGAGGATTCCAACTCGAAGCTCCATGATTTTTCAAGAGCCTCCGTCGCAACATCGCCATATACACCAACAGACGATATGGTCCGTGAAATCGTGAATGTTACCTCCGAAGACCTAATAAGACTCAAAACAATGATAGCTAACGAAATTACTAAGGAGAAGATGATGATGATTAACGTGACTACTCTGGAGGTTCTTGCCGCGTACGTGTGGAGAGCGAGATGCCGAGCCTTGAAGCTGAATCCAGAAGGGATCACACTTTTTGGACTTGCCGTTGGTATACGCCGCGTTGTGGAGCCGCCATTACCCGAAGGCTACTACGGCAACGCCTTCGTAAAAGCCAACGTGGCTTTGAGTGCGAGAGAGTTGAGCGAGTCGCCACTCTCACGAATCGTAAAACTCGTAAAGGACGTGAAGAAGACAGCGTTGGAGAAGCGGTACGTGTGGGAGCAGCTGAGGGAAACGGAGAGAATGCTGAAGACGAACGCTGCGTTCGAAGGAGGCAATGGAGCGTTCATGCTGTTGACGGACTGGCGGCAATTGGGTCTGCTCGACGAGGTTGATTTTGGATGGAAAGAATCAGTGAACATAATACCGTTGGTACCGCTGAATTTACCTGACATTTGTATATTTCTTCCACCTTCGAAGACGGTGTCGTCAATGAAAGGTGGTGTCCGGGTGCTTGTTACGCTGCCGAGAGCCGCCATGGCTGACTTCATGCAAGAGATCCGTCAGTGAACCGTCTCCTTCGACCATTACCAATTTCTATCGTAATAATAGTAAGATGGTTGTACATGCATATGTGTTGCTTATATGGTAATGGTTTGACCAATTACCGACATCTTCAAACGTGCACATGTATCTCATTTCAGTCCACACTTTGTATCCACCCCCATTAACTCTCTTGAATAATCCATGCGCAGGACACAAGAAATTTGAAAATTAAATTAAATTTTCAAAATCCCGGAATGGATATATGGTTGAAATAAAAATTTAAAATTTTTAAGCAATAAACGCAAGAATGTCTTGTGGATATGATTGAAGTCACTTTTCTCACTATTTTGTTACTCCATGATATAATAGGTAAGGTTAATAATTTGGGGAACTGAGGTGTGTGGAAAAAAATTATATGGGGGGCTATAAAACGTGAATGAGTATTTTGGAGCGAAAAGCTATTGGACCTGTTCCCAATAGATATTTGAAAATCCTTAACCTGATTAAGCCCAAATCTCAATTCTTAGTGGATATATCAACCATACACATATATAGGATTTCAAATGTATTCAAAGGTGGAAGTTGACTATGTTAACTTAAAAATTCTTATAAAAAGATAAATTATTTTTTATTTTAAACATTTATAAGGCACTGTCACATAATAGATACAAACAAAAACAGCAAAAAATAATATATTTACTTATTTCACTATTAATTTTGAATGAAAAAATCGATGGTCAACGAAGGGAAAAAATGGACGACGCATCAATCAATCAAGATTGAATTCAAGCCTAAAATTGTAGCCTACCAAAAGCTAGGATGAGCATCTGCAAATACCTGCCAAATATTGACTACTCGAACCCATCCTCCAGGTAATGTAAATTATTATTTGATCTCATACTTGTAAGACGTGGGTGTTCGAAAAAAATCTACGAGTACCTGTTCTGCAGATAAAACAATACAAAAATATAAAAAATTTCAAATTATACAAATTCATATTCAATACACTCAACACAAATAAACCATCTCCAATAATCTAATATAAAAATCAAATACGTATTACAAAATAAAATAACTTAACACACGTTACAAAGCACAAATAAAAATCTTCAAAACGTAAGAACATAAATAAGCCTTCAGATACAGAAGTTTACAAAATAAAATAATTAACCTTTTGGTGAAAATTGAGGTTCATCACAAGGAATCGGAGATTCAGTTCCATGATATAACACATGGCAAGGAATTAGGAATTTTTCATTATTTGAACGGTTCAACATTTTATTGTATCAGAACCTTAAAAAATAGAGAAAATTATTGTTCATCTTTAACTCTGATTCGTTTGAACAGTTGATTGAACTAAAAATCAGCGAACCGTTGACGATCCACCGCGACCGCTAAACATAGATCGACCGAAGCTTTGGCCTTCTAACTCCGACCAAAGATCCCTTCCGACTCCGACCAAAGCTTCAGTCCGACCATTCTGAATCAGACCTTCTTTCGAAAACAACATTCAATCTGACCCGACCCGAATCCTTCTAGCAACCGACACAGATCTGACCATATCTAACCGGAAACCAATTTGATCTTCGAGCTACTCGATACTCGACCCGTGAACGAACCTGATTTATTGAACTAGGCAGCCGACAAATGGTTTTGATAGGAACAAACGCTTCTGCAACTCCCGCCGATGGTGCATCTACTGGAACTCTTCCAACTTAATGTCGCACTATAACTCTGTACGATATTACCGCCGGTGAATACCCTGGTCTTGTCCTCTCAAAACAACAACTGCGCGGAAACAATTATGATGAATGAGCCATCAACATTTGACAAGCCCTCAAGTCCAGGAAAAATCGGTTTTGTAGGTGGAAAACATCCTTGTCAGGAACTCGGATCACTAGATTTTGAAGATAGGGATACAAACAATTATTTGGTCATATCATGGATCAAGAACACACTCAACCCGAAGCTGAGATCTAATGTTGCTTACTGTGAAGAAGCTGCAGATCTCTAGAACCATTTGCGAACTCGTTTCCCAATGAAGCACGCCCCTTGTCTCCAACTTCTACGCTCAGAATTTCCTAATTGTTTGGAGAAAGGAATAACCATCGGTGCCTATTATGAAAAACTCAACAAATTGTGGCGTGATCTCCAGAATTCTAGGCCTCTCTGTTTCTACAAGTGTGGACACTGCACTTGTGATCTGACCAGCAAAGTGGAGCACGACAGAAACGAGGATAGAGTTCATGATTTCCTTATGGGCCTCGATGAGTCAATCTACGGTGTAGATCGTTCGAATCTCTTGTCCCGTGATCCTCTCCCCGATCTCGATACTGTCTACAATGTCATGATACAGGATGTGAGGTCGCAATTTTCTACGAAATTCCTTGATGAACGATTTGTTGCAATGGCCTTTGCAACAAAAACATGCCAGTGTCTATGATTTTCTGCAGAAGACAAAGCCAAAATATTGTACTCCAACAGCGCACTCTCTGGTCATTCCTTGGATGGATGTTTTCAACTGTTAGGCTCTCCGGATTGTTAGGGTGACCGCCCTCACAATCGCACCGGTAAAGGTCGTTGCTCGTATGCGTATCCTCCTGTGGTATCACGCAAAGGACTTGGTTTAACATATCCCGCACGAGTGAACATGGCAAAAGTCAAACCCATTGCTTTGTACGCGCCTTCTCAGCATGTCGTCAATATTAATCGTGAGGCAGTCAACGTTATGAGCAAAGAACAATGGAATACTATTGTGGCATTGTTAAATGCCTCTAAGATTGGAGCTACAGAAAATTATTCTGGTAAGTTGCCTAATCTCTCTTGGATTCTAGACTCTGGTTGTTCTCAACATATGGCAGGAGATTTCTCGTGTTTATCAAATGTCTCCGAGATTTTTCCATATTCGATTTATTTGCCCGATGGATGATAGTATGTAGCATCGAAACAAGATAACATACGGCTTGGTAGGAAATTGTTTCTAATAGATGTACTTTTTGTTGCGGGATTGAGTTTAAATCTTAACTCCATCTCTGAGTTATTGGAACAACAAGATTGTCTGCATAGTTTGCTAATCAAGTCTACATAATTTAGGATTGGATTACCAAGTCGTTGACTTGAGTGGGTGAGCTACGTGATGGAGTGTATTACTTCGAAAGTATGGAGAAAACTGCGACTATTAAGACACGTGATCTTTGTTCCCGAGTTACATGGCATCAACGGCTTAGTTACTCGGCTTCGAAGACTTTAGATTTGATTTATGCTTTGAGTTTTCTTCTTCTGAGCATTCGAATAAAGCGTGTGAAGTCTTTATATACGCTAAACAAGCTCGAGATTATTTTCTCAATAGTTCGAATAAAACAACCAAAATTTTTTTAGTTTATTCATTTTGATGTGTGGAAACCTTATATTGGACTCTGTCTTTCTTGGGTGCCAAATATTTTTGGACAATTGTCGATGATTTTTTTCAAGGAGTATGGATATTTTTTATGACGACTAAGACTCATATTCGATAGGCTTTAAGCCATGGGGGATCAACATGTTGATACTAACGTAAAGATGATATGCTCGGAAAATGGAACATAATTCATGTTTCTCTGATAGTTTTTCTTAGAGCGTGGCATTCTCCATCAAACATCATGCATGGGTACACCACAACAAAATGGAAGATTCGAATACAAACACCGACATATACTCAACGTTGCTCAGTCCTTGCTCTTTCAAGCAAACTTGTTCGGTAAATTTTGGGGTGATAGTGTTCTTATCGCTGCATATCAATCGGACACCATCACGTTTCATTGGCAACTGAACTCCATTTGAAGTCCTTCGTAGGTTCGCACCAAATTACTCACACCTACTTGTTTTTTGTTCTTGTGTTATGTTTACAACCAAGAGATGAAGGGTGATAAGTTTGCTAGTTGAAGCCATCGCTGCATTTTTGTACATTATCTGTTCGGGAAAAAGGGCTTGTGTGTGTATGACCTCGATAGGAAACTCTTCTTTGTGTCCAATGTAATTTGTCGAGAAGATTTGTTTCCATTCTCATCGACAATAAATTGTAATCATTCAAACCCGCGTGATCGTATGTTGCCGTCTCTCTCAGACCTGACGTGCGAGAACTAGAAAATGATAAATCTCTTGTGTCCTCAGATCTTGTTTGCCCCATGATGACTCTGCCCACTTCACCAATTCCTTCAGATGACTCAATCTCAAACGACAAGGGGGGCTATTCAATCTAAGACAACAAAACTTACCTCTTCCTCCTTGTCGTTGTCAACTTCTATTGCATCTGCAACACCGATACCCACTTCAGATGAGTCGCAATCAGACCTTAACAAAAGAAAACAAGTAAGAATTCCATCCACGTGGCTTCGTGATATTGTCACAAACGCGGTACATGATACTCGAGACTCACCTCCTTCTTCGTCATGTATTTATCCAATTCACCAATACGTTAGCTATGACAAGTTTGCTCCCAAAAATTGTGCTTTTGTTGTTTCTATTACGGCTGGTTGTGAATCAAGAAAGGTTTGGCCGACAAAGACTGGATAAACGCCATGAATGCTGAAATTCAAGCTCTCGAGGATACTGAGACTTAGACAATGGAATCTTGGCCCCCGGGAAAGTGAGCAATCAGAAGTAAATGGGTTTTTAAAATCAAGTATCGTTTAGATGACATGATAGAATGGTATAAAGTGCGGTTAGTCGTCTGATGTGCGTTATATCAAGTGATAAAACCTAGACTAACGCTTCCGCAAGAATACGGATCGTGTAGTAACTAGGGTCGAACACAAGGAATTGATGCAACTTATGAGCTATTAAACTAATGGAATAGACGTGTAGGGTGACTAAAGATGGAATTGTGATTGAGCTAAACTAAACTAAATCGAAGAGATAAAACTTATGGCTAAGCACCATGGGTATCGAGAGTTTGCATAATGAAGTAACGAAGTTCTAAAAGGATAATTGGTCTAAGGTACTATCATGAATTCAGGGAATTCAAGCTCTGCTATAGGAACTGACTGGCGTAGACTTGTCCACTATCTAGCATGCATATACCAATGTATCCATTGCGCATCTTACATGCATAGACGCATTATGACCGCTATCCTAATCCCTAGATTCAACCGATTGACCTGGCGTAGATTCTAAACCGGTTAAACCCTAAATCATGGCTAAGTTCCGAAGTCTAATGCCCTGGCGTTGGTTTATTAGGCTTCTAACATCATTCATTCAAGTGGCGTACAAGTAAAGAAAGCATTAAGAACAACCATGAAATCTGAAAACATGATAAAGTACCAATTTCATTCATTCGAGTGGCGTACAAGTAATGAAAGCATTAAGTTCAACCATGAAATCTGAAAACATGATAAAGTACCAATTTCATTCATTCGAGTGGCGTACAAGTAATGAAAGCATTAAGTTCCACCATTCATTAAGCGTAAGACTTCGTTACAACATAGCAAATCTCTCTAACCCATGGCAAAGGATCTACTCAGACATGAATACAGAAAAGGAAACACAAGAGAAGTCTAAGTTCGACATAGATAGAGAAAAAGATGACTCCCTATTCATAAACCGATGTCTTCGGTAGATTCTCCTTGCTCCCGATCCGTAGATCCGTCTTTTCTTCCTTCTTCCTTTTGCCCTAATGTCTCTCTATGTTCTCCTCTGCAAATCTGGTTCGAAACTCCCTTTTTCAGATCTCCAATTCTCTTGATTTGGCCGTTCTAAATTTTAGGAGTTTGTTGAGGATGAAGGACCCGATCGGGCATTGTCCTCTACCCGCTCGTGCAGGTCACTTGCCCGATCGTGTACACACAATTGAGCCCGAGCGGGCACCATGCCCGACCGTGTGCTTCATCAGCCCGAGTCGTGCAAACCTACGAGGTTTTCTTGACATGAATGAGCCCGAGCGGGCACACCAAATGCACCCGAGCGTGCATGACTTGAGGTGTTGTTTCCGTTCCTTTCGCTCGGTGTTTGAGTGCACACTTCCATCCGTGGCCTTGCACAAGTTGAACTTTGTCCTTTGGCTACGTTTTCGGGGATAGATTGCCATAATCTCTCGTGTTTCTCCTCATATCTTCGTTTCCTATACAAAACACGAAATGTAGATGAAGTCTTCGAATAAACACGATAAGTGAATGAAATCTTAATAATCTACTCTAAACTAGACCTAAGAATGATATAAAAACTACAACGGATTACGTGTTATCATCGTCCTTGGGAACAATGAAATTGAAGAGATTGATTATGAAGAATCTTTTGCTCCGGTTGCAAAGATTGTTACGATACATCTCTTTCTCATTGTTGCCTCCGCTCATTGTTAGGAAGTACATCAGATAGATGTACATAATGTGTTTCTGCACGGTGAACTGCACGAGGAGGTTTACATGAACCATCCTCCAGGTTTTCCATCTCCTGATACATCACAGGTGTGTCGGCTGCGGAAGTCCATATATGGGTTGAAACAAGCTCCGCGATGACGGTTTGTTAAGCTCGAAAAATCTCACAGTTCACATGGGTTTTTTAATCACCATCCAATCGATCATTCTTTATTTACGTTTTCCGTTGGTGGAATTAGACTATATTTGCTGGTTTATGTCAATGATTTGATTATCACGAGGCATTCAACATTAGCTATTTGAGCATTCAAGAAGTATTTGAGCTCTTGCTTCCATATGAAAGACTTTGGTTTACTTAAGTACTTCTTAGGTTTTGAGGTTGTGCGTAATTTGTGTGCCATCTACCTTTGTCAACGTAAATACGCGATCGACATTATCACGAAGATTTGATTTCTTGGAGCTAAGACAGTCTTGATTCTTATGGTCCAGAATCATCAGTTGTTGTTGTATGAGGGATATCTATTCGAAAATCCGATTACCTACTGTGTTTAGTTGGTCTTCTCCTCTATTTTGTGGTCACTCACTAGAGTTTTCTTACTAGGTATAGGTCTTTCCTCAGTTTATATGGTCTCCTCGTAGCGAACACTAGGACACAGCTCTACGCGTCGTTAGATACATTAAAGGCAATCCCAAACATGGTATTTTACTTAAATCAGATTCGAACTTACAGATCTATAGCCGATGTAGTTCAGACTGGGCTAGATGTCTAGTAAGTCGGTATTCCTTGACGAGGTGGTTTGTTCAACTTAGATAATCACCCATCTCTTAGAAGACGAAGAAACAAAATGTGTCTTCCCGCTTGTCCGCTGAGGCCGAATATCGAGCCATGACCATGAAAACATGTGAATTCATTTGGCTCAAAGGCTGCTCAAGGATCTCAGCATTACGCACTCTCGACCGATGTGGCTCTATTGTGACAATCAAGCAGCTTTGCATATCAGTTCCAACCCGGTGTTTCACAAACGCACCAAATATATTGAAATTTATTGTCACTTTATTCGCGATGTTATTCTCGATGATACGATCACTACTTAGCATGTCTCTACTCGCCGATGTATTTACCAAAGATCTCGGACGAAAAGAATTTGAGATATTCATGAGCAAGTTGGGCATTCGCGACTCGCAAACACCATTTGATGGGGGCGTTGGCGGAAATTGAGGTTCATCACAAGGAATCAAGAATTTTGTTCCATGATATCAACACATCAAGGAATTAGGCATTCAATTGTATTTTGACAAGAGAATAAAATAGAGAATGTAAGAGAAAATATAAGATTTACTAACTCAATTATGAGCTTAATATTGCAATATAACAATCAAATTATAGTCGATTCTGGAGTTACGACTTACATGTTAAATAACTTGAACTAAATTCAAAACATACAACCTTATTTTGGGGACATAAAAACAGAAACAGAAGTAATACACCAATTACAGGAATATGAGACCTTAGGATTCTTAATAACAATACCATGACCCTATATGTACCAAATTTTTCAAATAACCTATTATATGTTAGGAAAATAGCTCAATATTTAAATGTGTGGTTTGTTTCGAATCTAATAAGTTTTGGATTAAGGATATTGACAACGAAGGTCACTAAAGAAGAATCACTCAAAAATGATCTTTATATTTTAGAACGTTTTGATATATTTCAAGGCGTATTTTTTCTGCCATTATTAGTAATATGTATTCTCAAATTTTGCATCCACTTTATAAAGCATTGCAAAATTTTGTTACCTAATGTCAAATATATTAATGTAATATGTGAGACATGCATCCTAGAAAAGCGTTGTAGGGCTGTGTTTCTCGAATCTAACACACAATACGAGAACTATCTTGATTTAATACACTCGGACATTTGGATCCTAGAAAAGCGTTGTAACCTTTAAAATGAAAAATTAAAATACACAGTGGTTTACTTGTTAACGGACAAAAGTGATGTATTTGATGGATTTAAACAATTTTATAGTTATGTTGAACACAATTTCATGATAGAATTAAGTGCCTCATATGAGACAATAGATTGGAGGATTAAGACATCATCCACCAAACCGTGTGTTCATATACTCAACAACAAAATGGAGTGGTCGAGCGCAAAAATATGCATCTAATGGACGTTGCACATACCATTATATTCTATTAGCATGTGTCCATTCAATTTTGGGGAGATGCAATCATAACAGTATGTCACCACATCAACATGTTACTGATAAAATGCTTAAATGGTGTCATTCCCTATGAGGTATTAAATAACACCAACCCCAATATGATCCACCAACAAATATACTCAAATAGAGTGATTGATTAAATTCTCTTCCTCATATTCATTAACTTATTCTACAATTACTTGTCATATTCAATATTTTATGATCTGACCAACCTACCTAATGAACATTAAGTCTTAGTCGAAGTGATAAAATTCAAGCACCCACTTCATATGAGGAAGAAATCTTTTTGAAACCTCTTCCAAGATATATCCATCCGACAACAGGGTGTGTCGGCTGAAGAAATCAGTTTATGGGTTGAAACAATATCCTCGTTCTTGGTATTAAACTCTTCATAATGTTTTACTAGAATATGGTTATAAAAAATGTGAAGTCGATATTTGGTTTTTCAATTATGGGGAATGAGGAACAATTGTTGTATTAGTTTATGTAGAAGATATTATTATTATAATTACAGAAAATGGTGATAAAGGAATTTAAGGCACCAAAATATACCCTAAAAATAAGATTGATATCAAGGACTTAGAGAACTAAAGTATTTCTTGGGTATTGAAGTTGTTTGTACTAACGACGAGCTCTTTCTCTTTTAAAGAAATAATGATCTTGATCTGTTAGGTGACAAAGGTTAATTAGAAGCTAAAATGTCTAAGATATCTATCGACGAAGAGTTCAAAGATCTTCGACATGAGGAACCCTTCAAGGATGTGGCACGGTATTAGCGAATTGTGGGTAAGTTAATATATCTTACAATTAAACAACTTGTTAATGTTTTTTCATGAACCAAGTTAGCAAATATATGCATGCTCAACCTGAATGTGAATTGAACATGGTAAATAATATTCTTAAATACATCAAAGAATCACCAGACAAAGGAATTGAGATGAAGTGCAACAATAACCTCGACATTATAGGCTAATGCGATGGAGACTGGGCTGGAGATAGGGATGATCGAAAGTCCATATAGGCTTTTTCACGTTTGTAGAAGACAACGTGGTGATATGGAAGAGCAAGAAGAAAAGTGTCAGGGCCAGATCAAGTGTCGAAGCTGACTATAGAGCCATGACAAACACAACTTGTAAACTAGTCTAGATAAAAGCAGCTAGGGATGAAGACCACTTTGCCCATGGTTCTTCAATTTGAAAATCAACCAACCCCTCATATTGCAGCCAATTTTGCCTTCTATGAATAAACCAAACAATCGAGGTGGATTGTCACTTCATCCGAGGCAAATCTACAATGGCATGATCATTATTAGATGTCTTCACCAAAACTACAAACGAAATATGTTTAGACATACATCAATGAATCGGCCTTGCAGATCTTAACGAGGAATCACCTCATGGCCTTAATATTGTTGCGAGGTTAAGGGGCAATGTTAAACACTAAACTCTATCAGAGTGTTTGGATCATTCTTCATATGATAAAGACTCTACTCAACTTAGAGTGTTTTTCTCCTCTTGTACACCAGCCACCAAGAAAAAGAAACAATGAAGTTTGTTTTCATTTCCTTGTGTCATCCACTTCTTTTGAAAACTAAAGAGTTCTTTTTTCTCATTTAAACATTATATTTATTTAGAAGTTCTTCTTGTAATTAGTTTACTTTACTAGTATTTACATTTATCATTTGTACCATATTAAAAAATGAAAATATACGTGTAATGGACAAAAACACTTAGCAATACTAAACTCATAATTGAGTTAGTAATTCTTCTATTCTCTTGTTAATTTCTTCTAATATGTTCCTAGCTCAAGTTTTTAAATTCAATAATACAATCCTAAACTAAAAATTTATCTTAACCAAGAGACCAATATTCTATAACAAAAAAAAAACTTACAGAGACTCTAACCAAGGTTATATAGAACAACTTATAGAGACTCAACTCCCCTAGTTGGTCCAAGAGGGACCCCATTTCCTCCACCAAAATTTCATGGACAAGAGAGACCCCACGTCCTCCACTCAACGAGACCCTACTGAAACCCATCGAAGCCCTATACCGTCAAAGCAAAATCATTGAAGCATACCCTAACAATAAAAAACCTGTAAAAGGAAACCATAACCATGCAATTCTAAAAATTTACCAAACCAGACCCTAACCAAGGTAAAACTGACTCGCATCATAGAACGAAACTCGAAGCAAAATCATCGTGAATGCAAGCAAATAACAAAACTCAAATCAAAGAGCGAGACATATGATAAAGACTTAAGCGAAGCAAGTCGATGGCAGAAAAGAAAATTGGATTCAGCATCGGCAACACAGTAAGTTCAACGGATGAAGAATCATGTGTGTTTAATGTTTGCGTTTGTAGCGTGTTTAATGGATGGACAGAAGAAAATAAATCGACGGACGAAGCAAACTTGTTTTTTATTTTTTTTCCTTAAACTCCCAAGGACCAGCCAGAACGTGTTGTAGAGTAAATAGATACAAGGCCCCTAGGCTCGATTGTCAATAGACATAATTTTTTAGTCTTTAGCCAGATTCTTATCGAGAGGTCCGTAGACCGGTCTGAATTAAGAAACCTTTACAAATAACCTTCCAACGCATTGTTCATCCCCTCATATATTTCATATTCTTCATACTTCTCAAACAAGTTAACTAGATAATCATCAGAAAGATTTGAATTATCAAACCCAAACTCAATATTTCATTCGGCTTGACTACTAGATGATTATGAGCTACTACAACAAATTACTTCATAATATTTAAACAACTTCTCTAAAACATCCTTAATGTTCAAAATAACTGCATTACCGTTCACATACATCAACTTATATAAGAGATCAAGGACATGTGTAATATAAACGATCTTGGCAAGAGAAATGAACGATGTAAGTAACTCGATTTTTGGATATTATATTTGTATCAATTATATTCATTAGGTTTTCAATCATTCGAAAAAAGTGAATTTTGTTGGAGATTTTTTTTTTGAAACGGGATAGATCGTGGTAAATCTTCTTAATATTATTTGGCTACATTGGCCATATTTTGTCGTATAAAGTTGTATGAATAGTATTTGGTCATCTTAGTTCATATTTGATAAAATAGATCGATTTGATTATATTGGTAAAATGGTATTTAAGTTGTTTAATATAATATTAATTTGTTTGCAAAGGATTCTATAACATAACTCTGAACTAATAAATTTAAATTATTACAAACAAGATCCACATTCACCTATTTCACATGAGACATGATGATAGCATGAGAATACAATCAGTGTCAATATCAATCAACTGCATAGTCAACACAAAGGACACAAAAGTTATGTGGTTTGTTGTAAATGGGGTACTTGTTAGGTACTCCGTTGTGGAGCATGTTATGATAATGTGATTGAATAATGGTGAATTCCTAGAGGAATGAGAATCAGGACTTAGCAACAAATATTGGCTCAATAAGTTTGGTACTTGTAAAGTCACATTGAAGATGTGGAATCAAGCTTAAGGATAAAGAGGAGGAAATGAAGAAGCTTGCAACTCTTTTATTACTCAGAGGAGTTATAGGACACGATCAACCATCAAATGATTATATCAACCATGTTCTTGTGGACTTCATAGACGATTTAAGGTTTTGTTTGTAAATGATAAAGGTTATATAGGTAATTTAACTCAATTAGGTTTAAACAAATAGTTGTATATATATATATATACACATATAGACTTAAATAATGAAACATAGCAATACACTATGATTCTCTACATGTACCAAGAGTCTCAATCTCGTGACAACCCTACATCCACCTCATTTAGCCCACTTTTCCCCTATTAATTACACACCAATCGTTGCTAACACCGTTCGAAATTCTTCTTCTCGTGCAATCATCTAATATTGACAAACTAAAAGTGATGTTGCCTTCAATCCCAACGATCCACAATAGACCGTACTCATCATTAATGATGACATGGCATTGGATAATACACAAAACATATAAGGACCAATAACGAGGATAATGGAAAAGAAGATTCAGAACATACTCATTCACATAGACGTGGAAGAAATGGAAACATCGGCACTAGGACATCAAGAGGCATCGATTCATACCCATATGAATAATCTACACATAGAGAAAGTCGAAAAAGCAAGAAATTAGAGGTGGTGAAGGGTCTCGGCTCAAGAAACAAATCGCTTGACCCGAGTGATTCTTCTAGACTAATGTACACATAAAACACATTGGTCGTTGGACCAATCATCCCACAACTTGACCGAGCACTATCCCAACTCATTCGAGAAGTGGCATAATTGGCCAAGCATATATAATTTACCTAGTTTTGCATCAAAACCATTTTTTCGACTGATACCATCATTTTCACTCTATAAACCTTACGTTGTTATTATTTCATTTTGAATAGTTTTAGTCTCATTTAGTTCTTTTTACGCCTTCTTTTCTACAATTACATGATTTTACAGTGAATATGACTAAGGAGGGATCTTTGGAGAAACAAGGCAAGATTCAGCACTAAAAGAGAATCAATGCATGAAACGATGAAATTGCTAGGACAGAGATGTACAAAAGACCTTGAGAAACAGCTAAGGGAGAGTGATGAACCATTTTGTCAGAACAAAGGAGAAAAATTCACCCCCCATAACTTTGCTAGACCCAAGCACTTGTCAACTTGATCGAGCATTGTGTCAAAATACATCAAAGTTTGGTCTGGCTTATAAGTAGAATATGGACATACAATAATCGTTCGGCCCAAGGTGACATCAACTTGGCTAAGCGGTGCGCCGACTTGACCTAATAATTCTAAATTTGAATTAGAGCAATGAAGTTTCCTATATCAAAACGTTGGCATTTTGAGAAGGGGAAATAGAGAGTACCAAAAAAAGAGACTTTGGAGAGTGAAAAAGAGTGATAAACTATAGGACTACATTAAATGTTCGAACTATCACCATAAATTAATTGAAGATGAGGTCATAGAGGAGATTGATCAAGACATCAACGAAGTCATCCTTAACATTTCTTTTTAATTTTTTGTTTGTGTAGGTTGTTTTTTAGATTTAGATCCATAGAATAAATCCACTATTTATGCTAGCATGTTATGTATCTTTAACTCATTTTATTTTGTATGAGATATGTTGTTCCTTGCTTTTTTATGGTTTAATGCATGATTTATTCTTTCAATTCTTAATGGGCCCATTGAATTCATTTTTAGATGGAATAATTTACATATAGATATCGAACTAATATAAATCGTATACGGGGAATGAACTTGATTAATCATATCGACAGATAGGTTAGTCGATTTAGGAATGAGGAAATAAATCGATAAGGCATTCAACATGTAAGTCACTAGATTGATATGTAAATTGATGGAGTGGGGATCCATACTTTGAGAGAATGCAGATCAATAGAAGATGATTGAATTCCCCGATAAAAGAAAAGTAAAAATTTTTGAATTCCTTAATTAGTTCTTATATGAGAGAACAATTCTCAAACCTAGAAGCATTTTCTCATTGTACATACTTGTAACTATAGTTTAATTTACTTGCATGTATTAGATAGTAGACAAAAATACATTTTTATTGCCATAGTTTGTATGAAGCAGATAGTATAAATTCTTCATAGTCCTTGTGTTCGGTCCATATACTACATTATTCATATCCTTGCGGTAATATGTAGTCTAGGTATAAATTATAAAATTTGAGATGGATTAGATTATATCTAGACAACACATCAAGTTTTTAGCGGTTTATCTATTCGATTTTATAAATTTATGTCATTTTTCTTTTTCTTTTTTTTAGTTTGCTATTGACACCTCCTTTTCTTCTTGTTTTATTTTTTTCATTTTGCATTTACCTGGTTTATGGACAGAAGTGACGAGAATTCTAGACTCCTAGCACTCTATCTAGAAATCGAAAAACTAGGAAAATGAAATATTTTGTGGGAGATTTATTCTTTCAATTCTTTTAGCCCAACCAACATTTTATGGAAAAAGCAACTTCAACCATCATTTCCCCAGATTCTTAATCAAATCATATTTCATGGGAGATTAAATGACAATCTGAATCTTCAGTTGACAAGGTATAAGAGGATGTGCAAATCATTAAAGCAAGTTAGGGAGTGAATAATGAGGGTGGTATGCTATTTACCTTTCCTTTCTTTGTCATGGACTAGATGCAAGAATGGCTATACACATTGGCGTCAAACTCCATTAACACTTGGAACCAGGTTGAGGAGAAATTTATGATGAGGTTCTTCTCAATTCACAAGAAATAGACTCGAAGAACAAGATCAAATCTTTTACTCAGGAGAATGATGAGACATTGTATGAGGTGTGGGAGATGGTCAAGGGCTATCAGTGAGCATGCTCACACCATAGGATGGATTAGAAGTACTGTATTTCCACTTTTGTTAAGAGACTCCGAGAGCATATCTGTATATGGATTTGCAGCATATGAAAGATCACTACATGACCTCTACGTCACTCAACCTGAAGAAAAAATTGAGAAAATGATTAACAAGAGGAATGCTCCAAACGACTACGTAAGAAGAGTTACATCAAGGGAGTCAGTGAATGAAGTTAGAACCCTCAAAAATTATCTACACGATTTGAAGCTCTAAACGGCCACTATGAAGCACAAAGCATCATCAACTACAGATACACATGGGCGTCAAATGATCTTTGCATTATATATGCTAGAAAATATGATAGATGATGCAAACTATGTGGCAAACAACCCCTATTCAAACATGTACAATCCATGTTGAAGAAATCATTTGAACTTCTTCTACAGAAACCCCGCCACATGGAAACTTTCATCTATAGTTATTCCCGAGATAATCCTTGAGTCGAAACTTATGAAATAGGCCTCCATCGGCCTTTCAGTAAAGGAGATCTCCAATGGCACCAAACAACATGATACCAATGATGGATTAAGTTTATTTTTTCCCAGTTGTTGCTAGAACACAAGACCTATAGTGCGACGAGGAATGAAGGCTAAACACGAGGATTACGCGTGTTTAATAAGACAATAACTCAACAGAATCCATATTAATCTCAAGGTGTTAGATAAACAAGTCAGCGAGCTTGCGTCTATTTCGTCTAGAGCATTGGGAACACTCCCTAGGAAGCCTAATCAAATTTCCTAAGAGTAGAAACTATTGTCCAACTCAAGATCTAAAACAAGCAATTCTCGAGAGGCAATCCAAGAATAATGAAAACTGTTTTCTTATTTTTCATTTTATTTGGTTTATTTATCATGGACATGATATTTTACAAAACAATATATTAATATTTAAGGCCATTGTATGAACCACTAGAAAGAATAGACAATTTTGGGAAAAAAATACACGAAAGTTGAGAAAATGCTTGGGTCAAGCAAAAACGAGTTAGCAAATCCCTCGACTGAGCATTGGGGTTTTATAGCACTATAAAAGATAAGGTGTTGATAAGTTTCTCTCGTAAGAAAAATCTCGAGCAAAACTGCTCTTAAATCCTAGAATCGCCAAAGAATTCATTGCAAACTTAGCCTAGACTAAGGTAATCAAGCAACAATGATAAATAGGATATTAGAGGATTTTTCTTGCCTTGATAGCTATTATACCGAACTTAGTATTTAGAACGAATTGTCGGATATTGTTTAATTCAATAAAATTAAACTTAGGGTGATTTTATTGTTATATGAGGTAAATTAAACTTAGTCATCTTAGGATAATCCTAGAATCCTAAATTCAAGCTTATACATTTCCCAAAGAGTCGTTCCCCATTGTTTGGAGTATTAGGCCCTTTTCTAACTTGTTTGACTTTACCGTTCTTTATAGTTATATTGTTTACTCGAACAAGAGCTAGGAATCTCACCCGAGCGTAGCGACAATCATCACATGTGAGTGTTAGTCATGGTTATCTGTATTTTTTTATTACTTTTCTTGTGGTTATAATCTCCTACACGTTACAAGAAAAGAAAAGAGATTAAACATGCCAAAAATCCAAATTCTCTCATAAAAATTAGAAGAATAAAGGGATAAAAAGACCAAATCTCCAAAAAGAAGAGAAATATTAGTAGAGAATTGGTTATATCACCTAAATCGGGCCTTCCTTTTATCCATTTGGATCGACTTACTCCTTAGAACAATGGTAAATAAACTTGATAAATTTGATTGGTAGGATTTCTAGTTTTGACTCTAAATATTTTCGTAGTTAGAGGACTCTATAAGAGACTATTTTGATTTTAGTCACAATTAACGTAGTCTAAATATGCATAAATATTCTTAAAATCCTCTCTAATTTTGATTTACTTTGTACTACTTCTTCCAGCATAATTCATTGACTATGTTTGCGTAAAGACGAACAAAAGTTCAAGTCTAAGGTTTGATCACATTGTTTTCAAACTATGATAAATAGCAGGTTTCAATTGTGTTTTAAATAGTTATAGTCACCCTTAGTTATTCTTATGCACTTTGGAGAAACAAAGAAAGATGATCTTATAAGTAACATGAACTAAATACCCCACTTTGGAGAAACAAAGAAAGATGCAACACTAAATGAGAATCAAGGTGTGAAACAACAAAATCGCTTGACTCGAGTTTTTTTATCACTCTGTGAGTTAGACTACAAGATATAGAAAATTCTTTGAGAAATTGCTCAAGCAAAGCAATAAACCACTTGGTAAAAAAACATAGCAACATTCACCCTTTAACTTCGCTGGACCTGAGCGTCTGACAACAAGATCAAGTGATGAGATAGAACAAGTATACATTTTAACCCGTAAGTTTGCTCAACCCTAGGGCTTGCTAACTCGATAGAATGTTATGCCAAAATACGTCAAATTTTGGTCTAACTTAAAAGCAGAACATGCAGAAATAGTAACCACTCCGCATGAGCTGACATCAGTTCAACGAAGTGTTGCGCCAACATCTACTAATAAATAAAATTTTGAATTATTTGAGAGCTGGGGAAGTTTCCTATATCAAGAGGCCAACATTTTGAGGGGAAGAGAGATAGAAAGTATAGAAAACATAGACTTTTGGAATGTGCAAAAGAGTGAGAAGCTATTAGGCTACCTCGAATGTTCGACCTATCGACAAGTTGAAGGCGATGCCATGACGGTGACTGCTCGAGAAATCTACTGAACCATTCCTAACCTTTCTTTTAAATTTTTTGTTGTTGTTGTTGTTTGATCTTAGGATGTAGATCGATATATTAGATGCATGCTTTAGACATGTTGTGTATTTTGAATTCATCGTACTTTATATCGGATTCATTGTTTCTTGCTTTCTTATGGATTAATGCATGGTCTATTCTTTCAATTATTAATGGACCCCTTGTATTGGTTTTCACATGAAATAATTCACATAGAGATATCAAATCAATCTAAATCGTAAGCATTGAATGAACTTGAGTGATCATATCGAGACGTAGTTATTCTATTTAGAAATGATGATATCGATCGAGAATGCATTAAACATGTTTGTAGAATAGATAATACTACTAGAATACGAATTATGTAGTATTAGGATCAAACACATGAATTATGGGGAATTTAAGCTATCAACTTCATGAAAACTATGACAATGAACAATAAAAAGTGTATTTCTATATATTATACTCAATGCAAATAAAATAAAGTATAGTTCATGTATATATAATGAGATTGTGCTTCTACGTTTGAGAGTTATTTTAGTGTATATAAATTTATTAAGGATTTAAAACATCTTTTTGTCTACATTCCTTCTCTCGAAGTTTAGATCCATAATCGAGCATTTCAATCCTTGTCATCTCCACCTAATGACTTACATATTTAACGCATTATTGATTGATCTACCTTTTTTATCAAAGTCTAGATCCCTATTCAAACACATCAATCAGTGACGTCTCCATCTAATGACTTACACGGTTAATGCCTTAACGACCAATATCATAATTCCTAAACTGACTAACATACCTCTGGATATGATCATTCATAATTTTCAAATGCATACAATCTAGATTAATCTGATATCTTTATCTAAATTATTCCATGCAACAATCAACTGAAGTGTGCATTTAAGAATTGAAAGATTACACTCATGCATTAAACCTAAAGCCCACAAAGAACAGTGAATCATATACAAAATACGATGAATTCAAATACACAACACTCTAACCTAAAACATGTATCTACTCTATCAATCTACTTCTCAAGAATGAAATATAGAAAGAAAAATGTAAAAAGGAAGTTAGGGAAGGCTCATTCAATCTCTCGATCAACCGCCGCCATGGCCTTGCCTTCAACCCATCTCCGTCGATAACTCAATCCTTTGATGTACATATGTATCTTTTTAACTCAAATTGCATATTCCAAAGACTCTTAATAACTTTATGTATTTTCTTCCCTCTAAAAATGTCGGCCCTTGCTTAGAAAAATGCCAACCAATTATCTATAATTCAAATTATGAATTATTAAGTGATTCTGATGCAACACTCGACCAATTTGGCAATAACTCGAGTAGAGCAATTGTTGTCCCATCATATTTCCTTGTAATTTGAACAAACGTTTGATGTGTTCTAGCACATATCTCGATTGAATCTTGAAGCGCTCAGGTCAAATAACTTGCGGGTGTAATTTTATTTCCTTTCTAACTAACAGGTCGACTAAGTTGCATGGTGCTCAGGTCAAGCGAAATCATAGGGGTGGATATAGGTCTTTCACTCTAACCGAGTGGTTCATCACTATGCCTGAGTATTTTAAGCCTTTTATATGTCATTTGTGATCTTTCAAGTAATAGAGATTAAGGAGTAAACTTTGGAGAAACATGACAATATTATGCACAGAAACGAGCATCATGGAAAAGTCCAGTAGAAACGCTCGGTCCAAGCACCAAGATCTCTCAGTCGAGTAAATTGAAGTCAGTTTCTTAAAATTTTCAGAGAATTTGCTCAGACAGAGCGGTTAGTCACTCGATCGTTGTAGTCTAATAAAATTCTTCAAGAGGATTTGCTCGACCCGAGCATATGAAAACTCGGATGAGCACTCATATAACTGGAAGAGCCATTTGTACCAATGGTTTTCTCGACCCGATTGGTCTCTTTCTCGATGGAGTGATCTACCCGAAATGGTTAAAGTTGACTCTTATTTACATCGGATAACCATAAAACAACTAACTCGTCTAAGAAGTTTACCAAATTCACTTAAAAATTCTATTTTTGAATTGTTTAACTGAGGGTAAGCTTGTCTAAATGAGGGACAATTCTGAGCATAAAGAACGATAGGGGAGGACCAAAAAATTAGAGTGAATTTCTTTTAGAGCCGATTAGAGATTGAGAAAATATTAGGAATGTTCAAAAGAATAAAGAAGTTATCCAGGCTACATCAAGAATTAAACCCTTAGGAAGGCTGAGTTGTAGTCGAGTTTATGACAACAACTGATTGAGAGATCGATTGAGTATTTTAAACCTTCTATTTTACTTGTTCATTATTATAATTTAGTTTTAAGATGTAGATCCATAGTTTTGATCATTGTTATAGACTAGAGTATTGTGTATGAGAATTTAAAGAACTTAATGATTGGAATTATGGATTTGTCTTCACGATTTAATGCATGTTTTAATCTTTTAGTTCGTGAATGCATCCCATGAATTGTTTGTCAAATGGTTTAGTTTAGATGGAGAAAATGGATTAGGTTGGATCAAATACATTAGATAAGCATGAATAATTATATCGAGAGGAGGGTTAAATTGCTTAGGAGTGAGGATATCGAGCGGTAATGTGTTCTTCATGTAGGCCAGTGCGCAGTGGTCTAGACATTAGATAGAAATTTGCACTGCGAGAGTATATAGTTATTAATAATGGTCATTGTAAAGGTCATTAGGCGGAGATATTGCATAACATACATTGGTTGCTTGACACATTTATCACACCATTGAATCGAGGTCTAGGTGTGAAATCCTAATCCAGTTTAATATTTATACCTAGACTAAAGATTCGACAAAGATACAGACCATGTAGTACTAGAGTTGAATACATGGACTGAGAGTGATCAAGATTACTAATCATGCAAAAACTACGACCATGAATAACGTAAATACTTAGAATCTATTCTAAATGCATGATACAACTATTTACATCAAGGCAATGCTTCTAGATTAGGGTTTTGCTTTGACGCACATGGATTCATTAAAGATATCAGATACTATCGATTTGGTTATATCGGGAATTAAATCATCTAAAGGTGGATCTACCAGCTCTCGCAGTGCAAATCCAGATCTATCTCCTCTAGTAGTGAAAACACTATTCTAGTATATAGCTTACTAGTTTCGCGAGTCTAATAACCTATATTTTAAATGTATTAATAAACCTACATGCTCTCACAGTGCATATTCCAATCCAATGTCTAAGTTAGTGATATGTCTATGACCTAAAAATTGAGTGCAGTATAACTCGGTATCCCAATTCCTAGACAAAGTAACCCACTCGTAGATATGATCAATCATACATGAGAAGGTGCACACAAACATCAAAAGTCAGACAAAATAATACGTAAAGCGTACAAATAAAGGATAAAAGAAGATTATGTTTCATCTTGAATTTTTTTTGTGGGTACACATGCACAATGAGAGATTCCACTACACTACAAGTCCAAACTCATGCTGCAAGGAGACGGACCTTTCAAATTCATTGAATGCATCGATGACAACACCTAAAAGTTTGAATTACCGGATGAATAAAATGTGAGCTCTATTTCGATGTTGTTGACTTTTCTTCTTTTGATCTAGACGAAAATCTTGATTTTAGGTTAAATCCTTTTGAATAAGGGGAGAATGATGAGGATGAAGCCATGATTACGAGCCAAAGCCTAAAAGGATCCATCACAAAGGCTAGGGCGAGGACACTTTATAATATATTCATTCGGATGAACACTCAATAATCGTAGGAAAATCAAAATGACTTCGAGGCATTCATAATCAAGTGTTCTAGACGTTTTTTAATATAGAATACGTTGTGAATGAGCATTTAAACTAGAAAACAATTGCTTAGCCCAAATGAAGCTTTTTTGGTCTAAGCAATCTATGTACAAAGTTTGAATGATATCAACAACTTGATTGAGCAAACACATTGTGTTATTTTTTATTAAATTATCAAAAACCTTTAAACTAGGCTCGATTGAGCACTCCCTTACTGACCGAGTAGAATTTTGATTTTTATGATTTTCTTTTCTTGAACAGGACTAGAACATTGTGTTTTAATTTTTCACTTTGGTTGCTACCTTATAAACTCAAGACACACAAATGTAGAACAATTAATCAATATTTTATGAGATGTCAAGTGTTTTCTTGCTAATTTTATGAAATCTAACTAAACAATTCTTATTTTTGTGTTCTAAGTGGTCTTCTTTATAAGCATTAAACCACCGATTCAGGTTTCATAATTTGGTTGAAGCAAAATTTAGAGTGTTTTACATCATCGACCAACTTTTAGATTTGTATTCGGATTATTAAGGTTTGGATTCTTTGTATCATCATTCTATTTATAAAAACTTCATATGAGATAAGGAATCCTTGTATTATTAGGTGTCTTATCACACATTAATTATTAATTAGATTATGATGTAGTAGTTAACCTAATAACATAAGGGAATTACACTAATACCTTTATTTCTGCACAAGTTATCAACCATAGAACGTGGTAAAGGCTTAAAAAGGAGATCCATCACTTGATCCATGGATCAAACATGCGTGATTTAGAGAAAACCGTCTTGTACTAGTTGTCGAATGAAGTGATTAAACAATGCCAAATGTTTCACACGTGAGTAAAAAGCAGGGTTGGGATTGAGGTAGATAGCCCCAAAATTGTCACAATAAATCACTAAAGGTGCGATAAGTGCAATTTGAAGCTTAACGAGGAGGAATGAGATCCACTGAACTTCCATTGTAGTAGATGCAACAGAATAGTATTCTAATTTTGTAGATGACCCTAATATCATGAGTTCTACTTAGTTATTAATGAACCCATATGACAATTTTCCAATGCTCACTTTTCAATGCATGCATGTAGTGAGACAACATGTGGTTAGAGAAAGTGAGAGTCAAGTATTGGAGTCTAGTAATTAGAACTCAACAATTTGTCGCATCTGGTGGTGGTGTGCCATTATGAAAGAAAGACAAGCAGAGGATACCATAGGAGTAGGAGTAGGTTTTGCATATTTCATTTTCTTGTGTTGAAGAATATTAGTGATGTCTTTCTTCTGGACAACTTAATCCTCATGGAGGAATGTTTGGCTGCAATGCCCAAAAAATAGGATAGTTCGTCGAGATCCTTGATGGAAATCTTTTCCCTAATGTGTTGATGACTTGTATCACTGATGTACAGTTGCATGTGTCAAGAAGATCATGACTTCAGAGTTATGGAGTACAAAAAGAGACACATTAGCCAAAGAATTGTGGAAGATCTTAGAAACAATATGATTTCACAACCCTGAATACCATGCACGTGAGGTTTACTTAAGACCATAAATAGTCTTATGGACGTGGTAAACATGAGTAGGTCATTCTCGAATAATAACTTATGATGGTTGTGTCATGTAAACCTCATTCGTAACATATCCATGAAGAAATGCATTGTTGATGTCCAATTGTCGAATAATCCAATTTTTTGAGATTGCATAACTGATAAATATGCAAATCTTCCTAGAATTGACCATACAACTAAAGGTTTCTTGGAAACCAATACTCGGATGTTGATGAAAACCCTTGGAAACTAACCTTGATTTGTAGCAATTTATCGACCCATCATGATTAGGCTTAATATAAAAATCCACTTGCATCAAACTATATATGAAGCTTGTGTACCAAATACCAAGTGTCATTCTTGACTTATGTGTTACATTCCTCACACATAACTTTTCTCCAATTTGGATACTTGAGAGGTTGGGTTGTATTCATTGGCTGAGAGGAAGAGGTCATTGTGGTGTTATATTTTGGATGGCTCAAAAATATTGTTATTCAATCGTGTGATCCAGAGATGAACATTTTGTCTTGTTAAATTTGAAACCTTTGCATCCTAAAGCTCATGTAGAGGAGAACCACTCGGTGGCTCCTAGAGTGTATTCTCGACAAGTTAAGGTGAATGACCAACACTTAGGGGTAAGGAAGCCAGCTAGAGTGGTGGCACGAATGTTTGGCTACAAGATACATTAGGACTAGATGACACAAGGTTTATGATGATCGACCAAGATTCGAGGACTTATAGGATGAATGAAATATGACTCGTGAAAGATAACATACCTCGATACATAAATTCAAAACGTGGTTTGGTCAAGACAAAAATATGCACTTTGGGTATTACAGTACCCCAAGAAACACGCAAGGTGTGAATCGAGGTGCAAGTTTGCGAGGGGAGTAGACATGAAGTTTGGTGTAGTTTTTTGGAAACTAAAAAAGAGATTCGAATGGAGACAACCATGAGAGAGAATGTGTAGACATGCAGTTAATGAGATAAACCATCGTTACAAAGGTATATGACTAAAAATACGAGTATGAAGGTATGCATGAGTAGTAAAAGATCAATTTCAACTTCATGAAGATGTTTGTGTTCGGAAATACCATTGTGTTATGTGGTATGGGTGGGTTGGTAAAGTGGGTGATTCCATGAGAGGTAAGAAATAGTCAAAAAGCAATATACTCGGTTTCGTTATCGTTGAGACATCTGTTGATAACCGTTGGAAAATCCATTGCAAGTTTCCAAGGGTTATCAATGGACACGATCCGTTGGAAAGTATCAACGATTTTTCATTGACTACTCACCATTAAATAAGGTCATTTGAATCCGTTATAATTATTATTGAAAGACCATTGAAATCATGTAAAATGTCCCAACGGTTGTAATTGAAACCAACAAAAGAAAAACATGGGGAGTTCCACGTATAAGAGAAAACATAATCTAACGGACAGGATGATTGGATCATAGATTTGGAACTAAAGGTTTATGGATTTTATTTCTAAAATATGAATTACAAATAAATGAGGTAGCCAAAGAAAATGGGAGAGAAAATTGAGACACTAATAGTTATAGAAGAGGAAAAGCTAGATGACCTAAACGGGAATGTCACATTGAAAGATTGGTTTCCATTTTGGAAAAAATTAGTGGAGAAGATGTGGGATACTTATTGTTTGGAAGTGTTGGTCATTCGTATAACTCGTCCTTACACTACAAAAAAACAGGCATTTTGCAACGGACATATCCGTTGGAAAATGCCTAAAATCCGTTGAAAATCGCTCTTTTCAATAGATGCCAACGGATTTCTATCCGTTGCGAATAGTTCGTTGGAAATGCGGATCCGTTGCAATTCGAAACGGTCATCCAACGGATTATATCCGTTGCACGGCTTCAACGGAAATTGCAACGGATTTCTCCGTTGGAAACGTGGTAACGGACGCCCGTTGGAAATATTTGTAACGGATCGCCGTTGCAACAGTGCAACAGACGGGCGTTGGAACCGCAAGGACTGAGGTCGTCGGGGCTTGAACCGCAAGCCTGAGATTGTTGTGTGATCTTCTCCGTCACAGCTCTCACGGTTCACTCCGCTCGAGGATCGACGAGTTCGGGTTCGTCGGCCTCTTCCCCGACAACCGACTTCTTCTTTGCATGTGTTTCTAATACCACTTCCAGAAGAGTCAGTTCTCTTCCCATCCGTTGCATCTACAATATAAAATAAATTTTGTTAGATAAATATTTAAATAAACAAAAAATCAAAATAATTAAAATTTTACCAATTCTTGTTTTCTTTTCGTGAAGGATTTTGATCCCGAAGTATGGCGATGTGGACCATCTCCGGGAACCTTCTCACCATAGCGACATTTTTTGGCCTTCTCGCTCTTGGCCTTGAATTCCGCGGACTCCCAATGTTCAATCATTTTGCTGAAGACCGCTTTGGTTGCCCATCTCGGTTTGCTATTGTTGGCGTAGTAGTTGCGCTTCGCACCGTTCATCACTAGGCGCATCCGAACCTGCATGTCGCGCATCCATGATGTGTAGATGTGCGTTGTATGAGTTATCTGCCATCTGTATGAGCGCTGCAAACAAAGTTATAAAATTTTTAGTTTTCAAATATATATATAATTAAAATTTGAAATATAATTAAAAAACACTTACAATAAAAGTGCGCCACCATCGCTGGCGCACAACTTCTGGCGTAACTTGCCAGGAATAGTAGAGGTCGGCCTGTAAGGACCCTTGGATTATGGTGTCGTTGGTGTGTCTCGGTCTCATTGTTTCTATTCGAATTGTTTGTGTGTGAAATGTGAATTTTAGAGAAGTTTTTGTGTTGGATTTGTGTTGAAATAAGAACAGATCGCCGGTTTATATATATCGAAATTTCCAACGGATGTCCGTTGGAAAACACGTCATCGCAACGGAAGGAGTAAATTGACGCGACGTTTCGCATTCTCAACGGTCATCCGTTGGAATTTCCAACGGACGCCCGTTGGAAATGCGTGTTCCCGAGGCGACGGACGGCTAAATGGCGGCTCGTCTGCCTTTGCAACGGTCATCCATTGAAAATTCCAACGGATGACCGTTGGAAAGCCTGCAAAAACGGTTTGAAAAGCTGCATTTTCTACAGTCATCATTACACTTTCCAATGGATGACCGTTGCAGGTAGAACGTCGCATTAATTTACAGCGTGTTTTCCAACGGGCATCCGTTGGAAAGTCCCAACGGATGACAGTTAGAAATATTGAAAATTTAGACATTTTTTCTAAGTGTCGGGGGCGAGTTTGTGTTTCAACGGGCAACCGTTAATATTTTCAACGGGCAACCGTTAATATTTTCAACGTTGGTATTAGATTATTTTAATTTTTTATACATCAAACATCATTTATATAACATGTTCGATTGTATTAACATTTCGATTATTCGATTACACATCATACATCAAACATCGTTTATATAACATGTTCGATTGTATTAACATTTCGATTGTTCGATTACACATCATACATCAAACATCTAACATCGTTCATGGACGTTATACGTCATTTACATTACACATCATCTACATTTATTACACATAGTAAACATTATTATATCTACATTTCTTCTTCAGTAGATTCATCGACGGGCAAGTCGTCCTTCGCTTGTTCATTGAATTCATCGCCATTTTCATCTTCAGCATCTTCCGGTTCAACGTCTTCATAATCGCGTATGAGTTCTCCGTCTATGTCATTTGATCGGGTTGCAACGGATCTTCTTTGTCATCAGAGCTTTATGATCCCTGTGGCTTTATCTTTACTACGGCCCACCACTCCTCTCTTCGACGTTTCAATGTTGTTGGATATTGCACGTAACATACTTGATCTGCTTGATCTATTGTGATGAATGGATCATATTTACCATATTGTCGTGACGGGTTGACGTCAATTCCTCCCCAACGGTTTTTTTCGTATTCCACGTCCTACGGTTGGGTTAAACCACTAACATTTAAAAAGCATAACCTTCACCCAACGAGATCAGAATATTTCAGTTGTATGATTCGGTGCAAAATACCGTAGAAGTTATCACCCTCTATATCACTATTAACGCAAACGCCATAGTTGTATGTGCTTCTATGTTTTCCGTGTTCGTACGTGTGGAACGTGTAGCCGCGAGTAAACAAGATTGGCCAACACATGACATTTCGTGCGGGACCATTAGCCAAATCTTTTATCCACGTAGGAAGTCTTACATAGATGTGTATACGAGTACTTACGTAGTCTCTAAACCATGATCCATAATGTTGAACTTTCATGTCTGTGAGTTCATTTGCATTTAGATGAGGATATGTACCAAGCATTTCTTCGTCAAATATCTTGAATAATGAAAATATGTTACATTTTAATATATATATATTGAAATTATAATATGTACCATGTACGTACCTTTTGAACGGTAATAACTCTTGACAATTAAGTAGTATATATGTGTGGACATGATTATACTCCTCTGGTGTTAACCAATATTCATTGGATTTACCTCCTGTACGTCCAATCGGTGTAAACAGCTTAGGAATTGTGTCAAACTGCGGAATATATTGATACAGATAATTTGTGTGATCATTCGCTGCACGTCGTTCTTTCATCTGAATATGCGACTCGAAATAAAATGTGCTGAAATATGTGATTTCTTCCAGCAAGTATTGTTTGACAATAGATCCTTCGACCGCTGCTTTGTTTTTTTTTTATTTTTTCTTTAAATGAAAAAAAAAACCTTTCGAAAGGATACATCCATCTGAATTGAACTGGCCCACTGAGTATTGCCTCATATGGTAAATGTATTGGCAAATGCTCCATGACATCGAAGAATGAAGGCGGAAAAACTTTTTCTAATGCACATAATACTTGAGAGATATTGTTTTTCATTACTTCCAAGTCATCACCTTTTAAATTCCTCGAACATATATCTCTGAAAAATATGTTGATTCCGCATAACACATCGTGAACATTCCGTGGTAAGAGCTCAGCAAATGCGATTGGAATGAGCCGCTGCATGAAAACGTGACAATAGTGACTTTTCAATCCGATCAGCCTCGAACCTACTAGTCGAAATGAATCTGTATCCTCCATACAATAAGGACATGCTAATCTTCCGTGCGTGCTCCATCTTGATAACATTCCATACGCAGGAAAATCGCTAATTGTCCACAACAAGACCGCTTTCAATCTGAAATTTTGCTTAGTACTGACGTCATAAGCAAGGATTCCTTCGTTCCACAACTGTCGTAATTCATGAATTAAGGGCTGCAAAAATACATCGAAACTTTTCTTCGGATGTTCTGGTCCTGGAATCAGCAACGTCAGAAACATTACCTCTCTTTTCAAATACATCTCAAGAGGTAAATTATACGGAGACAAAATCACCGGCCACAGAGAATATTGACTTCCAGATTGTCCATAGGGACTAAAACCATATGTGCACAGGTAAAGATAAACGTTTCTCGTTTCGTACGCGAACTCGGGAAATATTTCATTGAAATCTTTCCAAGCCTGACCATCCGATGGATGTTGCATTACACCTTCGGCCGTGGAGTGTTCTGCGTGCCATCTCATTGTTGCAGCGGTTTTTTTCGATTCATATAATCTTCTCAATCTGTTTGCTACAGGCATATAAAACATTTTCTTGTATGGTACATAATTCCGTGAAGATGGTTTTTTAGGCCGAAATCTGCTTGCACCGCAAAACTTGCATTCCAACAAGTCTTTATCATTTCCCCAAAACAACATGCAACTGTTTCTACAAACATCAATTTTCTCATGTGGCATTCCCAAGTCTTTTAACACATTCTTTGTTTCGTAGTATGTCTCGGGAGCTTGGTTATTTTC
>CM071860.1:36035771-36057671 GCA_036759665.1 Gynandropsis gynandra
TTGGATTTGACGACGACATTTTTTCGAAAATGTTTTTGTTATTGATGGTTTGATGCACTCTTTGGTATGATCTAAATAGTGAACGTTCCAACGGGCATCCGTTGGAAATTGCAACGGATGCCCATTGGAGGTTCACGTGAATTTATTTAAACCGATGGCCTCGAAATTCACAACATCAACGGGCATCCGTTGCGATTTCTAACGGGCATCCGTTTGCAACGGATGACCGTTGGAATGCATTTGTCTGGTTTCTAACGGAGCTTCCAACGGACATTGCCAACGGATGGTCTCCGTTGCCATCCGTTAAAATTTGCGACGGATTTCCAACGGAGGATTTCCGTTACAAATCCGTTGCAAATTGCAACGGATTTGTAACGGATTTTCGCCCGTTGCAATTTCACCACATCCGTTGCAATCCGTTGGTACATTGTTCCAACGGACGGATCCGTTGTCCCGTCCGTTGGAAACTGCGTGTTTTTTTGTAGTGTTAGTTTTTCTTTCCATGAGCTATGCCCTCGTGCGAAGATCTTTCACTTGAAATTTTAGAGGAAAAAATTCCACCAAAACATTATTAGACTTTCATAATCGGTTAAGCGAGATTAAGTTCTTTTGAATGGAAGAAACACAAAGTATATTATCAAGTCATAAAGAACCATGAGTAAAAGGTAATGTTGGAAACCGTATGACTGATATTCAAGCCAGATTCTTTGCCTACGTCAACTTCTTGACCACTTTGATAAGGATTGTGCAAGGGCGGGTTTTAAAGCTCAACTGAGATGTGATGGAAAGCACCACAATCAAGAAGCCATGATCCGAAGTTATAAAGTAATGTGGTTGTGTGGTAGGCGTGTGGTTGCCATGGTTGAGCTGACAGACACCATGCTTGTGACGACGCATGCCACAGTTGTGGAGAGTAGATTCGATGGTCTTGAAAAGACAAATGTGAGGATATTTCCGCCATATTCTTCACAATGACCACGGTAGGGCTTGGGTGTATGCCATCAGGGCTCAACCAATAATCTTTGATCTCAGGTTCACCACATGATCCTAGTAGCAAATATATGGGTGCGAGAGCTTCTCTTCATGGTTAAAAAGCTTCTCATGAAGTTCAACAATGGAGATCAGCGTGTTTCGAGCTTTTTACGGCATCAACAGATTTGAATTCGTTGGGAAGGCTATAAAGGATATGATCGAAAATATTCTCATTATCGAAAGGATTGCCAATGAGGGCAAGTTCATCCGCTTTCGTCGTGATAGATCAGATATACTCATCCATGCATTGGGTTTCTATGGATATGCGTTTAATTTGGTTACGGATTGGACGTTTATGGCCACATGAAGCTTGTCTTAGGTATTGGAAAGTAATTCCCACCCATACGAACGAAGGTCGACCTAGCCACCACGGGTTAAAAAAGTTCGGATATGGAACCAAGAAGACCACTACTTGAATGATGCAAACACAGGGTTGCCCATAACATTGGAGACAGTTGAATCTTTGTCAAGGAAACAAGTTGATGGACTTCAAGGAGTTTAGAGACTTTGAATGCTCCACATGAGATAGTTGTTGGCAATGAGTTTAATGATATTAGACATATTGATAGATAGAATAACTTGTTGGGGTTCTTGAGGATTGAAAGTTGTGACGGTATTAGAGTTTGGGGAAATGGTGCTAGTGATAGCCATGCGATTGGTGGCGATGGAAAGCAAAGTAAAGAAGGCGCCAACAACAAAGTGAAAGGAGAAAAAGGAATTGTTGAAGCTTGGGAGAAAGAAAAGAAAAAAAAAATAAATATTTTGGACTTTAATCTATATACAGATATCATGTGGGATAAAAAGAATCTTTATATCAATCATTGTTATCATATATATATATATATATTATAAAATTGAGTTTCATCTAATTACATAAAAGAATTACACTGATATCCTTATTAATTTCTCGTCATTGATATCTAATCTTCGTGGGATTAGCTAATTCATCTCCTATCTTTCAAAATTTGGTCATCATATTTTCCTTCTGTATAAATGACATAGTAGAAGCACCAATATGTGATATTGTGTTATTATTTATTGTTGACATGATTGAGGTCGTTTTATGGCTAACAAAAATCAGTGCATGAACCAAGATCTTGAAAACCAAAATGGCGTGGGAGTCACGCGGCATCAGAGCAAGTAGACGTACCACGGTAGGTACGTCAGTGCCGTACTCAGTTACTCACTTCCCTTCTTTAACTTCTTTTTAAGTATCTCCCCTTTTTGCCCCTTTTCCTCGGTTTGGCCCTCTGAAGAACAAAATACTAATGCATTGAAAACACCCAAACAACCAAGGAGAGAGTGACAGACAAAATTGAGGGACATTTGTGTGATTCCATTGTCGGCCTCATATAACTTCATTTATTCAACCTTCCCTGTCTTTGTCTTTGTTCAACGTTTCCTCCCAATCTGAAGAAGACGCAAAACATGAAGGAGCTGAAACAGAGCATTACCCACCGGATCCATCCCCTCAATCCCTTCGACCTTCTCTCCGACGAGTTGATACTCAAGATCCTGGATCATCTCCGCGACCCCTTGGCCGCAAAATCATTGTCATTGACCTGCAAATCCTTCTTCTTCCTCGAATCCCGCCACCGGAAATCCCTCAAACCACTCCGAACCGAGCTCCTCTTCCGCCTCCTGCGTCGCTACCCTTCCATATCCCACCTCGACTTCACTCTCTGTCCTCGCATCGATGATGCCCTTCTCATGCTCCTCGCCTCCTCCCTCAATCCCTCCTCTTTTGTCTCTCTTAACCTCTCGAGATCCAGGTTCTTCACCGGCCATGGTTTGTCCGCTATCATCTCCGCTTGCGTCGGCCTCCTGGAGCTCGACCTCTCCAACGCCACTCATCTCACCGACGCTACGGCACCAGCCATCGCTCAAGCCAAGGCCTTGGAGAGACTGAAGCTCGGGAGGTGCAAGCTCTTAACTGATATCGGAATTGGTTGTATTGCCGTTGGCTGTCGGAAACTCAAGCTGCTCGGTCTCAAATGGTGTGTTCGTGTTGGTGATTTGGGCGTTGAATTGGTTGCCCTCAAGTGTAAGGAAATCAGAAGCTTGGATCTCTCATATTTGCCGGTATCTCTCCCTCAAATTTCGTTTCTTTTTTCTTACTTCGCTGTTGCTAAACACCAAAGTGTACTTTTATTCAATAAGCTAAATGCAAGAGTGTGTCGTTGGATTTGAAGATTACGGAGAAATGCCTGTCCTTGGTGCTGCAACTTCCACACCTCGAGGACTTGGGTCTCGAAGGATGCGTTGGATTAGATGATGATGGTCTCTCAACTGTTGTTTGCTCTTCCAAATCCTTGCAGGTATGTATGCCTTTGTCAAATTTCTTATTTCCATTTCATCACATTGATTGCATAGTCAAGCCTTATGAATTCAACAATTGTCCTGAGGATCCAATCAAAAAGTTTTTTGAATGCATAAGAACAAGAGACTAACAGACGTGTTCCTTTGTCCTTTCTTTTGTGCAGACACTCAACATTTCAAACTGCCAAAATGTGACCTACTTAGGGTTATCTGCGCTAACAAAAGATGCTATATCCCTTCAGCATCTCAACTTCGCTCATACTTCTGCCATAAGTCCACGAATCAATAAGGTAAATCCCATCGTGTGCATGAAACGACTTTCTCAGTTCAGTGCCTGCTAATACATTTGTTCCATGTTTTCAATTTCAGGTCACGGCTGATCTCGCTGCGTGCTTTCGCAATTTCTCGAACCTGCGATCGGTCAAACTTGATGGTTGCCTTGTGTCTTGTTCTGGTCTGAAGACCATGGGAAACTGGAGTGCCGAATTGAAGGAGCTCAGTTTAAGGAAGTGTGATGGAGTAACGGATGAGGCTCTCTCGCTTGTTGTTCTATCAAACAAAGGACTGCAAAGATTAGATATCACTTGCTGTAGAAAGATAACATATGAATCTCTCGAGGCCATTACTAGTTCGTGCTCAAGTCTCATTTCGCTCAGGATGGAGTCTTGTAGTTCAGTTCCCAAGGAAGCTTTCGTTTTGATTGGGCAGCGGTGTCCATTCTTGGAGGAGTTAGATATTACAGACAATGACATTGACAATGAAGGTTCAGTTAACATAATAAAATTTACTTTGCTTTGATATTTTGCAGACTTATCTAACTTAGCACTGAATGCTTTGTTTTGTTGACACAGGGCTAAAGTCGATCAGCCATTGTTCCAGACTCTCCAGTTTGAAGATCGGAATTTGCTGCAGCATAGATGACAATGGTCTTGAATACATCGCTAGTGGTTGTTGTATGCTGAAAGAGCTTGATCTTTATAGGTTTTAATCTTTCTATTATTAGTGTTGCACCAATGTGCGATTTTCTGTCGCTATTATACACTTCCAATACATAATTTCCTGTCTTCATATACGAAAATCCTGATGTCGGCGAGAACTAACTGAATCTGTATGCAGGTGCACAGGTATAACTGATAGGTGCATTGAGGCAATTTCAAGTTGTTGCCATGATCTCGAGATTATCAATATGGCTTACAACGAGAGAATAACTGATCAATCATTAGTCTCACTCTCGAGATGTTCGAAGTTGAAAGTGTTGGAAGTAAGAGGATGCTCATTTGTCTCGTCTAGGGGTCTGTCATCACTTGCCAACAGGTGTAGGCAACTCACAGTTCTTGATGTCAAGAAGTGTGTGAACGTCAATGACAGAGGAATGCTGTCACTCTCCGAATGCTCACAGAATCTGAGACAGGTATCCTTTCTATTTCAGGGTTTGAGAAACTGGGACAAATCAAATGAGGATCTATATGCAGTATAAAGATAGTGACAAGATTGAGCATGCTTTTGTCTTGCAGATCAACCTGTCATACTGCACGGTGACAGATGTTGGAGTGGTGGCTCTGGCAAGCATAAACAGGCTGCAGAACATTACCATCTTACATGTGTTTGGTCTGAGCCCTGGCGGCTTGGCAGCTGCGCTGCTAGCATCTCAGGGGCTCAACAAAGTGAAACTCCACTCTTCCTTCAGATCACTTCTCCCGCGGTCCTTACTCGACTTCCTAGAAGCGCGTGGCTGTGTTTTCCAATGGAGAGACAAACCCTTTCAGGTTTAAGAAAGGAAAAACACAGACACGCAACTCGCCATTGGCAGTACTCAATAGCAATTTGAGTTTCGTTTTGATTGATGATTACATTGGTGGAGTGTATGGGAGAAGGTGGAAAGGAATGGTAAGAGACTGAAACTGCATTTTGTCAAAAGCCGTAACGCCTGAAGACAACAACACAACACAAAGAGAAGCATTTCCAGGTACTCTGGTGTCCGTCTATTAGCCACTGCTCTGTTCATACCTCTTTTTTTTCTACCAAACAAGAATGTGTGGATCCTGTATGAATAAAGTAGTTCTTATATAAATTTCAACTTTAGGATCAGATTTTGTTCAGACTATCTGATCCTGACAAGGCGTTCAGGTTGACCAAGCTCACCCTCCTCTGGACGGAGTTTCAGAGGTGAGAGGAACTTTAGAAGAGAGATCGGTGATCTGTGAATGGATGGCGGTCCCTCGTGGCGGTACTCATCATGAACGGTGTGGTCTACGGTAGAAATAAAGGGTTGTAAATGGAGGAGGGAGAGATGAATAGTAGCAAAATTAATGCTGGCAAACGCCATGAACAAGTGCTTGTGTCTGAGGAAATTTGAGGGTAGTTATCAAGATGATTTTGATTAGGACTTGTGGCACCTTTACAGTCTACCCGGTCTCGAGCCAATAATCTAATTTAGTGATTAAATATAATAATAATAAAGTTGTTTGATCTGGCCAAATGATCAAGATGTAACGCAATACAATATTTGATTCTTCTTTTAAAATAATAAAAGGATATTTTTGCATCACTTTTCAATTCTTTCGATCTCTCTTCTTTCTGTTGAAGACAAGCTATAAAGCTCTTCTACAGCTTGTGTTGTTTGGTATGCAATAAGAATATTATTGGAATCTTTTTTCTATTGAATGAAAGTAGGCTAGTCATAAGAGGAAGGGTCAGGAGACATGGCCAAGGTCGAAAATAAATTGTAGAACCAACTTGGTCTACAACCTCGTAAGAAGACGTGAAGGTCAAGAACCAATAATGTTGGATGGAACCGGATTAAGGGATTTTTGTGAGAGAGCTTATAGCCGAGACAAGACTATCCAGTCAAGTGGAAATCTAAGAACCGCCTTAAATGCCTTTACCATTGCCTTCACAATTTTCAAAGGTCATGAGGACCTTGGATTACGACCACGTTATGGATGCAATGGACTTATGTTGAGGAGTTGCTTCCCCAATTAAAACCAAGGTAGATATCACTGTTCATTTCTCACTTCTAGGAAAGAGAAACAGACTTCTGGTGGAAAAGATTCAATGGAATCACCTTGGACTATCTCTCCATGGGAGGAGTTCTACGAGGAATTCGAGATGAAGTACATCCCGTAAGATGCACAGGACGAGATATAGACCTCTTTCTTGAAGGTTATGTATGGAGGAGCATTGTAGTCTAATACCATGAGAGGTTCTTGGAACTCTCATATTTTGGTGTTAAGATTATGACCTCTGAAGCATTGAAGGTCGATAAGTTCATGAAAGGACTCCATTTCGTAGATAAGACAATGTGTAAAGGTGATATTCTATGATACTATGTCGGCGTTAGTAAAAAATGCCACCAAGTTAAAGAATAGGTTTATTGAATCCCGTGCACTTTATCAAGTGAGGACTAATGACAAGGGGTAACAAAATGTACAACCTAGTTGGGGTAGGCAAGGCATGAAGTAGCTTGCGCCATCTCGAGTGCTCTCAAGAGTTAGTCAATCTCCATTGTCCAATTTGTGGAAAAATGCATGGCGAGTGTGTCCAAGTGGCACAAAGAAGTTGCTTCCGTTGGCGAAATAATGAGTACATTATGCGAGAATGCCCGCGGAAAAAATAAATGGGGCATGCTACCGTTGTGGAAGTTCAGATCATAGAATCCATGATTGTCCCTAACCTGCACTGGAAAATGCACCAATTAGCCTAGTGCCACAAGTTATTTTCAAACGAGCAAGCTTCTAAGAGAAGGGTGGTACACCATGAGTTTACGCTCATAGGGGTATAAAGATGCTAGAGATGGCAAATAATGAAGAAGCAAAGCCAATCCCTGGCTAGTTTCCTATACCATTTTTGTGTAGTGGTAGCATAATCGATAATGGAAACTATGATGTCGAATATAGGAATACGTTTACGATAAGTGTGATCATAAAATTGCATATTGTAGAAACCCTTTTCATCGTCGAAACACTAAACCACGTGTTGTTCGATACGGGATCCTCGAACAGTTTTATAAACCTGACTATAGCTAAACAATTTTCATTAAGTCGACAGCTAAACATCACCACCTTGCAGGTGCATACCCCTAAAAGGTCAGGCGTTGAAGTTGCAAGGTATCTTCATACAGGTTTCATTAATGATACCGAAATGACCATAGAGCTTATTGTGATTTCGATGTCTAGATATGATGTCATATTAGGAATAAATTGCTTATCTAAGTGTCGAGGGATGCTAGATTGCAAGCATGAGTAAGTACGATTATAAAGGGTAGCAGAAGGAACTGTGCTATCAAGGATTGAGGACTGAGAAAGGAGTCTGATTTATCTCAGCTTTACGCGTGTATCAGTTAATAAAGTGAGGTTCTAGCTACCTTAGAAATAAAAGAAATAGGATTGGCACTTCAAGCAGAAAGTATTCTATTGCTGCGAGATTTTACGGAACCTACAGAATTGGTGGAAATGAAAAATGTTTTGGACAAACTATTAGAGAAGGGTTTATATGTCCAAGGTGCTCGCCTGAGGAGCGTCTGTTCTTTTTTGTCAAAAATAAAGACAAGTTTTCGGCTTTGCTTATATTATTGTGCATTAAACTGGGTGACCATTAAAAACAAGTATTTACTTTCGCGAATAGATGAGTTATCAGACGCACTTAAGGGTGCCACATGGTTTTTCAAAATTAATTTAGTATCGAGGTATCACCAAATTATGATAACGGAAGGAGATTAAGAAATCAATGTTTAGAACTCGATATGCATATTTTGAGTTCGTAGTTGTGTGATTTGGCTTAAACAAATGCTCTCGTCGCATTTATAAAGTTGTGAACAACATGTTTAGAGAATTTGTTTATGAATTTATCTTTATATTCATGGATGATATCTTCATTTATTTCAAGAGTGTTGAGGAGCACAAAATCCACTTAAGGTTGATATTGGAGAACCTAAAGAAACACCACTAGTTTGCTAAGTTAAAGAACTACAGTTTTGGTAGAACAAAGTAGATTTTTTGGGTCATATTGTGTCATGGAAGAGGTATCCGTAGACCTAAAATATCTGTTACCATAGTGGATTGGTCAAGACCCAAAACACGATAGAAGTTCGCACCTTCCTAGGACTAGTGAGTTATTATCGACGTTTTGTCAAGAGTTTCTCTAGCACAGTGAAACTGATGACAAAGTTAACTCGTAAAGATATGATGTTCCAGTGGACAGCGGTTTGTGAGGAAGTTTTTAAGAAATTGAAGGAAAGATTATCCGAGGCGCCATTTCAGACTTTACCACAGTCAGTTTACCATACATAGTGTATACGGATGCCTTTAAATTCGGATTAGTATGTGTGCTTATGCAAGAGGATAAGGTGATTGCCTATTCTTATATGAAATTGCGTAAACATGAAGAAAATTATCCGAAATTCGATCTCAAAATGACTACAGTGTTTTTGCATAAAAAAATTGGAGGTCTTATCTTTATGGAGAGAAAGTACAGATATCCACTGATCACAAAAAGTTTGAAATATATCTTCATGCAACATAAGTTAAACTTATGTTACCGGCGTTGGATAGAATTTGTCGTTGACTACGACTTAGACATAGCATATAATTCAGGAAAGGTGAATGTGGTGGCGATGTTTTAAGTTTGAAAGGGTTGAAGTAGTGGTGATGTGAGAATACGAGACATTATTAAATTACTTAGGAGTTCTTATGTTGGATGTCACTCAGAAGGACACGGACGGTATAGGACTACAGGTTATAGAGCAAATATACCTTCTAAGCAGATGTAGAATGGGACAATCATTTGATGTAACACTTTGGAAAATTACAGTTAATCTGGAATATCACAAGTATGAAAGGTATGAGGTGATGAAAGATGGATTGATAATGACTAGGGGTAGAATGTGTGTACCCAAAAATAAGAAATTCGAAAAGCAATCTTAAGCCAAGGCCATAAGTTTAAATTATCTATTCATTTTGGATCCACCAAGATATACCAGGAATTTCGTCAATTTTATCATTTGTTGGGTATGAAGAATGACATAGTAAAATGGATCGCTTGTTGTCCAACTTGCCAACTAATCAAGGCAAATAAACATACCTTGAGTAAGATAATTGCAGAGTTTGCCAATTCCAAAATGGAAGTGGAATCGCGTCACAATAGATTTAGTGATGGGTTACCTAAGAGACAGTTGGGAAAAGATGTTATTTGGATAGTAGTTGATTGAATAATGAAATCTACACATTTTATTCCCAACAAAAAGCCATTGTGTGTGGAATAATTAGGGAAGTTGTATATAGCTCAAATTATGTGATTGCATGGATTGACATCAAGCATAATATCTGATCGTGATGGAAGTTTTACCTCGTGATTATAGCAAGCTTTCCAAAAATGAACAAAAATTTATGTTAGTACGGTCTATCACCCCTAGACCGATGGACAGTCTGAATGGAAAATAAAGATATTAGAAGATCTTAGATGAGCGTGTATGTTAGAATGTCCGAGATATTTTGGAAGATCACATACCATTAGTAGAATTTACCACAATAACAACTACAATGCAAGTATTGACATGTCCTCGTACGAAGCCTTGTATGGACGACCCTTTTGTACGTTGGTATGTTAGACCAAAGCGGGGGAGCACACCATCTTCAAAGCTTAATTAGTGGATGAAACGGTTAAGATGAAAACCATCAGGTTAAAGATAAAGGCAACTCAATATAGACAAAAAAAGTTTAGCAGATTTGAAAAAAAATATGTCTTTTGATATGATTTGGTGTGGGTCCAGACCTGTAAAGGTCGAACTGCCAGAGCTCATGTAGCAAAGCTAGAACCAAGATTCACAAGGTCGTTCAAAGTGGTCAAATGTATAGGTGAAGTTGCCTATCGTTTATATCTATCTCCCCCAGCTCTAACTGGAATCCACAATGTTTTTTATGTGTCATTGCTACGTAAGTGTCTCGTTGTATTAGAAAAGGTTTTGGTTGAGCCATCAGCAAAATTACAAAAAGATTTATCTTATTTGGATCGACCATATTTGTTTTATTGGATTATCATGTTAGACAATTAAGCGTAGAGAAATACCTATGGTCAAAGTTGTTCAGGAGTACCACAATGTGGAAGGTGCAACGTCGAAAACCGAGGAAATTATGCATAAGGTATATATTGAATTACTCAATGTATAGTAGAATACTTACACTACAAAAAAACCATTTTCAATGGTTATAACCGGTGGAAATTGCATTTTATCCGTTGGGAATTACTATTTCAAACGGATTCCAACAGATTCCAACCTGTTGGAAATCAATAGTTGAAAACCACCATCCGTGAAACTTTAAACGGGGTATCAACAGATAATATCCATTGACAATTGTCAAGGGATTGTAACGGATATGTCTATTGCCTCGTGCAACAGAGAGATAACTGTTAAAAGATGGCAATAGATGCCCATTGCCAATGAATTTGCGGGAACGCTGAAAGTTTCCAACGGAAGATCGTTGGAAAATAATAAACGGGAAATATGTGTGTTGCAATGGATGCTAGTTGATTGTTTTGGCGGGAAATAGCAACCGATGCTCGTTGCAAATATTTTGGCAGGAATTTTATAATTTGCAACGAATACCCATTACAAAATTTGTTCTATTGTTGCAAGGAGAATAATTTTTTTTAAAAAAATCTATAAAATAAAAAAGGTTTTTATATATAAAAACTTTATACAAAATTCTAAAACGTTATTACTACATTTCGTATAAATTGATATTGTCTTCTTCATCCCCATCCTCGCCAACGTCTCTGGAAGGCGTTTCATCGGAGTAAATAACCGGTTCCCGTCTCGACGTTGTCGCCCCTGCCTATGGTGGTGGCTGATATGCTCGACCAGTCAGCAACTCGATTATACCCTCCATGTGTTGCATCTGCGCTCGCATTTCTGGAAGATTAACATTGAGTTGCTCGATGTGTTACTTTTGAGTATAGTGTGCGGGGGAAGGGGGAAGGGGGTACTGTCGTGGTGTCCTCGACGATAACTTTTTTGTAAAACACCTAGACCATATAGACGTCTCTTATACAACCTAATAGACTACATAACAAAACAAATTAAAGTTAAATTATATTAATTTCAAATATCTAAATAATTAGAGAATTATTATAACTATAAAGTTTTATTTACCTCTAAATAAATTTTATCTGAACTAAGATTGTTGGGAGTTGAACCGATGACTTGTGATGTTGTGTGATCTTCTCTGCAGTTTTCACTGTTTATTCTGCCCGGGGGTCAACGAGTTCAGGCTCATCGACCTCTTCTTCGAGGATGGGCTTCTTCTTGGCATGAGTCTCAATGACTAGTTTAAGAAGAATCGGTTCTCTTCACATTCTTTGCATCTGTAACATTATAATAATATTAGTAGTCACCAATTTAAATTAAAATATATTGAAAATATAAATATTTCTTACCATTTCTTTCTTTCGTTTTTGAAAATGACTTCGATCCCGAGGTATGGCGATGCGGACCATCCCTGGAAACCTTCTCGTCGTACCGACATTTTGTGGCCTTCTCGCTTTTAGCCTTGAAGTCTTCTGACTCCCAATGTTGGAAGAGTTGGTTGAAGATTTTTTCCATTGCCCATGTCAGTTTGGCGTTCTTCTTATAGTAGTTGCGCTTGACATTGATCATCGTCAAGCGCAACCGAGTCTACATATCGTGTATCCATACTTATAGATATGTGATGTGTCCTTCTTCTGCCATCTATTTGCGCGCTGCAAAATTAAAATTAAATTCAATACAATTATCAGCCAAATTTGATAATAATATTATCAAAACACCTAAACCATATAGACGCCTCTTATACAACCTAACAGACTACATAACAAAACAAATTAAAGTTAAATTATATTAATTTCAAATATCTAAATAATTAGAGAATTATTATAACTATAGAGTTTTTATTTACCTCTAAATAAATTTTATCTGAACTAAGATTGTTGGGAGTTGAACCGATGACTTGTGATGTTGTGTGATCTTCTCTGCAGTTTTCACTGTTTATTCTGCCTGGGGGTCAACGAGTTCAGGCTCATCGACCTCTTCTTCGAGGATGGGCTTCTTCTTGGCATGAGTCTCAATGACTAGTTTAAGAAGAGTCGGCTCTCTTCATATTCTTTGCATCTGTAACATTATAATAATATTAGTAGTCACCAATTTAAATTAAAATATATTGAAAATATAAATATTTCTTACCATTTCTTTCTTTCGTTTTTTAGAATGACTTCGATCCCGAGGTATGGCGGTGCGGACCATCCTCGGAAACCTTCTCGTCGTATCGACATTTTGTGGCCTTCTCGCTTTTGGCCTTGAAATCTTCTGACTCCCAATGTTGGAAGAGTTGGTTGAAGATTTTGTCCATTGCCCATGTCGGTTTGGCGTTCTTCTTATAGTAGTTGCGCTTGGCATTAATCATCATCAAACGCAACCGAGTCTATATATCGTGTATCCATACTTATAGATACGTGATGTGTCATTCTTCAGCCATCTATTTGCGCGCTGTAAAATTAAAATTAAATTCAATACAATTATCAGTCAAGTTTGATAATAATATTATCAAAACACCTAGACCATATAGATGCCTCTTATACAACCTAACAGACTACATAACAAAACAAATTAAAGTTAAATTATATTAATTTCAAATATCTAAATAATTAGAGAATTATTATAACTATAGAGTTTTTATTTACCTCTAAATAAATTTTATCTGAACTAAGATTGTTGAGAGTTGAACCGATGACTTGTGATGTTGTGTGATCTTCTATGCAGTTTTCACTGTTTATTCTGCCCGGGGGTCAACGAGTTCAGGCTCATCGACCTCTTCTTCGAGGATGGGCTTCTTCTTGGCATGAGTCTCAATGACTAGTTTAAGAAGAGTCGGCTCTCTTCACATTCTTTGCATCTGTAACATTATAGTAATATTAGTAGTCACCAATTTAAATTAAAATATATTGAAAATATAAATATTTCTTACCATTTCTTTCTTTCGTTTTAGGAATGACTTCGATCCCGAGGTATGGCGATGCGGACCATCCCCAAAAACCTTCTCGTCTTACCGACATTTTGTGGCCTTCTCGCTTTTGGCCTTGAAGTCTTCTGACTCCCAATGTTGGAAGAGTTTGTTGAAGATTTTGTCCATTTCCCATGTCGGTTTGGTGTTTTTCTTATAGTAGTTGCGCTTGGCATTGATCATCATCAAGCGCAACCGAGTCTACATATCGTGTATCCATACTTATAGATACGTGATGTGTCCTTCTTCTGCCATCTATTTGCGCGCTGTAAAATTAAAATTAAATTCAATACAATTATCAGTCAAATTTGATAATGATATTAAATTAAATTTCATATTCAAAAACTTACGATGAATGTATTCTGCATCTTCCGGTTCAGCGTCTTCGTCATCGCGGATGTATTCTTAATCTATATAACTTCTTGCGATGATCTCTTCCTGATTATCTGTATCAATTAATCTTATTGGCTCAGGGTAATCGGGTTTCAACAGATCTTCTTTTCTTCTGTGCTTTTAACTCCCCATGGTTTAATCTTAACTACGGCCCACCACTTATCTCTTCAACGTTTCAATGTTGTTGGATAGTGCACCTAATATACTTGATCTATTTTGATGGATGGATCATACTTTCCATATTGGCGTGCTAGGTTAATGTCAATTTCTCCCTATCGATTTTTCGGGTGCCACGTCCTACGGTTGGATCGAACCACTGACATTCAAAAAGCATAACCTTCAATCCAACGTGACCGGGATATTCCACCTGTAGGATTTGGTGCAAAATGGCGTAGAAGTTATCATCCTCTATTTCACTATTAACATAAACACCATAACTGTACGTGCTTCTATGTTTTTCGTACTCAAAAGTGTAGAATGTGTAACCCCGAAAAAACATAATTGGCCAACACAATACATTTCTTCCTAGACCATTAGCCAAATCTCTTAACCATTTCGGATGTCTCTTATCTGAAACTTTGACCTATATAAGATAAAAATTAATGATTATTATAACATAAATTATTTTACGTATTAATACGAAAATAGATGTACTTACATAATATCTCAACCATGAGGCATAATGTTGAACTTTTATTTTGGTGAGTTCATCTACGTTTAGATGAAGATATGTATCCATTACTTCTTCATCAAATATCATGTAATAAAATGTTCTTTAACACACACACACACACACACACACACATATATATATATATATGCATATTTAAAATATAGATTGTCATGGTTTTGTACCTTTTGAAAAGTAGTAGCTCTAGACAATATAATATATATATATATATATGTGGACGTGATTATAATCCTCTAGCGTTAGCCAATATTCTTCGGATTTCTCTCATGTGCGTCCAATTGGTGTAAAGATCTCCGAAATTGGGCTAAACTGAGAATATATTGATATAGATACTTTGTGTGGTCATTTTTTGACCTTCTCTGTTTCTTGAAATATGTGATTCGAAATAAAATGTGCTAAAATATGTGATTTCTTCCGATAAGTATTGTTTAATAATAGATCATTCAATTGCTTTGTTTTTTGAAAGAAAAACCTTTTGAAAGGATGCATCCATCTGAATTGAACTGGGCCTCCAAGTATTTCCTCGTCTAGCAAAAATATTGGTAAATGTTACATCACATCGAAGAAGGCAAGTGGAAAAACTCTTTCCAAAGAACATAATACTTCCCAGATATTGTTTTAACTCCAAGTTATCCCTTTTAAATTTCTGCACATATATCTCTTGAAAATATGTTAATTTTGCGCAGCATTGTTCGGAATCTCTTCATGCAGTTCCTCAACAACACCAGAAAAAGCATCTAACACCATTTTCACTTATGGATTGATTGTCGATGTTTCATAAATATCTTCTTCATTTCTTTTCATTTCTTGTGCTTCATGCAGAATACTATCTCTAACGCCACAATTTTAGCCATGAAAAAATCAAATTTCGTAATTCTCTACGAAACCTACCTTGTAAAGATGTTTGCAAACAATTTACTGACTTTGATACTTCATATTTTGCATCTTTTGCAGGGACATAACATTGTCCCGCGTTCTTGACACAAAGGTTACATCAATGTAGAACTCATGAACCGTTCCAATCTGTATAAGAATCCTTCATAACTTCTTCGGTTATGAGATCTTTTCTTCTATACATCCACTCTCTCGATCTATATACATCTTTATTTGAAGAAGACGACATTGTTTGAAAATATATTTTTGTTGATGGCTTGAAGGTAAACAATTCAGATTAGATGTATAAATAGTGTTGTTTCCAATAACCATCTGTTGGAAGTACCAACGGATCATCGTTGGCAATATCAACGAATGATCGTTGAAAATGACGTTGGATTATAGGATTGCCTTATAATTTTTTTCACATATTAATAGAATAAAATAGTTATAAAAATTAAATAAGTTGTAAAGACAAATTTTCACGATATATTTTAAAGAATATTTCACAAATGTTTTCCGTATTTAAGTTTTGTCTGCATTGTGGACACCCGAAATATTTCGAAAATGGGTTAGGGTGTTACACAAACTTATCTTAATTTCTTATTTCCTCTCTTATCTGAATTCAAAGGATTTAAAACTATGTCATCGTTTCGCTTTCTCACTGCTTAGGTTTTCATCAACTTTGTTCACTAGTGCCTGGAGACTTTTCCATCTCCATGACTGGAACGTTTTTGGCTCAACCTCAAAACTAGAATAATAATAATAACAACAACAAAAAAGAAACCAAATAGGAATATGATTAGCAACATATCAATTTCTCTGTCACCACAAATTGTACATGTTTTTGTTCTTCTACTTATTTGTCCCACTCCCTCCCAACCTTTCCCAACTATATGTTCTCGTTTTTACATTGGTCACTTCTTGTAGTAGAGATATTATAGTATTCACTCCTTCAGAATCTTTAAGTTTAGACGACGACTCAGCTGCTAGATCCTCAACTATTACCAAGTCGTATATGGGCAATGTTGAAATTATATGTCCATAAGTGCAATTAAAAGATAATTACATGGGTCATTAGGCAATTAATTAAGAGTTTGCTAATTGCATGATGGTATCAAAAGTTATTTTGTATATATAATGTCTAATTAGAACATGAAAAACACAATTAACAAAATAGCATTACGTAATTTAAGAGTCAAAACAAAGAAACATAGAAAGAAAAATATTATCTTAAACTCCAACCATGTAAACGGTTGACGATGAAGTTGATCTCGGTGTGGATTTTTCATTGAGGCCTTGTGTCATCGGTGCTACCTTTTAAGTCACTGCAACCACACAAAAATTTAGTGCACCGAACCATTAGTTTTGTAGTTGCTAAATAAAACATTAACCAAACCAAAATCAATAAAATGGATTAAATTTATAGTTGAGTTTTAATAAAACATGTATAGATCTATAGTTGAGTTTTAATAAAACAGGTATGTTGTCTGAACTACAACTCTAGAGTTGATCAACGCATCTGATCATCTTTAGATAAGAATTTTGGTGAGTTTTGAATGAAAATTCGTTCGGAAATGAAAGCTTTCACGACTGTTGGGTGTGACGATCGACCGCGCAGTATGACTACTCGAGTCAAACGAAATCTTGGGACAAAATTAAGGTTTTATTAAGCGATGCTCGATCGAGAATTTTGTTAAAGATGGTGCATTGGATTGAGCGCCACATCACGTCACATCACATGAACGATATCGAGCAAAATGTTGCTTGAAACGAACGAAATCTCGAGATAAAACTATGGTTTCACTTGAGCAACACTTAGCCGAGCATTTTGTTAGACACGATGCACTCGGTCGAGCATCACGTCATGTAATGTGAAAGTTATTGGTCGAGTAAAATGTTGATCCGGTCGAGGGATATTATGAACTTAAAAATGATTTATCGAAAAAAAAAGTTACTCAAGCTGAGTGATCTCCATAATGAATTATTCGACCGAATTGTATGACTACTTGGGTCGAGCGAAGTTAATAGGTAATTTATTTAATAGCATATCAAACCGACTAATAGTTTCTCAAGTCGAGCAATTGCTCTAGAAGGTCAGCTTGACCGAGCAAACGGTTGCTCGGGTCGAGCAAACCTAAAAAGTTAAATTATAAAATTCTGATCAGGTCGAGCATGTGACTGCTCGAGTCGAGCATTTCCTCTGTGACTCATAAAATTGATTAGAGAAACCGTTGTTTGGTAATTGAGGTTTAAGGGTTAAAACTTTTTCATGAAAAGTAAAAATATTTGTTGGGATCTCTTTTATATGGAGTAATCTGAGTATTGGGAAGGCATATTAATTGAGATTCGACGAATGTAATATATTGCTTATGATGCAAAGGAGTCAACGGTTAGATTGTATATACCCCTGGACTACCCATTGGGTACATATATTAATTTTTAACAACTATAAGTGATGAGTGAACACAACCACGTTTATAGGAACAATCTGAATACCATGGGACTATGTGATGTAAATTCATTAGGAGATTGCATAGATAACCAAATTAATGTGTATGACAAGCGAACTGACTATCAGGGGGCTAATTCATATTAAGAGAGGTCAAATAATTACTAATAAGAAATAGAATTTCTAATGTTAAAGTAGCATTGAGTAGTAGTTAATTAGCATTATTGGATGGAGACAATATCTAAATAATATATTAAGAAGTGTTCTTACATTGTTTTGTTTTATGTCTATTTGACAATTTCTAGATTCATAAGGAAGAATTTCATTGTGATCGATACTTGAAGTTCACAAGTTTGTAGAGACGAACTTCGATGAATGGTACCATAACTTACGGCTAGTTCTCATGCATGAGAAACTTAATGATACGATCGATAAACCAGTTATGCATGAAACCTCTACATGGTAATGATGCAATATTTGTTTAGTTGAAGCAAAATAATGATATGACTATGTCTAAGTGTATCAAATTTTCGTTTATGAGTTCAGAACTCCAACGCCAGCATCAGGAGATGGATCCATTACATATTATAACACAACTTAAGAAGATTTATGGATCACAATGCAAGACAGTTAGGTTTTAGTCGTCCAAGACTCAAATCAAATCCACGTTGGCTATCTAACTCATCCTTGGATCTACATTCTTGAGATGATAGATCTTATAGAATAGCTTGAGAAGTTGGGGATCAAGTTGGACAAGGAATTATCATAAGACTCTTCAGATTTTGGAGGATCTCTTGGCCAACCTAGGGGCACTTTTTAAGACTTCGTTCAGTTGATGATGGAGGATATGAACACACAGGGCGAAAGTAACTCTGTGAGATGAAAATGATGAAAAAAAAGTTTTGGTGGAATAAAAGACACCACGTGACGTGTAAAAGTCTCTTGATACAATCAGAAAATAACTTCAATTGTTCCGAAACAAATTGAAGACGCAATACTCTTGATGAACAATCAAGAAAATATAAATTTTATTTTTTATAAAAAAATTCAAGTTTGAATAGTTCAAATGGATGGAGTATTTTATATAGGATAATCTCCACATCATATAGAGAAAAAAATGCTCGGAATAAAGGATTGAGATTTGATCAATTAACTGTTAGAAATATTTCCTAATTGTTGGAAATCTTCGTAAAAAGAAAGTAGAGGATTCAAATGGATATTTATAGGTTTTGGCGATTTTCTAACCTTAGAAATGATAAGGAAATGTCTTTATCTTTCATCATTCTTTATCCGTGTCACTCAATCCCTTCGGTTTAGACGTGTTGGTCGAGCTTGGTTCAATGGAGAAAACCAATTTTAATCTCTCTTGAGTAGTGTTCAAATTCTCCTTCTGATTCAGTGTCTCCCACGCCTCTTTCACAATTTATAACGCTTGTTCTGCAAGTTTCTGGTTTGTCCATATATAAATAAACCTTGTGAAGATCCCATCATTTATATTCATTGGTTTAGCTCCTCGTCTGGGTGACCTCTTTTGGTACAATTTCATTGTCGATGGCCTCATCAACTTATATTTTAGACAGATAAAGATATGTGTTCATTTATGTCTCATAAGCATTGTTATAAAACGACCAATGTGGCTATTAGACGCCACTATTTGCTCGGTAATAACCAACTACCACGACTTCTAGATATCTATGTGGCTACTAGTGGTTCTAGGTAGTAACCAAACGGAGGTGGCGTCAACATTTATCAATTTTAATTTTATACGAAGAAAAAGAAGAAGATAGAGAAAAACGACGTGCGACAAGTGGAGAGGCAGTCTCGATGGGCGACATAAGTCAGGTGTGACGTACAACGCATATTTGAGACATCGTCATCAGATAACAAAGAGAGACATGCAACACACAAGTGCGACAGGTGACGAAGTGGCGTCGACAAGTGACACAAGTTAGGAGAAGTAATGTGTGGCATGCGATGAGGCATAATTGATGGGTGGTAATGAGCGACGATGTGTAACAAAGAACATTTAAAAAAACATTTACAAAGAACATTTGTGAGGAGAGAAAGAGTGAAACAATTAATTTAAAAAAATTGTAACATTACATGATTTTGAAAATTAATTGTTTTTATTAATAAAAGATTTTGTTCGAAAAATGAGCTATATTATGGAATTGGTATATATAAATATATGATTTTATTATCCAATTAAGGCTGGTAATAAATAAAATTTAAAAACCTTTTTTTAAATTAAAAAATGAATTTATGTAATTATTTGTAATTGATTCAATCCATAAATATATATATATATATATATATATTATACTGAAATTGAAGACTACAATATATCTATTTCGATTATTAGTTATCATACATAATTTGATAGTTGTATTGTTGTCTATATCAATTTTTTTATTGACATTTAACCAAAATTTATAAATATTTAGAATTAAGGATTTGGATTATCAATATTAGGACTGCGTAAAGAAATCCGTGAATTTCTTGTAGTGATATTTGCGAATATCACACTATTTGTATTTGTATTTATATTCAGTGAATATCTAAATTTATTATTTGTATTTTTAAATTCGGATATTTGCAAATACAAATATTTGTCAGATATACGGATATCAATCGAATATACGGATATTTGTATCTGAACCTAATCTTTTTTAACGTATAATACATATATATATATTAATTTAATAAAAAATAATCATCAAATATAATCTAAAACTAAAATTTAAATCGCACAAAGATGCAAAGATACATAATATAAATAAAAAAACACCAAATCTTCACATTCATCTCTAGATCAGTTATTTAAATTTAGTTTATTCGATAATTCTAGGAATATCGTCAATTCACCTAAACAATGAACCAAATTGTTAGATTATACACTAAAATAAAATTCGTAAAAGAGTTATATATTTAGTGATTTCGATTTTTTATATATTGTAATGTCTTTATGATATTATCCAACTCACTTGAATTAGAACCAATCTTGAGTATAAATTAAATCTTTAACAATATTAGTTATTTTAAAGTATTCGATTTTTTAGTCCTCCAATTATAAATATATTGCATATTTGTCTATATATTTTTAAAATATGTGTTTAAATAAGATTAATAATGTTTTTATTTCCAATTTGATCATTAAAATCAATTTTGTTATATATGTATCTATATATTAACTAATTTTCTATTTAGTACTCACGGATACGAATACTTCAGATAATTGAACCTATAATTTGTATTTATATTTGTCGAATATCTGATTTCTAGTATTTGTATTTGTATTTGTGTCAGCGGATATTGAATTTTCGGTTCGAATGCGAATCGGATACGAATACTTCGAATATTTTGTCCAACCCTAACCAATATATTATTTGTTTGAAATTAAATATTTATTTAATTTTATATATTATCGAATTTGTATGGGAACCAAACGCTAGAGCGTTGGGTACCATTCAAGTAACGCCTAAAACACTGCTCATAATAAACCCATTTTTCCAAGTTAACAAATCTCCTACTGTTGAAAATTAATTATTAATGGATATATATATATATTACAAAAAGTAATTACATATATTATATGACTATAATATAAATATAATTATGATATACTATAATTATTATATACTTAATAATATTTAGTAATTTATTTATAATATATATAGAAGATATGATCATATATATGTATATAAGTAATATATGTATATAATATATATAATAACTTTTGTATAATATATTAAAATATATATATAGTTAGGTGATGATATGAAAAGAAAGAAGATATATATATATATATGTATATAAATTTACCGTAATGGAAAAATCCTTTGGATAAAAAACCATGATGAGGGAAAAAAAGAGTACAGCCATAAAAACTCCTCCTCGATTTGTCAATCATTTGTTTAATCATAAGCTTCGGAGGTGACGCATCCCGATATTCTGAATGTGTTTTCTCAATGTTGAAGTAGGAAGCGCTTTTGTGAATAAATCGACTACATTTTCGCATGATCGGATATATTGAACATCAACTTCTTCTTCTTCTCGAGCTCTTGTGTATACGTGAAAAATTTTGGAGGTATATGCTTTGTTCTGTCACTTTT
>CM071860.1:36061997-36137183 GCA_036759665.1 Gynandropsis gynandra
AAAAATAATTTAAATAAATTATGGGGTGAAATTTTTTTCATCCTCCACATAAATAAATAAAATAATTAACAAAAATAAAATATAATAAAAAAAATTGGTGGCTCGGTCATCCGTATAACAATAATAAATTAAATAAATTATGGGGTTTCATCCTCCACATAAAATAAAATATGACGTAAAAAAAATGGTGGCATAGCCATCCTTATAACAAGAATAAATAAGAGATAAATATTCATAAACTATTAATATTATTGATTGGTGGCTGAGCCCGCATAATCATATAGTATAATATATATTATGACCGGGATATATATTCCACATGGTCTATATATAATTTTTTTTTACTTGAATATCAAATCCAAATCGAAACCAAAATCGATTGGAAATCGATATCGTAAAAAATTAAAATTAAAAATAATACATGTAACGTATAATATTTTTCTTAGCTAATTAGAACGCTCGTGCTGATAACGTGTTGAAAATTAATTATTAATGGACATATATATATATTACAAAAAGTAATTACATATATTATATGACTATAATATAAGTATAATTATGATATACTATAACTATTATATACTTAATAGTATTTAGTAATTTATTTATAATATATATAGAAGATATGATCATATATATGTATATAAGTAATATATGTATAATATATATAATAACTTTTGTATAATATATTAAAATATATATATATATAGTTAGGTGATGATATGAAAAGAAAGAAGATATATATATATATGTATATAAATTTACCGTGATATAAAAATAGAGAGAGGGAAGAGAAGTGAGTGGAGAGAGAGATAAAGTAAGAGAGAAAACGGTAAAGAAAGGAGAGAGAGGATTAATGTTTTTGTATATATTATCTTATACATAGGAATTGCCTATTTATAGGTAAATTCCTTAATTTTTTAATAATAAAGAAATATATGGGCTGTGGCCATTTGACATTTAATAATTCAACACCTACCAATTTATTATTCACACGACTAATTTATTTCATTGTCCATCCTCCATTCATTCCTACAAATTGCACGTTATGGATGTGGACTCCAATAAATATATATATATATATATATGTCATTAGAATTTTGGTTTTAGATGGTTTACATTTTTTATTTAGTTTTTTTACTAAACAAAATTCTTATGTTAAAAAGCTTTAGATAATATATTACATCTCATTTTATCTTACATCTCATATATACTACTAAAAGACACGATGCTATGAACAATGCAGTGATGATGTGTCGCATTGTTCACGATTGTTTGATTTGCCCCTTCTTGTGTTGTCCTGGTCGGTCCGTCCTCTGGTTCGGTCGTATGTAATGTCAGCCATCGCATTTTGTTTTTTCGAATCTCGTTGTTCGATTTAGAGATGGTGACCAACTGAAGGTAGTGACTAATCGAATAGAAGATTTCGATTTAGACGACGAGCAACGGTTGGAAGATGAAAAAGAAAAAGAAGAAAAAGAGAGAAGGAAAGAGAAGAAGAAGAAGAAGACAAACAACACACAAAGGTAGAGGAGCGACACTTAGGGAAGAAGATGAAGAGGAGCGGCGCGTCGTGACAAAGATAACGAGTGACGTTTAGAGAAGACGAAGAAGATGAACATGTTTAGAGAAGAAGATAAGACAAGCGACCAGAGGAGCATGGGCAGGGAAGAAGAAGAATAGACAAAGGCGTTTAAGGTTTGAACAATTCATGCATTTTTTACTAAATTATATATTTCGTGATGTGCCTTTAATATGTCCAATAGGTGGCCAAAATATACGCGTTTCGATTTGAAAATCTAAACCCAAAAAAATTACTCGAATAAGTCGATTTGGATTCAAATAATAAAATTATTAAATTCACGGGTCCGATTTTTTTATTTTCACAAATGAATACCCGAATATATATATATATATATTACTTTACGAAAATAACTTAGATTTTATGATAGAAAATACCATTATTATTAGGCTTGGTATGGATCAGATACCCGAACTCAAATTTGAACCCGATCCAAACCCAAATCAATGTACTCTTTAAAACTAAAAAATTATGGGTTCAGGTATTCAGGTTATTGTTCGGGTACCCGAGTCTCTGGTATTCGCATCTCATGGATTCGAGTTCCAATACAAAATTGATTATCCGTTCGGATTCGTATTTCCAACCCGTGCCCACACCTACAATTCTTATTGGACAAAGATTTAAAAAATATTCAAAGTCGATCATATATCTTTATATATAGACTAAACATATTTTTTTTCTCCATATGTGTGTATATATATATATATATGACATAAGCTCGTACTAATAGAACACGACGTCTTGTTGAGTTTGGACCGTTACCTACTTTTATAAGTTTAAAGGATGGCCCTTGCATATAACAATATTTTTGTTATCCGAATATAATAGATGACTCTCATGCATAACATTTCGTAGTATATAGTCCTAAATTCTCAATTGAGTGATCTCTAGTACCACCTATAACGGTCCAACCATCTCCTATGATGCAAGTGTCACGTATGAGAAGCTCTAAAGGTTTTATGGATGACTGTAAAAAACAACACAAATCTTTTTCTTCGTATACTTTGTCTTCACACATATGTGTATAAGATATTTTTCAATAGGTGAATAAAAGAGGTTATTCTCAACTGTAGTAGTTTGTTCATTCCCCTAATAAAAAAGGTTATTTCCATGCGTAACACTTAATCCTATACGGTAGCACGAGTTAATTCTAAAACCATTTCTTGTAAGATTTTCGGTATCTCATGTGGACCGTACATGTATAATTATGGGATATGGTTTTGTCAATTCGATTTAATCCAAACTAAATGTGATCTGATTCGGTTTTAAATTATTGGACTTCGGTATTGAATCAATTGTGAAATGTTATATGTGTAGTGACTTTTGGTTATGTCGTGAAATTCCAAGATGGGCGAAATTAAACGACACGATTGAGAATTAATTAACCGATTAACTCTCGGTTATAGTTCATGGTTCATATCTATATAAAAGAGATTTTAGGGTTTTTGTTTTCACCGCGGAGAATATTTTCTCATTCAAAATACAACAAAACAAAGATTCTCTCCTCTTATAAACATCTCATCGATTTGCAGGATTTGGCATAACACGTAGAATCTAGAGATCATCTCCGTTGAATTTCTCCTAACCATGAATGCATATTAGTTTATCAGTCTTTTGATTTTGTTTCTCGGTATAATAACTTAATAAAAATGGTGTTCTCTGTATTCAGAGATAACACAAATTCTTCTCTTCTAACATTTCAACCTCCTCTCGAGTAATGAGTGTCATCTTGGGAAAACTCTCAAAAGTGGACTACTAATCTTATAGATCACCACAAATCCTTTATTGTATGTTTTATCTTCACTCACACATGTAGGATGTACTTTCTAATAGTCATCAACTTTAAGATTACTTCACCTCCAATACGCTTCATTGAATAGTTTCCAAACAAGATCATTAAAAGGAAAGTGAACTTTAATGTCATTAATAGTTCAATGAAATCTTTTAAATCTGGTCCAACACCATACACATCTCATCATGAGGTGTCATAGTAATTGTTGCTTCTTTTTTCCTTTTTAGTAACACCATTAGCTTATGCGACAAGGTAGCAACCACTTTTACTTTATTTCTTTTTTAGCCTTTCATTCTCAATTTATGCTATAAATCTCGAAGACTACATAGCAATTGTTTGGATGATTGTGAAACTACTAGACATATTCTCATTTTTCTTATATTGAATTTGCGTACAATTATTCTTCCCCAGGCTTAACATTCTAATTGTCTAACTTAATAACTTAGGGTTACCGTGTTGAACGCTTGGTTGAGCGTTAGACACACAACTACTTCTTCTTCTTTAACATCCTAATTGTCTAACTTAATAACTTAGGTCCAAGTGTTCTAGCGCTTAACTCATTAGAAGATTATTTTTTGTACGAGGATTGATCAACCCGAAAGCGCACCTAAAATGTCAATACACAAATTTGCTTAGATCGAGTGCACGTGGTGTTCGATCGAGTGCCTTGGCTCCAAACTTATATCTAACACAATTTTTTGACATTGGCAACCCTCACGGATGTCAAGTCTACATTCAATTTGTCTAGTAAGGTGTCTCAATTTGAACTCATATGAATTCTTAGGATAATCCATATTCCAAACGATTTTGGTTGTTCGGATCTGTCCGGATAAACCAGATTGACCACCCCTAATCTGAACCCATATTTCTCTCTTCCTAAATGCTACTAGACTTTGTTGATTCGTTGTCCTCATATGACTACCCTAGACTTTGTTGATCCGTTGTCCTCACACGACTACCCATAATCTCTCAACATCTGCCTCAGCTTTCTTTGCTTCTCGCTTAACATGCTATTACAATTTGGCATCTATGATCTTTTGAATTCTTTCACAAATCCTATACCACGAAACCTATTGATTTCCACATCTAGTGTGTCCCACGTGTGTGCAGATTTTTACATACATTTTCTCAAAATTCACGAACGGGATGAGGGAAACCAACTATTTCATAAGTTCGGAGAAACCCTAATCTTCTCCATCCGCTCATGCGTGAGGCTTCTTCTTCCTCTTTTGGCGATGACAGACTAGTTTCTGGTCATTTTTTTCTGGTCTCTCTAACTTTTTCGGTGGTTTTTAGGGTGAAGAATGATGGTGATGATGTGGGCTTGGCCGAACAAAATAAATATGGTCTTCTGAAATCCTGCGCCCTTTGCAAATGAACAACTGCAGACGGCAGATGACACCTGCCGCCTATGGACATGGCAGCCATTCGGTGTTGCCTCTGAGAAATATATATATATATATATAAATATATATATATACATTTGAATGCATCATAGTTATAAGAAAATGAATACTACTTCCATAATAATACACTCAATTTCTGTTCAGTCTGCCATCTCTCTTTTGTTTTTAAGATACACAAACCTACTGGATGATTTATTAAGAGAGTTGGGAATGAAGAAAAAGGGGCGAGTGCTTAAAATGATATTGGGGGAGTGTTATAAAAGGCCAACATCATCTGAATTTTCAAAGGTAAAATAACGAAACATTTCTACACACGAAATTTATTATCATTACGCAAAGTCAGTCCTCAAAACGTATTTATATAAATGAACACCAAATCTCATACCCTCAACTGCTCTCCCTCCTCTCGTATTGGCTGACTGCTGCTGGTCTCCTCTGCAACTTTCGCCCACACATTGGCCATTTTCTCCGCATATCCCACCTGTTCCCATTTAATCAAAACCACAATACCACAAGATTTCATCATTATTCAACTCTTCCCTTTCCATCTTCTCTTTTCCAATCTCCAGTTTTAACATATCTAGTAATGCTATGACCCAAAATTAAGCTTAGGGTTTTTCTTCAGTAGAATAACCTACCAGGACTACGGTTTTCAGGGTTCCCCTCCTCAAATGTCAACCAACAATTATTGGACAATACATTATGCAAACACATCATCGCCTAAGAGCCTTCACCCACTCCATAAAATGAAAGTTTCATTGGCAGTAATGACGGCGTACAGCCTAATCATAACATACCTGGTTAACCACAAAACCTTTTAACATGTTCAAGAAGTCTGCCCGCCTTTCGCTCTCCAACCTCTCAATCTCGCATCGATTGTTTTCCTGCAATCATCGATTTAGAAATTGGCATGATCGGGTAATATAAAGAAATTTATACAAAGGTATGCAAAATCACGACTAAATACCTTGATCCGTTCGTACTCTCTAATGGCTACATTTTTGGCATCCTCAGTGGCCTTGATGGTTTCTTTTAACTCTTCTATTTTTCGAATTCTTGATTTGTCACCGCCAAATACCTTTGATGATGCAGCTTCTAGCTTCTCGGCTCTCGCGTGCAGTGAAGAGAGCTCTGATAGCAAAGTCTGTACTGTCAGTAGGGCACTTGCTCTATCTGAGAATGCACCATGGACGGCCATCATTAAGCTAAGATATTCGTGTAAGATGTCCTGCAACAGCATACATGAATTAATTCAAACAAGAGAACAACATAGAGTGAAGGAGCACTTCACGATATCAGTGTATAAAGTGACAAGGATCTGTCAAATCAATTGGTTTATAGAGAGGATTGGCCCAAGGTGAATCAATGAAGCGGGTTCGCAGATTTCACTTGTCAATTGTTTAAATCTAATTACTTTTAGTAATCATTTTGGCATGCAATAAGAAATCAAACACTTTTTCGGTTCATCTGGAATTCATAATAATGAGCCAAATCTCCTCCAATTCAGTATACAAGTTTCCAAATCAAAACTTTACCAAATGTTTGACAGTCTGGGAATTCAATTCCCGGTAAAATCTGCTTGCTTTTACAGCTGCAGTAGCCAAATTCTTCATATCAGCAGCACGAATTCTTTGTGTGTTGAAAACAGCTTCTTCATTCTCGAACTTCGTTAGCTTAATGAAAGCTAATCCTAGTTCCCCCATAGTCTCCCCCATGTCTTGCTGGGCTTTCACCAGGCATTCAGCCTAAGAACACATTTCCACAAAAAGATTCAGTCTAAACTACATATAATGTGAATATGGAGACCTAATGATGCATAGATTAACTAATACAGATAAGAATTTGCCTGCTGGGAAGCATTGATGATTTGCTGCTCAAGGTCGTGAATCTTTTCTTTCTTTTCCAAGAATTCTTTATCTTCTTCGACCACAGGTGGTTTCGTTCCACCCCAGTCAATGGCAACTGACTGCTTCAGCTCTTTAAACAATCTCAACAGATCCCTACCTCCCTTGGCCGGCTGAACCACCTCATGTGGCGCCACTGCAGAGGCTCCACCTTCTCCAAACAATTGCTTCGGGAGCTTCACTGCCCCATCCAACATCCTTGAGGCCACATCCGTGGTTGCAGGTAGCGGCAGCTTGCCTTGCACCTGAAGAAACACCTTTAACTCGTCGCTCTTCCTGATCACAGGATGTGCAGCAAGCCTACGCAAATATTTCTCCAAAGCAACTCTTCTCTGCTCCACAAACTCTTGCTTCTGCATAACTTGGCTCTCTACTACACTCTTGTCTGGCCTCGGTGGGATGAAGAATCCTCTATAACACTCAGCTAATCGATCTGCCAATGTGACAACATCCCTGAATCTTCTTCGCACGCTGAAATCGGATCCACCAAAGTCAGTTAGATTTGTTCTGGTCGTAATGAGGTAGGTGATGTAAGTGTTTCCTCCAGGAACGATGGAATTCGCGGCCTCCTGCTCTTTTTGAGGGCTCGAAACAGTGATCTTGATGCAATCGGAGCCGGAGGAAGATGGAGATCTCGAGAGTACGTCAGATGATTGACTATGCAAGCTACTATTATCCGCGCCATTGATCTCGCTGATGGAGCCCTCATCGAAAGGGCTGAAGATAACATCGGCGTAAGAGGGAGGCTCGACATAAGAATTATCGCCGCTGTGGTGCTTAGAATCGGGGCTACGGAGATCTACGTAAGACGGTGGTGCGAGGAGTGGATCGGAATCGGCCGGAGTCGCAACGATCGGCGGAGGAGAGAGCGGATGCCGCGCGTCGGAAAGAGACGACATCGCGCTGCGATAATCAGAGTAGGATTTGTCTCCGTTGGCATCTCTTCTCATCAAAGGATCTTCGGAGCTGCCATCTTCAGCGAGGACGAGATTCTCCATCTCATCCCTCGACGCGTAGAGATGAGCCTCTTCGAAGCCCTCGTTATTATCCAACCCCATCATCTCGTCTTCTCCGAAATAAACAGCCAACAATTCAGTGAACCAAGGTAATGAAAGATTTTTATTCAAAGAGAGAGATAGATAGAGGAAAGTTAGGGTTTTCCGATTTGGGATAGAAACAAGACACAGCGATTCTTGAATGGCGTTAAATGCCACCGGAGAGCTAAGGTGCGCCGGTGGTGCTAGGGACCAAAGCAGCCGGCTAACGTGCACCGTTGGCGGATCAGGTGTTACACGTGACCGTTTCGTGAAGTCTGGTCAATGGGGAAGAAGAAGATAGGATCATAGGAGGATGAATATTTTTTCGGGTCACGGGAAGTCCCCTGCAGCCTTACGGGTTTATGGGGCGACCCGGTCTAAATTAGGCCCAAAAAGCAAAACAGTCTAATTCTGAACCGTGACAGAGTTATCACTGCTCCCAAACGGTGTGATTAGGTTTCACCTGGTCTTGCTTGCGGAGCCTCCAAGTCTTCTCTCTCATCTTCCATTACTCTGCAACGCACAAGACTTGCCAAAGCATCATAACTCTCTCGTATGGCATCGAAATTCGGGTTGGCGGGTGGGATTCCGGAGCGCCGGGTCCGACCCATCTGGGATGCAATCGATTCTCGTCAGTTCAAAAATGCTCTCAAGCTCGTCACCACTCTCCTCTCCAAGTACCCCAATTCCCCTTACGCCCTCGTAAGTGCTACCCTGCATTGGTTGCGCCTTTCTTCTCCGAAATAAGTGCTTAATCTAATGGGTTCCGGTGCGTTTGTGTTTATCAGTCTCTTAAAGCTCTCATTTTTGAGAGAATGGGCAAAACGGAGGAGTCCTTGTCAGTTTGCTTGAATGCCAAGGAGCTTTTGTACAAAGATGATTCTTTGTTAATGGATGATCTCACTCTCAGCACATTGCAGATTGTTTTTCAGAGACTCGATCACTGTAAGTGCATTCTCATACAAAACTCCCGTGTTTATTTTTCGCTTGTTTAGCTAAGTCTTTATGTTTTAATATCATCAGTGGAATTGGCCACTAGTTGCTACGAGCATGCTTGCAGCAAATTTCCTAACAATTTGGAGCTTATGACGGGGCTCTTCCACTGCTATGTTCGTGAATCCTCGTTCGTGAGGCAGCAACAGGTTGGTTGTTTTGTATTGAAATTCTTTTGAACATTTCTGCTTCCGTATTCAGTTGGTATTTGGCTTTTCTCTCTGTTTTTTTTCTTGCTTTGCAACAGACAGCCATAAAAATGTACAAACTTGCGGGAGAAGAAAGGTTTTTGCTTTGGTCAGTTTGTAGCATCCAGTTACAGGTACTGCCCACGTCTCAAACCCTGTGTCCCCAAACCTATGATCGGCAGCCTTTTAAAAGTTCTGTATTGTTTTACTTATAATTATAAGGATTTCCCACAGGTTTTATGTGACAAAGGTGGAGAGAAGCTGTTGCTTCTGGCAGAAGGTTTACTTAAGAAGCACATAGCTTCTCACAGTTTGCATGAGCCAGAAGGTGAATTGCACTTGCCCCATATGTCTTTGCTTATACGTGTTGTGGATTTGAGACAGTCTTAAGACCTCTTTATCATATCTTGTACTGATTGAAGAGCGGATTTTTGCAGCTCTTATTTTCTATATCTCTCTGTTGGAACAACAATCCAAATACCATGATGCTTTGGAAGTGCTTTCTGGAAATTTAGGATCTCTTTTGATGATTGAAGTTGATAAACTACGAATACAGGTAGGTTACAAGGCTTTTTGGTGTGAAAAGAAAAGGGGTTTTCGTAGTTGTTATACATTTATTTGGCGTCTCCGTTTATGCATAATAAAATATTGTGCATAATGAACTCTTTTCCTGTGTGTTCACCCAACTCTCTAATTTTAAGCTAACAGGGGAGACTCTTGGCTAGGGCATGTGACTATGCTGCTGCTGCCGATGTCTATAAGAAGATATTAGAGTTAAGGTACATTTTTGAAGCACAAGCCTCTCAACTCTCTGTGATTCTAGAATCAGAGATATGGCTTCCAGTATGACTGCCATTCGGTCTATTGATATTGTATTCAAGTATATACTTTGCATGCCATTATGCTGATATGGTTTTCCTGTTCCCTTTACAGTCCAGATGATTGGGAGTGTTTTCTACATTATCTCTGCTGTTTGCTCGAAGATGACGCTATCTGGAAGTACTTCAACAATAATGACCAAATAAATCCTATAAAATTCACAGAATGCAATTTTTCTCACCTTACTGATGACATGGTGATGATACCCTTTCTCAGATATAAAATTTTTAAATATTTTTTTAAAATTTTTCCTAGCTTGTCCTGATGCCAACACCATTCATGTTATCCAATATGCAGTTTGATTCTCGTATGTCAAGCGCATCAGATTTGGTGCACAAATTACAAAGAGATACTCAGAATGCAAAATTAAGGGGTCCGTACTTGGCAGAAATTGAAATTGAGAGGAGAAAGTTCTTGTATGGAAAGAGGAATGAAACTAAGTTGCTTGAAACATTGCTGCAATATTTTCTCAAGTATGTCACTGCACAAAAACTTCTTGCATCAATATCTTCGTTATCATGAATGCTTTGTGTAACACCGTGGATGCTACAAATTTGAATTGCATGTATGAAAGTTTTGTCATTGTTGTTTCACGTCCTTCTGAGCCTTTGTTCCTTTGTCTGCAGATTTGGCCATTTAGCCTGCTTTGCTTCTGATGTTGAAGGATTCCTACAAGTCTTATCCCCAGATAAAAAAGCAGAATTTGTGGAGATGCTAACAAAAAATGCAGACTCGTTTTCTGCATCACCAACTAAAGTGCTTGGCCAATTAACATCGGTTTTCAAAGTCCAAGAACTAACAGGCAATATATGCAAGCTAACTGTGGATGGTGTGTATTCTATTCTGTACTTTTACTGTTTCCTAATTATTTGTTCTTGTTTGTTAACTTCTAAGTTTGCGGCTGCCAGCTTTTAGATGAAATGTTAGGCCAATTGCGAATTTTTATTTTTTCCTCACGGATACTCTACAGCAGTTTGTAACCTTTTCCAGATCATTACCTGTTGCCTCCCTTAAATATGGTTTTTTCGCATTGTCTTTCATTTACAATGGTCAATTCAACTTATTGACAATCATATCTTTCTTCCTAATTTCCAGAAGTTGAAGCCTCTGCTGTCAAATTGGCAAAGCTGTATTGCAAAAATCTTCACCTTTCTAAGGACTTGGATCAGCAAGAGAGCATGTATGGGGAAGACCTGCTAGTAATCATAAGTAACATGTTGGTCCAGGTACTTCTTGATTAGTTCTGAACAGGTATGTTTCTCCTGCACGGCATACCTGTCTGTTAATTACCCTGGCTGTTGCACTTAGTTGTTCTGGCGAACGAGACGCTTTGGCTACCTTGTGGAGGCAATCATGGTTCTTGAATTAGGCTTGACTATCAGAAGGTCAGTGCCACTTGGCTCTTATGTATAATTATTTCTTCCTTTGACACTCTCGATTTTGGGTTTTGTCCAGTGTTGTCTAGCTTCTTTTGTTTTTTTCTGGTTCACCTTTGCATACGAAACAACAAAGGACATTTTCCCTCGGCTTTTGATGTGTCTTAGGTTACTCAGCTTAATAAATATTGTATCTTATGCAGACATGTCTGGCAGTACAAGATTTTGCTGTTGCACATATATTCATATATTGGTTCGCTTCCGCTTGCGTATGAACGGTACTAAACTGGTCAGATTTTTTGTTTTCTCTCCAATACGAATGAACAGAATATGTGTGATATGTTCTTGGATTTTCTCTTCTTCTGCTCTTTTGTTACTGAAGTTCTTTTTATCATCTGTTAGGTATAAGGAGCTTGATGTGAAGAACATCTTGACGGAAATTGTATCACACCATATTCTACCTCAGATATTGGCATCTCCCATGTGGGTGGACTTAAATAACCTCCTGAAAGATTATCTCAAGTTCATGGATGATCATTTGAGAGAATCCGCGGACCTTACTTTTCTCGCTTATCGCCATAGAAATTACTCAAAGGTAAAAACATTGTATTTTCCCTCCCTAGAATTACCATCAGCTTCTCATGAAACTAATTGTTTCCTGTGGAAATCTTCTCCTGTTTGACTTGTCTTTGACTAAATCGGAAATTTCCTACTGTTGGACTTACTGTATTACATGACTCATCAGGTTATTGAATTTGTCTTATTCAAACAAAGATTACAGCACTCAAGTCAGTACCTAGTCGCGAGGGTTGAAGCTGCTATTCTTCAGCTAAAGGAGAATGCAGATAGCATTGAGGAGGAAGAGGTAATCCATCTGCTTCCTTATAGTGTAATTAATTACCTTGAGCTACTGTGGTCCTCTTGTTTATCTGACAATGCCTTTTTGTTTTTTTCGTCTAGCGCATTCTTGAAAATCTGAAATGTGGAAGTCATTTTGTTGAGCTCTCAAAAGAAATTGGAAGCAAATCACTGACAGTAAATGAAGATCTACAAACACGACCATGGTGGACACCATGGCCAGAGAAAAATTATCTTCTAGGTGAGTTTTTCGTTTTTTATGCCTTTGTGATGGTTTAATTGCTATTTATCTAATTTTCTCGTTTTTTTTTTGCGTCAATCAGCAAAGCTTGTTGATTCATTTCATTTTCTAATTCTTCAGGTCCATTTAATGAAATTTCTTACTATCCTAGGGAGAACGTGGTATGTGACGTAATCTACTGTATACATTTGCAATTTATTGAGGCACTGATAATTCTGATACCATTAATTTCACAACTATATATAGATTGAAGAGCACAAAGAAAATATTAAGCGAGCCATCCAGAGAAAATCCCTTCTACCTCGGATGATATATCTCTCTGTTAAGATTGCGTCAACAGCTTTCAAGGAGGGGGTTGAACCAAATGGGTCTATAGCAGACCCCAAAATCGCTGCAGAACTCGAGTGTCTGCTGGGGCAGTACACAAAAATGTTGGGATTTTCTCTCAGTGATGCTGTTAAATTGATCTCAGAGATCTCGCAGGGTATAAAGGCTTCCGAGGTTAGCCTTTGTAATCAGTTTTAGTACTTTTATGCATTGTATGTTCAGATTTGGTTCTGATTTGGTTGACTGGTTAAATTTTGCAGACCCTTGGTTCAGATTTGGTTGACTGGTTAAATTTTGCGGTGTTTTGGAATGCGTGGAGCCTGAATTCCCATGAACACTGGCTTCTTGTAAACTCGCTGCTAGAGGGGCTTATTCAGGATAGGATAAGATCAACAGAGTTGCCTGTCATTGGTTCTTGCCAATCCGATCTTCAAATCTTGGTTCAGATCATCACAGAACCATTGGCATGGCACAATCTTGTAATCCAAGCATGTATCCGATCTTCTCTGCCGTCTGGGAAGAAAAAGAAGAAAACTCAACATTCAGATCAATCTTCCTCTTCTCCATCATCTCAGGCAGTTAAAACGTCAACAGAGTCATTGTGCAATACAGTACAAGCAGTTTCAAAGTGGTTACTGAATGTTATCAATAAACCAGAAGATTATCATCTGGAGTCTTTTCTGTCTTCGCTGAAGACAAAAGAGCACGATGGAGGACCAGAACAGGTAATCAAAGTGTTAGAGGATTACATAAGATCAAGCAATGAATCAGAAGTTGGGAATCGGATATTTGAAGCTCTGAAATCATGGGACATTGGAGATTTAGCCCGCAGAACAGTACTGGAGCAGCAGAAAGTCCTCCGGGAGTTTCTCCAGATATGTGAATCTAAGATTAAGCTTCTGGAGAAGCTCAGACAGCAGATGTCTCATGTTTAATATCAGAAATATTTAAAGAGGACGCTGTTTCTTCATGTTTCTGAAGGTTTTCATGGGAGGGAACTGAACTTGGTGTCGTGGGTCATGGCGATGCTGTTTCTTCATGTTGTCCCCAAAGATTGTAATTGTAGTGTACCTTTTGCGCCGTTATTTTGTTCACGTACATAAATTTTCCGGCCATATGGAATTTACAATTAGAGAAGTGAGGATTCTTTCTTTCCCCTCTTTGACTGTGTTGAGTACTCAGACCTCAACTATTTTTATGTCATTGATCAATTCGAAGTTGGGTCAGAAAACACAAAATAACATCAAAGGGTAAGTAGACCAAAAAGACCAAAAAGACCTTCACAGACGAGACCACTGTACATATGCGACTCATTTAATCCTAAGTAGACCAAAAAGACGCCAGACTTCTACAATGAAACTTGCCATTGAAGAAACCAACGCCAGAATTATGGTTCCTGACCTGCTGCTGTACGACCAAAACTGAACCCTGGCTGGCGAAGTCGCTGGCGGCAAGGGTATCCCCTATGACACCTAGCTGATTGTCTTCGCTCCATGTCGTCAACCCCTGAAGAAGCTTGGGGTTAATGCCTTCTCTCCTCCCCGTTATCCAAAGGTCATAATCGTTTACGTTCATGGCCTGAATCGCCGCTAACGTCTCCGCACCATTCTTCACCACCACCTCTTTGTATTGTACCCTCTCGTTGGCTTCGTTCTTCACCCAGAACCACGTCACCACCCCGTCATCCAGTTTCTTCTCCCTCTCGTTGTCCCCGTCTTGCCCCCACGACAAGAAACGTATCACCGTTAATGTTATGTCAGGGTTTCCCGTCATCCGCTGCGCCAGATGCAAGGCCTCTCTATTATCGGCTCCTCCCAGGAACAACACCACCAACCGCTGCTTTTCTTTCTTGACACGGTTCAAGTAGTTGGGTTGATTCCTGAATCTCCCCTTGTCGTAGTAAATACATACGGAGCAAGGGGCGTGAGCCAAGACATCCTCGTTCACCGACATCATCCCCCTGTCCCGTATCTCGGTGGGTGCTGCGCCATCCAATTGTTCATTCTGGTAGGGCAAGAGAATAAAGGCCGTCTGCTTTGCCAAGGCAAGCTCGCATATGTTGTGGTACATAAGGCGTTTGGGCGCATGGGCAGTGTAGGTGCGTAGATTCACGCATTCTTCTCTTTTCTCCTGGTATAGCATCAGCACGCTTTGAATGGGGTCCTCCCGGCCTCCGGTCACGTGTTCATCCTTGCCATCCTCATCCTCTCTGTCCCGCTCCTCATGGTCGATGAATACGGGAGTGGCACGGGCCACCAGTTCCACCAGTTGGACAGCAAATACAGCAAAGGGGCTACTGATGGTGGGGTATGCAAAATCAAGTAGGCTGATGAGGCCAGCCAGAGTTTCGTGGTCAGAGATGGCCAGAATCAACGCGAGCTCAGTGCAAGGCGGAGTGTGTTGAATGGTTCGATGCTTGCTGCTCCTGTAGGGCCTTGTGGGGTCATAAAGGAGGTTGATGATGGGTGCAGATAAACCAGTGATCACCACCGTTTGCAACACCATCAGCGTAAAGCCAGGAAGTCCAATCATGCGTTTGTCAATCCAATGCAAGTAAAGTAAGATCTCGATCTGCCCTCTGAGGTTCAACAGGAGTCCGAGAGTGAAACTGTCCCTCACAGGGACTTTGAATAACAATGCCGCCCCAGTGGTGGATATAAACTTAGTGATGTAGCCAACGATGGACATGGTGCAAAGTGGGGCTAGCTGCTGAGGCCACGTCTCGCTGGTCAGCAGGTAAACGTCGGTGCGAAGCCCCACCAAAGCAAACGAAAACGGCATCAGAATTTCGATGATAATGGTCTCACTCCGAGAAACCAGCGTCGCACCAAGAGGAGGCCCGTCCGGTATCAGCAGCCCCAGCCAAATGGGTCCAACAGCTACAGCCAGACCTACATGTATATATGAATTTATATAGTAATCAACAATGAAGAAGTATCTAACTAATGAATGAAGGTGTATAAAAGGGGTACAACGTACCAAACATATCGGTGAGGAAGCCGGTGAACAACACGGCCAAGAGTATAATGACGACGTAGCTCTGGTCAACGGGTTTCCCCTTGGGCGTTTTGTGGATGACCCATTCCAACGCTCTTCTCACTACTGTTATCATGAAGACTGCAAGAACAAACACCGATATGAGGTACCAAACGAGGGCCATCACTCCCGCTGCATCCCACTGCATCATGGCCTCGAAGGTTATCAGCACAAATATCCCCACCATGTCCCCCAGAAGTGCCACGGACATCGCAAACTTCCCAACCTCCGAGTTCAGCAAATTCGCGTGATGAAGAATCGAGTAGATCACCGGGAAAGACGTTAACGCCAACGAAGATGCAACACCCCCCAGCGTTGAGATCTTCTCCAGGGCTGTTATCATCAGTATATTTATACACATTATTTCCTTCTTTCATTTCAAGGCATCACAACATTTAACAAATAAATGTTACCTTGGTCCATTCTGTGGCGTGAGGCAAATGCGGCAATGCCAACGCATATGAAGGGAACCACGACGCCAATGGCAGCAATATACATGTGCTTCCGTGGAGATTTTCTGACGGCGATAATATCTGTTTTGACGCCAGTGATGAAGAGGAAATACATGAAACCCATCACCCCAAAGTTTGCCAATAAGAAATCCGCCACTGGTGGGAACACGTAGTAGTTGAATCTCCGGTTCTGTCCCAGCAACGATGGTCCGATTATTATCCCACCCTTCAATGTAAATTTGGTTAGATAAATGGATTTTCTAATCAATAAGATCTCTAGAAATGCCTTAGATCTCATAAATACCTAATAAAACAATAGTTTTAAAAAAAGCGAAAGAAAAAACGAACTATGATCTCGCAGACGATACGAGGCTGGCGGAGTGGGCGGAGGATGAAGGAGACGGCTTTGATGAAGAAAATGATGACAATGGCGTCAAGCAAGAATGTGGAGAAGGAGTAATTGAGAGGATTCTCGCCCATGAAAATGCCGAAAGGCTCGCTCTTGAAGCGTTGGCGGCATACCACGGGAAGCCGCGGGTTGTCGTAAAGCGCCGTCGTAACGACGTTCCAGGACCCGTACCTTTCATATCCCGGCAACGGACTGTCAACGCTCCTGGGGACAACTCTAACCATGCAACACGCATCAAGGTATTGTAAATCAAACCAGAAGTATCATTCAGAACATCTGAGACCAAAGCAACAAAAGGAAAGGAAAGAGAGGTGCGAGTTTCCTATGGCGTGTTTTTCTACCAATGTGTTTTTTAATGAATGGGAGGATCCGGAGATAGTGTTGAAATCCTGAGCTGCCAAATGGATAAACGAGAGGACAAATAGGTGACATTATAATCAATGATCAATGTGCTATTACGGGCCTTTTTCATCTTTGCCCCAATAGAGAATTCAAATTTTTTTTATATTTATTTTGAAAAAGAGTGATCGAGTAATAATATAATTGGGGTGATGGTTATAAAATTATATATAGAAAAATAGAATGTTTTTCTATTTTATAATATGTTTTTCTCTTCTCTTTTCTTTTTTAATATCTCTAAACATTCATATCATCAAATTTGTTTTTATATAAAAAAATTATATATAAAAAAGTATGATATTTTTTTTCTTTTTCTCTTTAGTCATTTAAACATCCACATAATCAAATTTATTTTTAATATAAAAAGTAAATATTAATTGTTTATATTTATGTTATAATTAATATTTATTAGGAAACCAACCCACATGATACGCAAGATCGATCAAAATTCAATTTAGGATGTTTTATGTAGTTGGGGATTGTAATCAAGAACGAATTTGAAATAATAGTTATGTGATATTTTTAATATAAATGCGAAGAAATAATAATGTATTGTTTGGAGATAATTAAAAATAAGACTCATATAAACCGGTTCAAACCCATGAGAGAGTTTGTAGAACCCTGAAATTAATAAAAAAACCAACAAAAAGAATGAATACTATATGAAAATGTTGATGCGATTGTTTTAAGACAAAATATACCTCGGTTGGTGATTTTATTGGTTTTGGTTGACAAAACCTGTTGAAGAACCAATGAGTTATAAATGAATTTATAGCCGAAAGATCAATGTATTAAAAGCATAAAATGAAAATTATCTTATAGATATAATAATTATATATATAAAAGTTCTTGCAAAAGTAGACTTGTGGTGAAGTCACCTAAGCATGTCTAAAATTAAATATAATTTTTTATTAAATATAATTATATTGATAATCAATGTAATTAAATGGCTTCAAAATTTGAAATATCTCTTTTAATATCTTATTACTATCCATAAAATCTTTATATAAAAAATATAAAAATCTATATATATTATACAAATAAATATTTAAAATGTTTTTAAATTTATTATACTTAATCAAATATTAATATATTATATATAACTATATATTTATATAAAAATTATATATATAAAAGTTCTTGCAAAAAGAGGAGACTTGTGGTGAAGCCACCTCAGCAAGTCTTTTATTTTTTAAAACTAACTTTTTTTATTAAACATAATTATATTGATCATTAATGTAATTAAATAGTTTTAAATTTTTAAATATCTTTTTTAATATCTTATTAATATCCAAAAAATTATATATATAAAAGTTCTTGCAAATAGAGACTTTTGGTGAAACCACCTCATCAACCAATTTTTTATTTTATGTATTTTGGAATACAAAAAGTCACTTCATTCATCACCTTAAATCTCCATCCAAACATTCTTCACTAAATTTTAAATTATTTTAAATATCAATTTTATTTTTTTTACGTATGAGAAGCTCAACATGTAAAAAATTAAACAATTAAATGAATAAAAATAAAAATTTCAATTTAAACGTTTTTATCTCTAAAAAAGTTCAATTTGCAAAAAATTAAACAATTAGACGAGTACAAATAAAACATGTTTCCTCATTTACAAGTTCAACCAAATTCTTCTCATGTTCTCATTAGAGCGATAAATCATGCCCTCTGTTATTTTTCCGGTAACACCAAGCTGCTGTTGCAGCGCCTCACGTCGGCCTTAAGTTTGTACAGAGAGTTTGGGCATTGAGAGGTCAAGAAGTTTTGTTCCGTTGAGTTCATTCCAAGTGTAAGTTTGCGGCTCTTTGTTACGAGGAATAACTGATGCAAGGTTATACGATATCAAGTTAGGTTATACACGAAGAATTACATTTTTGGTTTTGGATAAGTATACGTACGAGAAATTTAACATGTAAAACAATTAAACAATTGAATGAGTAAAACTAAAAATTTCAATTTAAACGTTTTTATCTCTAAAAAGTTCAACACGCAAAATCTTATACATTAAAAGTTTAGTTTTTGCTTAATTCTGGTGAAACCACGTTAGTGTTGATGTGGCAACCACATCACTGTTGACATGACATTATATAATTGTTTTTAATTTTTTTAGATTTTAAACAATTTTTATTGGATAATATTAGTTGAAATTTTTATTATTGTATTATAATTTTTTATATTATAAATTTAATTAAATCATTATTTATATTTATGATTAGATATTTTAGATCAATATACTTTTCAAAAATAAAAAAATCTAAAAACTTATTTTATTTAGATTTTAAAATGAACTCAATCTATCTTTATTAACTTTGTTGATATAAGATTTTTCTAAATTATATATATAAATTAAAAAAATAAAATTTATTTTGTATACGTTATAGAAAATAAAATTTAATGTATAACATTGTTGTTTATGTTTTAATTATAAACGTTTTTAGAATTATAATATATATATATATATATATCATATTTAAAACCTAAACTTTAAAAAAATAAAATTTAATTTATATACATTTTAGAAAACAAAATTTAATGTTTTAGTTACCTTTATCATTAATAGCAAGATATATTAAACAATTAAAATACATTTATATTTTTAATTTAATTATTTAATTATTTTTTAAATGTAATAATATAATACATAATAGATGAAAACGTAAGATATTTGAAATAATTATGATATATTCATGTTTTTAATCTAATTTTGTAATTCAAATTTTTAAACGAGATCAGTTAACATAATATATTAAATTTTAAAATTAATCTATATATAAAAAGAAAGTTTTTTCTCTCTTTTCCTTGTGACACCTTAGTAGGAGAGAAAAATTAAATCTTTTTACAATCTTTTATATCCATCAATTCATTTATTTTTTGTTAAATTTATTATTAATATAGCAAGGTATATGAAACAATTAAAATATATTTATGTTTTTAATTTAATTATGTAAATAAATTTTTTAAAAAATGTTATTAATATAATACATGGTATATGAAAAGGTATATGAATAAAGCAAAGTATTTGAAACAATTACAATGCATTCATATTTTTTAATATAATTATGTAATTCAAATTTTTAAAAATGTAATTAATATAATACATTTAATTTTAAATGTGGTTAATATTGTGGAAGAGAAAAAAATTTCATTTATTTAATTGATTGTGGAAATCGTGGATCTTCCGTTGGTTATCATGGAAGAGAAACATTGTCCTTCTAATTATCATCTTGCGCTCTCAACTCCTGTAACCAGCTCACATACTCACTTCTTTTTGCTGTCCTGTGTTGTCACCGCCGTCACTTTCGAAATAATCATCCTCCTCACCGAATATCTGATATGAACCATATGTTGCGCTCTAGAAATATAATATGCTAAAGTAATAAACCCTTAAAAATAATAATAGATAATACTGAACGAGTTCTTCTTTCATTATTTTTAATTTCTATTACATAGATATGCCATAGGTGTGATCGACTTAATGATGCTAAAATCGTGTATGTTCGTCCTCCTCGAGTAACAGATAAGATTTGTCTGAAATCACTGTCAAAAAGAACTATTTTCCCACCAAAATGTTTTATCGTCTCCTTCCATAGCTATCGGAGCCATAATATCCTTCAATGATCGATCCATCCAACGCTTCAAAAGTGTGTCGATGTGTCATTGGTGCTTCATCTTATATAATTAAATCTGTTTTTTTTTTCAATAAATCTGCTAGCATACTTCCTTGTTTGATATCACACGTTGATTCTTCGTTCACATTAAGATAGATTTTGAAGCGAGAATGAGATATCTAACCCCCAGGGAGAAGCAAGGCTGTTGTGCCCGACGATACAACCGGTATTACAACTCTTCCTTTCGATCTGAGCTTTGAAATAATAGTCTTATACATTTATGTCTTTTTTTGTTCCTCCTAGACCATACAAAAAATAACTTCCCTAGCTTGTGTTCAACTGATTTCATAACTACGGTAAAAATATTCAGTTGTTACTTGGTAATCACCGCGAATAATTTCCTATGCTCTTCCTTTTCAAATCAATATTGTATTGCATTTCCTGCCTTCAAATTGTGTTAGCGATTTCATCCAATATGCTTTTATCCGGTGTAGGCATGCTAGGGTAATTTGATAATGACTTATCATTTTCACTTAGAATCTTCTGAATCTCTATTAAAGTATATTGATGAATATCTTTATCGGATAAACAGAGGTCGTTGAATTTGAATTCTTTTTTTTCCTATTCAATATATCATCTTCCACGAACTGCCAACAATCACCTCACAATATAGTAATAAAATTACAAACAGACGTCTCAATTGTGTTGGCATTGCCCATTAAGCAGCCTCATTCATCGCCAATCGCCACTAGTTATCTACGTCTAACAAACCTCTCGCCATGCATGCCTCTTTATAATTGGTACACTTGACACCATTGATCGTCTTTATGTCATCATAACTTGTAGGTTCTTTTGAGAATGTTTAGCAACATTCTAAGATAATATAATTCCCCTGAGGCTGGGTGGATGTTCACGATTCTACCAAGTGATAATCCTTGTTTCCTCCGAGACCAAAACTTATCAGAACTGTTTCAAATGAAAAGTGTTAGGAACTCAATATACGTTAGTTCTCTAACATCTTTTGATATTTTGTTCATCTTCATCCATTTTGTAAACATAGTTTCTTTGATACTTGGTTTGGCCATCCCTCTTTCAAGATCTGTAGAATCCTCAAAAGTTAAACTCTATTCATTTTTCAGATGCAACGATAATCGGTACTCTATTCATTTTTCAGATGCAACGATAATCGGATAACCGAGGGTTTCTGGTGATGTATGTTGAAGGATAAGATGCACCAAACCGCTTCACAGGAAGATAGGTATTGATATTCGAGATAACTAGTTATCTCATTTATTTCCATAACTGGTGGCTTATCTATCCTTGTTGTACAATCATTGTCGATTCATCTTTCAATCAATAAAGATGCTTTATCCACTCCTTTTGTTATGTATTTAAACAAATACTTTATTGCATTTGATCTACTACACCATTCGACATTGATATGTGCCCTATATTTCTTGAGGATCTGTAGGTTATGAGGAACAACATAACAATTATCCAATTTTATGTCACCCTTCATTGCAAACTTTGTCTCGTCTTTCCTACGTCGATAAATGACAAAACCTAATTTCTCCACATACGTGCATTCAATGTATGTCCTAAGATCTTTCTTCATACAAACACCATTTTCCATACAAGGTGAGTTTTTCATGTTTAAACCACAAGGCCATGCATCATGTCTTGTTGTACCAAATTGTATCCTTCACCATCAAGCTCTTTATCATGTAACTCGGCTTGTATAAATTTATCGATGTCCTCAATTGTTGGATTCTTGAACATAGGTTGAAGCCATATTAGAATATGTGCATGCGGTAGCCCATGCTTTTTAAACTCAATAGTGTATATAATTAATTGGTTTAAACATATTGATCTTAAACTATCAGTAGTTACCCAAGAAATATTGATAAAGTCAACAAAGATTCATTCAAAATTACATGTGATGTACCTACCATTAGTTTAGGAAAAACTCCTGCATTGATATCTTCCAAAAGATAATCTAATTTCATCTTAAATACTCGGTTTTCAATAGCTGGCCTATCACTTGCGGTTCCTCCATCGTACATCCCGAGGTTATTCTATACTTCATCCCATTTTGGATTTGTAGTCATTGTCGCAAAGAGGTCTGTATTTCCATACCATCGACATATAAACATTGCATCATGATAGTTTTCAACCATATAACGTGGTCCCTCGTAGAAGAAGGGGCAATATAATTCTCCATCCTATAGACTTAGAAGTTTTATCGCCCTTTTCGACAACATCGAAGACATTATTGTACATATTTGGCCTTAACTTCTTCTGAATATTTCTAGCCCAACATATTCATTCTTTTTCAAATTCAGTATATGAATTAACAACATATTGTTGGAATAGTTATCCGCCTTTGATTATCGTTTTGCCTTCAAACAAACGCGTCTGAATTTGATATGCATAGAACTCACGTATTGTGATGAAAGATCCCTTAATCTTCTTCTCTGAATCATTGTATGGTATCTCCTCATGAAACTTATTTTTTCCATATGGGAACAACAACGTATATTGTAACCTCATAAATAACAGATGCAGATCGCTTATCCTATAAAGATTGTCAGATGGTTTCAACTGTAACACAACATCTCGTTCACCAATAGTTGAAGCTAGGTCCCTGACAATCAAACCAGCAACTTCATTTCCTATCGATAATCCATATTGTTTGCCTTTCTTCCATGTTTCAATCAATCAAAGCGAAAAGTCTACAAAATTTCCTGTTTCATAACGGACACGTGCCTTACGGAAATTTTTGATAGGTGGTTATGATTATCAACCATACAATTTTCTCGTTTAGAGCTCCATCATTTGCAGTCCGCCTCATCGTACTTATACGGTTATGAACCTCATTGGCAGTATCATATATGTAAAGTTGGGCGAACTTGGGAAGGTCACCTTGAGTAGGCAGTAAAGACCCTATCTGATGATGATTTTGTCCATGGATGCGGAATGTGAATAGACAGTACCTGATGTCACAGAATGATCTATCTTGGCACCTATTGAAGTGAAATCCAAGATTGAGTTGTATGCTCTAATGTTTGTTCTGAATAAAGATGATTAGGTGTATAACTCTTCGAGCAAAGAGGGTGGGTCGGGGACTTTCTTAAATAGCATGCAACTTTATAACTATGTGTTATATAATGCGCAACATGATTACAAAGTAACACCATAACTTAATTTTAGAGATATACAAATGAAAGTGAAATCAAAAAGTGTTTTTCAGTTGTAGAACACGAATATGAATATAATTAGTGCATAATTTTGAATGCAAATAAATATACCAGAATTTTTCCAAAGCGTAGGAATTGAAATGCATATACCGTTATGGAAGTATTTGAGTGTTTGCCATATTTTATATTTTTTACTGAATCGTGACGTTGATGCTTCCTCATATTGCTAAAACTCGTAAAAGATAATATGTACAATCGAAGAATTATAGTTTATAGTTATTATTTTAAAAATAAATAAAAAATTTGAGTTAAAAATCTGTTCGATATAAAATAGGGTTATTGAGTTAAAAAATTATACAAAGCTTTAATAAAAATTAAATATATATATAATATAATTTAAAAAGAAAAGAAGAAATCTAAAGTTATCTTGGTGCTTCCAAAATCCTGTAGAAACAAAAAATCGAAAACATAACAAAAAGGAGACTCGTGACTTCCAGGCGACCGAAATCCTAAAGAACAATGTTGGGCGTCCAAGGTCCGGTGGACACACAAAATGCTGAAGATAAACGATTGGAGAATATAGAAGAGCTTGAAAGGAAGATAACCGCAAACAAAGGTACGAGTTTCGTTAATGTCGGCTTAGATCTGGGATTGAACTTGAAGATCGATGGTTTCGACGAAGACTGTTTGGTGTCATTCGAACCATCGCATCCGTATGGGGTTTTATAGATTTTGTTAGGTTGGTGGTTTCGGTTAGTTGGGATTTTGGGTAAAGCGAGCAATTTTTTGAAGGATAGAACCGTCATTGTCTCCATACTTTGGTTCGAAAGAGGAATAATTAGGGATTCGATCTTTGTGATTGTGCATTTGTTGCTTGTCGTAAATAGAGTTGGTGGTGGAAGTACGCTTTAGTTTTAATTCTTAAGGTGATGACTGGAATTGTCGATCGTATAATTTAGTCAATTTGTGAGGATTCAATATAAAGCGTAGGTTGTCAAATAGATTTGTAAAGTTTCCTTAACGGGTTACAGAATAAATTTGGAAACTTAACTTTGTTTCCAAACAATCAGAATATATTGTAAAAAATTATATTACTATCATGAATCAATAAACGTAAAAGATTCCATAGGTGGTGAGATGCAGTTTATCTGTATGTTGAAACTAAATTGTAAGTGTTTGTTTGTGTTTTGCGAGGTGTTGTTGCCACGTAAACGTATCCAATCCGCCAACCGCAACGACAAATGAGTCAAGCAGTAATACGATACAAGTATGTCAATGACAGTGCCAAGTCTTTCTGCTTCAATGATAATATAAGAAATGGAATAGTAAAAAAACAAAAAAAAAACACACATTATCAATGGCCTTAAACATGCTAAAATGTAATAAGATAATAAAACATATAATGCAAAATCCATAAAAGGGTTCAACTGAAATAGAATTCAAACTGCAAACTTCAAATTCGTGAAACTAAATGATTCAAATCCTTTTTCCACGATCTGTTCTCTTAACCACTAAATTAGCATTCGTTTCATCTTGAGCGTCATGTAGTGTGTTATCAATTGTAGGAACCACGTGAAAAAAAAAACCAATTACTTATAACAGAAAATATAGATAATAGACACATAGAGAAACCATAAAAAGTTAAAAGAAACATACCTCAGTGACATCCGAACCTTTTGTGTCTAAAGTTTGATGCGGAAATATACGTGAAAACGTAAACGATTGATGATTAGGTGTGAAATTATAGGATGTCACTTTTAATTGAAATGTAAAACTCCTCCCAACGATGTCCCTCAAACATTGAGGGACACCTTCATATCCTTAAGCCTGTTTTATAATAAAATTCAAAGTGAAAATTCTAGAAATAGAGAAAGGTTCAAGAAAGTGCTAGGCGCTAGGCGGGCGGACACCCAACGCCTAGCGCCCAGAGCGCCTAGGCGGTGTCTAGGCGGACTAGGCGGATATATGTATATTTTATTTTATTTAATATAATTATAAAATACTTAATTTTATAAAAACATATATAAATAAATAAAGTTTAGTATTTATAGAAAATATTTATAAGTATTAAATTCTATCAAACATACGACGACAAATAACATAAAATAAACAAAACATAAAAAATAGACGTCGAGTAAGGACGATGTTAGACCAAGACAAGGGCAAAGGCGAGAGGCGATGACGAATGCGAGAGATGAAGCCAAAGGTGGAGACGAAACAAAGATGAAGATGAGAAATGAAGGCGATGACAAAAGATGAAGATGATGACAACATACGAGAGACGATAGAAGATAAGAAAACAAGGATGAATGCAAAGACGAGGATTAGATACAAATGCAAGGACAAGAGACTTAGATAAAGACAATAAACGATGGAATACATATAAAAAGACAAATGAAATGATGATGTTAAAGTCGATAAAAGATAAACGCATGGATATATATCATTGTTAGTTTTTTTCTTTAGCGGGCGGTCAGGAAGCGCCCAGCGCCTAGGCGGGGCCTAGGCGGACGCCTAGAGGGATTTTTAGAACACTCACATAAACTCCAAAAAGAAAAATAACTGCATACTTCGGTTTCAATGAGTTCAACAGCTTTTTTGTTTGTCTATTTGGAAATCTCACGATTAAAGGTTACCAAATTTCAAAATTTTAGAGGAATTAGTTTGAGCTAAACGAAAATGTACATGTTGTGAAACCAAAGAATTTGTAAAAAAAAAATAAACAGCCTTGACAAACCTTATTACCCCAACCATATTTGTGTCATGGCAATAACTGCAAAGCAACAACCAGTTGTTCATTTCAGTTTCCTTGCACATTTTCCACATGCAAAGTAAATCCATCCATTATTAATTAGCACGTCAATCACCCGAGTATGGCAGTAGAATTTTGCCTCCCGTGTTATAAAACATTGTTAATACATGGTTAGATCAAACTATAAATTTAAAAATATATAAGATTGAACATAGATAAATTTACCTTATGCTCTAAGTTTGTTATATATTCATTTAATTCGGCAAATCGATAATGTGTCTAGCTTGTCAACATTGTTGATTTTTTATGGTTGTGAACATCATCATCAAAGCCTTCTTTGATGGTGATAAGAACGCGATAATAGATGAGACATGAACAATTTAATTGAATCAGAATTGGAAAACATATAAATACATAAACACGTAATAAGAAAAAAACAAATTACATTTCAACGAATTCAACTAAAGCAGAAGCTTCACCATTAAAGTAAAAACACGTTGTTGATGTAGCATTCGAATATAGGTTGCTTGTAAAGGTTGGGAAAACAAAATTTTTAAAACATGCACGAAACAACACAAAAGAAACCTAATTGTAAATATCGATAGTCCATGGAATTTATGAGAAACAAAATAAATAACCTCCTAAAAACTTGGGATTCAAACTTGTAGTCAATATGTTTGATGGTTATGTTCCAAAATTCACTAGTTTTTTACGAAAATCTATTGCTTTATGTTCCTAAGCAGTTATGTCGATGTTCATACCCCTAACATAATCACAAAGATCGTAACCTTGCTGGAGTAAATTAAATGAGAAATCATAGATTTTGTTATTTGGAATACCCTGATAGTTGCGTTCCAGTTATATCATCCGTTATCGAATCCTTTATAGCACAAACACGACCAATAACATTTGAAAAATTGAATTTAATTAGTATCAAGGTTATGTTAGAGATAAATATAATTCCTAGACGAATGTCTCAAAAGATTATTTGAATGTAAAATAAGTAAAAAACCTAGAGAAAACATATTTTGATTGGCCATAGATACTACCTCATCATATGTTTTGAAGTTGAAATTTCCCTTGACAATTCAAATTGAGTTTTCATAAACTTCAAACAATCTTGTTGAGTATTTACGTCCTAATATTTAAATTTTGAATACGGCAAAAAATACAACATCTACAAAAACTACAATATTATGCCAAAATATATATGAATTTTAATCCTTTTGTAATCTATAAAAAATATTTACTCATATAAAGCAAAAGATAATAATACTGCACATCAAATCTAATAATATTTAACTAATAAAATTGAATAAACAGAAAACAACAAATATTTATATTTCATTAAAAAACTAATAAGATATACTAATATTTATATCTATTGATACATTTGTTTCTTGATACTAAACCTTTAATAAATATAAATATTACATAAATAATAATGGAATGGAGCAGTTTCCGACCTGATCATCACTAACAATTTTGACAAAAAAAAAACGAATTGATTTTTAGAATGAAAGAGATGTGCCAAAGAATAAACGGGGTGGAAGACTCACCTGAAGCTTTTTGGAGTTATATGTAACTATACTATTATCCTCTTTGCTAGAAACAGACAAAAAAGACAACACAACATTCACATCAAGAACAAAAAAGTCAACAATAAAAAATTCAATCCCACGCATTAACGAAAATGTCAATTGAACACAACCTACCTATCTTTTTTAATCACCGTTTGTTCTACATTACTAAAATCCCCTAAAAAAATCTCTCTCGCCTCCCTCAGTAGGGTCTCGACCGGTTTCCACCACCATGGTAGTTTCTGTCTGGTCCCGAACCATAGTTATCCCTTCTTCTGTCTCCTCCATACCCGCCTCTCCCACCACCTCTGCCACATGACAAGCATCCGTCATTTACACTACTTATATAGCTAGAAACAGAACTCACGTTCCCCAACATACCACATCATCTTTCACGCCCGTAATTTTACACATACCATCCAAATTCAGAATCAAAGCTCCACTCACATGCATAACCACATAATACCATAAGCAAATTGAATTAAGTAATCATGGGAGAAAATCAGTGCTTTATTCCATCCAACCAGCATATACGTGAAGAACCTCACCCTAGTGCTTAAGATTCATGGAGCAAGGACGGGAAACTATGCAGAGAAGACCAAGCCAATTGTTCATGGGAGAATCTCCACTTCGAAACCAAAATCAATAACAGCAAATACTAAAGTCTGCTTACAGTGAGATCATAATACTGAGACTATTTCACTACGTGGTATCATGTCCTTCACCAGAGAACAATTTAAAGAAGTTTGATCTAGACATTATTTTATGCTACATCTGGTGATATGTGTGCAAAAGGTGTGACAAGAGAAACGATTGCAGAAAGCAATCAAATAATGAAACAAGCTATAGCACCAGATACATTCGAAAAGAAAGGTCAATGGGTTTCTCAAACTGAGGTATAAAAAAAACACAACCAAGGTGCAATAAAAGAAAAGCATAGCAATCAGCTGAAAGAACGTTGATATAACTGCTACATGGTGCAACAAACCTATCGATTGGGTAGTCTTGAAACATAAATAAAATCACGAAAGAAATTGGAATAGTATTCACAGAATAACCAGGATAATGAAGTGTTATACCTCTGATCATATGCAGGAGCACGGGGGGCAGACTTCTCTGCCATCACAACACTAATTTTATATCCTCTCATTTCATAATCTATAAAGAAAGGAGCACACGACTTGAGTCATCAAACCAGTCATCAAGCAATTACATCATATTATACATGTAAAGGTACTGAACATACTGTTGAAAAAGCCGCCTGCAGAATGTGCAGCACTGGGATCTTCATAAGCAAGACATGCATCACCTTTATTGTTTCCCTTTTCATCTGTATAGATTTTGATATTCCAGGGCCACTGATCTTTATATCCCCGCTTCTGCTTGATTCTTCCAACCTATGAAAGGAGTTCAGCAGAAAATTCTTTCTAAAATCGGGAACAGACTGGAATGTCTTGGGAAGATAGGTGTTCTAAACAAAACAGTATATACCAAATTGATTCATGCAAGAATCATGGTAATATACCTAACTTGAATAATTTAACAATGGTAGTCTGAAACACAACAGAAATGAAGAGAACAATGTTATCACCTGGCCAATGCCACCAAAGAGATCCCTGAGTTCATCAATGGTCACATCTGGAGGCAAATTTGAAATGTATATTCTGGCATTATCACATGTCTCATTGCAATTTTCATCGCATTGCTTGACTTGGACATGGGTATCAGCAGTAGCATCTCCATAACCACCCTCCTGGCAGCGTGGAGCACCACCATGGCCACCACTCTTCTGCTCATCGCCATTGTAACCTCCACGAGCACCACCATGGCCACCACTCCTCTGCTCATCGCCATTGTAACCTCCACGAGCACCACCATGGCCACCACTCCGCTGCTCATTGCCATTGTAACCTCCACGAGCACCACCATAGGATGGAGGGTATGATGGAGGCCCACCAGCATAGCTCGAAGGTGGCGGAGCTGCTTCCATTCCGTAACTTGGATAGCTCGATGTAGGGCCCGAGGATGGGGGATAATGGCCACCAGACCCATCATATGATGGGATAGCAGCCGGATGTGCCTGACCATAACCTCCATTTTCCCTCTGCTGATTGGTACCATATTTACCAATACCACCACCACTCTTAGCATCATATCTACCACTATCGTAGTTGTTGCTCCTACCACTATCACCTCTACCTCCCCTATTACCACCAAATCCTCCGGTACCTCCTCCCCGGTTATATCCACCACCTCCACGATCGCAAGCACCCGCAGGAGCGGGTGTACCGCACTTGTTACATTCAGTTCTTCTCGCAAAGTTCAGGTTCCCGCAGCTATATATAAATAAATGAAATATAAGTAGAGATTCAAATAAATCCAGACTTAGCAACTGCGAGTGATGAAATTCAATCAATGACTGCAGTATCAACCACGCAGAAAGAACGAGGCTGCAGATTAACCCACAGATAAACGTATGATTGAGAAATCACCTAGGGTTAGGGCAACGCCAATCTCCATCTCTGCCACCGCCACCTCCGCGACCTCCACCGCGATCACCCCCTTGGTATCCCCCGCCACCATCGCCACCGCCTGTTCATCAATCAAATCAACATGGTCATTAGCGATTCTAAGAAGAGCGAAAAAAAAGAGAGAGAAAAAACACAACATATCGGGAAAACCTCGATTTCCTCTACTACCGCGTCCGCCGTAACCTCCTCCACGGCCGCCTCCATAGCCTCCACCGCCGCCATCATGGTTGTACATCCCAGACATGACCTAGGGTTTGATAAAGGTAAAAGACAGTTCGCAACGATTAAAAACCTAAGTATATATACACACACGTATATATAATTGTAACACGTGGTTCTCTACCTCTTTCGAGTAAAAATATATTTTGGTTCCCTTTGGAGAAGATTAGAAAAATTCGTACACTATGAAAAAAACAATATAAATTTGTATTTTAAGATATCTTATATTTTATGATTTTTTTTATATTTTTTCATCATTTTAATAATACACTGAAAATCTAAACTCGTTTTGAATTACCTCCAAATCGAATTCCAAAAAATTCAAACAAAAAAAACTTGGATTCAATTCGATTTTCTAAAACTACACAACATAAATTGAACTAAGACCTAAACAATTCAATTGAAATTTGAAACATCCATTATTATTAAATCATTTTTTCATGTGTTTTGAATCGTTGGTATTTTAACTGCGCGGTTTTGAACATTCTAGCTAACGTGTAAGATAAGCGAAGCTAAAACGAAAGAATATCAAGATATCTTTGTAGGGTTTCAGGACTTCACGTCTACCCTCATAAAAATGATCATTAAATAGAAAAAATTGAAAAAAGATAAATTTGTTATTTAATTTTCACACATGAAAACACACGTTTTTGCAGTTTTTCGAAATGAAAAAATTGTTTCTAAATTGAGAGCAAGGAACGAGACGAGATTTAGAAGTTGAGAGCACAGATAGAGTTCAAAGTAAGCAAGAAGGGAAATTCAAGTTGACATCAAGGAAATTTTGAAGTGAGAAAGAAATGACGAGAATCAATGGTGAAGAAAAAAGCACGATTCAATCTTCAATGACGTCTCTAAGTGGATCGATTTCTAGAGTTTTACATCGCAGATGAAATACATTAGAGATTAGACTGTTGAAAGCAAAACTATTTTGTTGATTTGAAATGGATGTGAGTCTCAGTGAGTCGCTTGAGTCTCAGTGGGTCGCTTGAGTCGCTTGAGTCGAAGAAGGTCATGAGCTTCAGTGAGTCGGTTGAGACTCATGACCCTCTTCGACTCATGCGACCCTTGAGACCCAATGAGTCTTTTGAGTCGTAAGGGTTGCTTGAGTCTCATTTGAGTCGTAAGGGTCGCTTGAGTCGCAAGGGTTGCTTGAGTATCATTGATTCGCTTGAGTCAAAGAGGGTCATGAGTCTTAGTGAGTCACTTGAGACGCATGACCCTCTTCAACTCAAGCAACTCATTGGGTCTCAAGGATCGCTTGAGTTGCAAGAGTTGCTTGAGTCTCATTGAGTCGCATGGTCGCTTAAATGGCATGGATCGTTTAAGTCGCAAGGGTCGATTGAGTGGTAAGGGTCGCTTAAGTCGCAAGGGTTGCTTGAGTCACATGGGTCGCATGGGTCGCTTAAGTCGCAAGGGTCAATTGAGTTACAAGGGTCGCTTGAGTCGGTAGAAGTCTAATGTATTCTTAATTGGTCATTTTGCAGGTGCCGCCAAAGCCGAAGTTTCTTTATGAATTCAAGCACATGGACAAAATGTCAAAGATCACCACCAAGTATTATCCTCACGATACAATAAATAAGTTGAGAGGAATCTTATGTGAATATGAGCTGCATTACTTCAACAAGGAGTCACAATTTAGGTATTTATTGCATTTCCAAAGTGAGTTCACATTGACGAAGGTTCAAATGTCTGTATGTCCTATTAAATCACTCGGTGATTGTACGGATATGAAGGAATTGTGGTTTGTCGTAAACAGTGTTCCCATCTGGTACTCTATAGTGGAGCATGCACTAATTATCAGATTGAAATGTGGACCCTATCCCAGAGGATGGGAGTCCAAAAGGGATGATACATTTAGGTTGAAGAATTTCGATCGTGGAAAGATGACCGCCGAACAAGTGAATGAAAAGCTTGTGAAGGCGAAGAATTCCACCGACTGGATAAAGTTGGCAACTTTGATGTTATTGAGGGATACAATTTTATCAGCCATGATCTCATTGACATGGTTGATGACTTGAAATTTCGGGAAGGCTTTCCATTGGGGCTTTATATATTCCAGAAGCTTGTGGATACTTTCCACAAGCACGTTAGTAGAGAATCACCGAAACCAAAATGACATTGTAGCGGTTTCATGATCCCACTAATGGTAAGTTATATATATTATTCGAATAACATGAATGTTTTTATACTTTTTGAATACCCGAAGTATGTAGATGTGATGAGATGAATCAAAGATTCTAAGGTAACAATTATACAAGGGTCACAAGGGTCTCAGAGGATTATAATGGTTATTTTTTTGTTTTTGCAGGATATTCAAAGTATTCTTCGTGCTGAACACGACGAGGAAGCTTTACTTTTTGAACTGGAGGAGTACGAGGGATGCAACGATCCCGATGTTCAGATATGGATGGAATATCTACATAGAAATCAAAATGGTATTTGTTGGGAGGACATCTGTAAACAAGAACTGCTGACGCAAAAAACATCTCTTGGTGATAAACATAAAGGTAAAGGAAATGGGACTAAGAGGAAGAAGAGAATGAGTGAAAAAGCAATAGATGTTGTAGATGTTCCACCCATATCTGAAGATGGCGAAGATGAAGGATGTGTAGGTGTTGCTGAAACTGATGAAGAAAGAGAAGGTGATGCTGAAGCTGAAAGAGAAGAAGTTGCAGTCCCTGTGACGCTAGAGTAGAAATTAATAAATAAAATAAAAAAGTTAGAGAAAAGAATTATCAACGTCGTAAGAGACTTTCTATGGGATGTGGGGTTTCATTTACCTAATCTAAAATCAAAGGCACAAGGGTCGCATGAGTCTGATGAGTTCCCTTTTAAACTTGATTCCAATTTAATCCAATCGAGGGTCGTATAAGTGTCATATTTGGTCGCATGAGTAGGATGGATTCTCGTTTAAACTTGATTCTAATTTAATCCAATAGAGGGTCGCACAAGGGTCATATTGGGCTGCATGGGTCGGATGGATTCCCGTTTAAACTTGATTCTAATTTAATCCAATTGAGGATCACACAAGGGTCATATTGGGTCGCATGAGTCGGTTGGGTTCCCGTTTAAACTTAATTCTAATTTAATCCAATTGAAGGTCGCGCAAGAGTCATATTGGGTTACATGAGTTGGATGAGTTCTCGTTTAAATTGATTCTAATTTATTCATTCTTCTTGATGCCAATTGAGGGTCGAGGATTTTATAGATTTCACGTAGTTACGAACAATAGATGCAAAATAAGTCATTTTAACGTTTAAATATGGATTTATTTATAATGATTGACAAAGGTCACAAAAAGGGAAAACAAAAAAGAAGGTTTCAAAAGGTAACAAAGGTTAAAAAAAGGAAAGAAAAATGTTACATTAGGTCACAAAAGTCAAATTTGTCGAGTTTACTCTACACCTTCTCCGAGATCACATGCAACCTGTACCTTTAGTAATGCGGATCCAACATGATGTCTGTTAGCCGATTACCAAGACCTTATTTAATGCAAATAGATCACAATGTCCCCATCCACGTTTGAAGGACTTGTGTGTATCTCCACAGAAACCGAGTCCGACGATTTCCAAGACCTTGAGTAACACATAGATAACATGATGCACAACGTCCACCATGTGACCTTCGTGACGAAGATCACAAAAGTCACAAAGATGTTTCAGAGAATTTAGGATTAGAGACGTAGACGAAGATAGGAGAGAGATGGGATTCTCCCGATTCAATCTCATCTCAAATGGATGAGATGGTGAGACTTACAAAACATATGAACCTTTTAATACATGAGTAACAAAGATGGATGGACATAGAGTATTAAAAAGATAGGAGTCTGACATCAAAATTATGAGTCGCAAGGGTCACATGGTTCATGTGTGTGTGGCAGTCGAAAAAAGGCATAGCTGGCATTTGAAAAGACAGGAGCCTAACATCGAAACGACTAGTCGTAAGGGTCATATGGGTCAGAAGGATCGCAAGAATCGCTTGAGTCGCAAAGGTCATAATAGTGTTTAAACATCAATGAAGAAAAATATATGCGAAATTGATGAATTTATCGAATTATAATGACGAAAGTCAACCAAAGTTTAGTCAAAATAATGCAAATAATATAATATTACAAACTAATAATACAAATAGTATAATATTACAAACTAAAAAACTTTTTTTGAAGTTGGCGTTGTCTCGGTTGTCATATTCCAAACACTATCAGTGATACTAACATTTGAACCCGTTTGTCTCGACAAAGATGGGGTTTTTCTCCGAGCCTCACCGGGTCCAGGATAACGATTCTCTTTAGGCCTCCTTATGTGCCTTTTCTCAGCCAACATAGGAGATAGAACCGTAACTACAATATATTGAAGAGAAATATTCCAATCACTGCAATCAGGAACCGAATACACGATTTCTCGGTAAGCCAAACGCCATGTCTCTCGTAGGTAGTATGTTGAACATAATTCTGGTATCTTGTGACCTTTACCAACCTTATGTGCAGCCGCAATTGCGTGACTACATGGATACTTATCCTCATCAAACATTTTGCATTAGCACGTTCTTTTTTTGAAGACTCACTACAAACTTCTACCCATCTCATTTCTCCCCTCATACTCATCACTCAGCCTGTTCAATTCAATAACCTCATACTTGGATGCTTGTCTAAAGCGTTCATATAACGTTTTCTCAACGTAAGGTGTTAACTTTTGAGAATCATCACCGGTAGCTGCTTCCAATCTATACCTATTGAACCATTCCACCGTCTTTTCCAAACTAATATCTAAAATCCTTAGGATCGAAACTTTCTTGATGTCTTGAACGTTGAATTTATTGACTCGAACCCATTAATGGTTAATATGTTGTACCTTTCACCCTTAAATTTGCATCTTACCCACTTAACGGGATCAAGTTCCTTTTCTCCAAATGCTTTGCAACATTATGATACTTGTACAAAGGTCACAAAGGTCAAAATGGTCACAAAGCTCAGAACAGTCACAAAAGTCACAAAGATCATATTTGTACCTAGCCTTTAAATCATTAAATAGCACTTCAAATTCGTTCATTATGTATGTTGCTGCACATTTGAAGAACATTTTCGCCACAGTATCACCATTTGCACTCTTTCTATCTTGCCATTTATTGATGTAACTCTTTATGTTTTGCGATATATGACGCACATAAAAACCATTATCACCTTGTTTGTACACTTTTTTATTGTTTTAATAAAGCTTTTATGACGATCAGATATCACAACGACAATGTAATCCTTAACCAATTACATTGTTCCCTTTCTAGCTTAGCTTCTGTAGATTTAGATACAGATAAACAATTATAAATGGGATAATGTGTTCTCATACTAAACCATTTGGAATTCAGGATTATTGCCACACGCAATTTCCATTATAACCACTTCCTACAAACTTGCATCATACTTTCCACAACTTCGAATCGGAACTCATAGTTCTATATCTAAACCAAACTTCAATTGAATCCTTCCTTACAAATGTCTGTACATATTTCTTGCTATCAAACTCTTGCCCAATTTAAGTTGCAATCCATCTTTGAACTCGAAGATATTATTTTCACTATTTTCCTTTTCGTAAACTACCATTTCCAAATTATTCTCACCATCACCATCCTTATGCTTTTGTTGGCACATCAATATCAACTTTATTATCTGAATCCAAAATATTTACCGTTTCCGTCGAATTTCTCCCAACTCTACTTTTGTTATTTGAACCTATAATAACACATCCATCATAATCTATAACACCTTCATCCTCACCTTCTCTAGAAATGCTTCCAAAAGCAAGAATTAGAGGTTCAACTTTCCTCTCAATTTCCATTTCACACTTGACACTTGTCGATTCTATCTCCACATACAACAGTGGTGGAATTTCTCTTATGCGATTGAACACATAACAAATAAGATGCGATGAATTTGATATCGATTTCAAACTACTTGGGCCGAATATGATGTGGTGTGGAAGAATAGTAATTTTCGCACCACAAGAGAGAAAGAGATCGAGGTGCTTTGGAGGAGAGAAAAAAACTATCGATTAATTAAAATACAAAGATAATATGAGATTATCAATATTTAAGACTAGATTTGAATTTAAAACTTTTTTTGAGGATAGAATAGGATTGAAGTCCTAGTAGCATTTAAAGAATATTTTTGAAATTGCCCGAGCTAAAACCCAATAAATGCTAATTGGCTCTAAAATCTCGAACCAAATTGATTGTTTATAAAACTTAAATTGCAAATGAAATAATATTATTAAATTCACTTTTATTACATATGTTTAACCGTACAGTTTTGAAAATCCTAGAAAACGTGTAGTATTAAGCCAAGCCCAACCCAATTAGTGTTGGTTCAGAAAATCCGACTTTAACTGATGGTTTACGAAATTTAACTAAATGGTTGCAAAGGCAATTATATTATTAAATCACTTTTATGTATTTGATGTGAACTTTTGATATTTAAAGTTTGACCGATGGAATTGTAATCGTCTATAAATGCGGTAATTACATATTTCTGATGATTGCGAACAAGATAAAAAGTGATTGGTAGAAATGTAATCATTTGTAATTGCTATAAATCACGATTTTTTTTTAAAAAAGTGAAAAATAATTTATTGCGATATGAGATGATTTTGTTGAAAGATTTTCATAACCTTTAATTCTAATGAAAATTACTATTAATGCCATTATATCTTCACCATTTCTTTCTACAGTGCACTTACGTTCTTCCGCTCTTTTTTCTGATTTCTTTTCTTCTACTCTATAATCATCTTTATCTTCATCGTTGATCTCCGGTGAGTTTCTCTTCTTCTCTTCTTGTGGTTTCTCTCTGCCTTGTTTTCTCGTTTTATCTGCTTTCTCTGTTGGAAATATGATTATCTAAGAGAAAAATAGGAAGGATAGGAAGAAGAACACAAAAGGATTGGTGTTTGAGTTGTGATTTTTCTATTCCATTTCATTCCAAGTTATAGGAGAAAAATTACAAAGGATTAAATTACCATTACTCCACTAACAAATGTTAATAGACCACTAACCCCACTAACTCCATTATCCTCAGTAAATGACCCATTCACGCCACTAAACCACTAACAAATACACTTGAGAAATTAGGAAAACAAAAAAGAATCCAATATTTGTCCCCCTAATTCTTGCCATGTTTTCCTGAAATCTCGAAGACAATTCTTGTGCGTAGTTCTTGAAATCTGACACGTCCGAGTGGCTTTGTGAGTATGTCCGCGAGTTGTTCTTGTGTAGAGGTATACTTGAGGATGATCTTTTCGTCTTCAACACACTCTCGAATGAAGTGAAACCGAGTGTCGATATGTTTGCTCCGGTCATGAAAGACAGGGTTCTTACTCAACGCGATAGCGGACTTATTATCCACCCTAAGCTCCAACGCTTGAGGTTCTGAGCTAAGGAAGTCACTGAAGAGTCGAGCTAACCATATGCCTTGACAAGTTGCAGTTGATGCAATGATATATTCTACATCACATGAGGATAAAGCCACCACCTTCTGCTTCGCCGACTGCCAAGTGATGGGGCTATCACCAAGGAAGTCGAAGATGCCGCTTGTGCTCTTTCGTGTGTCGATGTCACCTACCATGTCGCTGTCACTGAATCCAACCAGACGTGGTTGACCATCACACTTCTTTTCGTAGAACACTCCATAACTGCGTGTCCCAAAAATATACCTTAACACGTGCTTCACTGTCGTCATATGATCTTTGTGTGGCTTCTCCATGAAGCGACTCACGTACCCTACCGCATAGGCAAGGTCTGGTCGCGTGTTCACAAGGTACCAAAGTGCACCAACTATACTTCGATATTCGGTGGTTTCAACTAGTGGGCTAGAACTTTCCTTGCTAAGCTTCCAACGTGCTTCCATAGACGCCTTGCATGGGTTGCAGAGCTTGATGTCGGTTACACAGTGATAGACCTCAAGCCCAAGATAATAGGTCAACAACCCGAGATCGCTCATCTGGAACAAAGTATTCATCTCGGACTTGAACGCTTTAACATCGCCTCTGGTGATTATCAAGTCATCGACGTAGACACCCACGATAAATAATGATGCTCTTCTACTCCGAGTGTATATACCATGCTCATAAGTACTCCTTTTGAACCCAGGTGACTGTAAACTTGCATATAACTTGGCGTTCCACGCTCATGGTGTTTTTCGAAGTCCGTAAAGGGCCTTATGTAGGAATAAGACCTTCTCTTTGTGGTTAGGGGTGCGATACGGGCTGGCCCGACCCGAACCCGAAAAACCCTAATTTTGTGGGTCGAGCCAGCCCGGCCGGAATACGATCGGGCCTAGAATATACGGCTCGAAACCCGGTCCAACGGGCTTTGGGTGGGCTCGGACCGGGCCTCGGGCCTTAAGAGATAAAAAACTAAAAAATTTAAACAAGTCTAAAACACTAAATTAATCCCTATGAATCTAATTTCACGTCAACGAAGTCCGAAACGCTAAACAAATCAGTAGAAGTGTAATAGTCTAAAACAAACATCAACAAAGATTAAAAACTATTCCATACAAGTCCATAAATGAAGAAAAAAAATACAAACAAATTTGACTTGAATCTCTTGCTCTTCCGTTTTCACCATTTAAACTTCTCTCGGGGATTACTACAAAACAAGAAAACATGATCAATACCCTTAGCATTAAACTACAATCTTATTCTTTATTATTACATAAGTTTGGATCTAAATGAGTAAATAATACACATGAGTTTTGACTTTTGAGGTTACCTTGTTTATGAGAGAGAGATAATAAGGCTTCACATTATGGGATTGCGGCGAGAAATCCATCGGGGCCGCTAAATATAGAATCTACACATTAGTCATTAAAAGAAACCAAATCAACAACATAAGCAATTGTATAATCTCAATAATTTGAATTGAAATGTATAACCTTAACCTTCTTCATCGTAACCAAGTAACCAAGAATGAGCACAAATTAAGGCTTGAACATTTGACAGTAAGAGACTACTTCTGTATTTGTTAAGCACACGCGAGCAGACGCTGATAGAAGACTCTGAAGCAACTGTGGTGATCGTAATACTTAGGATATCAAAAGCCATAAGCGCTAACTCAATACTATATGTCTTAGTGTTAGACTTCCAGAACTGTAACACATCCATATTGGTGTGATCTTGCATGCAGATCTTAGGATCACACAAGTATCAGTCAAAACCCGATGCCGATCCATCATCCGAAGACTTATCACCATCACAAATGTATGCATCCTAAAGAAGCCAATAATGAAAAAGAATCAATCGAGATAGTCATATAAAATAAGATACAATTTAGTAAGTTATAAACTTACTTCGAAAAATGATGAACTTTGTCCATTATCTTGGACTCCGCTCTTTTCCCATGGTGTTGAAATTTTAGAAGTCTTTTCCCCAAATTTTCTCTTGTATTCTTCCAGGAGCGCTAACATCGCCCTTTTCACATCATCGACTTTTTTTGGCTTGTCGTCTTATCAAGAATGTTATAACAACGCTTCAGTACTTTGAGTTTCATTCTTGGATCAAGCACAACTCCCATGGAAAGAATGCAACTATATGTATCCCAATACTTATCAAACTTCTATTGCATGCTCTCTTCCATACTTCTTAGTAGTTCATCATTGCTCCCCTGATACTCTCTTAAAAGGATTTCGATCTTCCAAATTTTCATGAAGTACAAGTTGGAAGTCGGATACTTTGAGCCCGAAATCAAGTTGGTAATTTCAGCAAATGGCTACAAAAAGTCTCGAATCTTTTCTCCCCTATCCCATTCTTCTTCTGTAGGACAATGCTTGTAGCTCCCATCAACCATCGCAAGACTTTTAAAAGCATATTGATACTTCAGGGCATTTACGAGCATTGTGTAAGTCGAATTCCACTGAGTGCTTACATCCATAGACAAAAAAGCTCCATTTGTAATACCAACTTGCTCTGCACATTCCTGAAACAATTTTTTGCTCGCCTCGGATCCTCTGACATATTTCACACTCTCTCTTATCTTCATCAAAGCATCATCTATGACTTCTAGTCCCCTCTGCATAATAAGGTTAAGAATATGTGCACTATATCTTATGTGGAAATGATCTCCATCTACAATTGATGCCTCACAAATTCCACCATGACATCATTAGATGAAGCATTGTCAACAGTGATGGAAAAAATCTTCTTATCAATGTTTCATTCCTTCAAGCAACTAATTATCTTCTTCGCAATTTCCATTCCCGAATGTGGAGAAGGCAATGTAGTAAACGATAAAATCTTACTATTCAACTTCCATTCCTCATCAACATAATGCCCCGTCACACACATATACCCTTCATGACTAATAGCAGTCCAAAGATCAATAGTGATGCATATTCTACTACGAACTTTGCTCAAAGCAACCTTCACCTTATCTTTCTCATTCTCATACAACTTAAAAACATCTACTGTCGTCGTGTTTCTACATATCATTTAGGGAATAGAGCAAGAAGCATATGTCTAAAGAACAACTCATGTGCAATTATCATCATAGCAACCTTTTTCCTCCAAATTAAAATCCAATCCGATGTATACAGTTGAAACATTGAATTCAAGACCAAAGAGAGATGATGAACAGAAAAATGAAACAAAAACTCATTTGTACACACCCCTTTGAGTATTTCTCTTGTGCATAGATGAATACGCTCGAAGTACACTTCGAAAGGCCAAAAGTATTTCAAGTGTGTTATCTAGTTCTTCATTGGAGAGATCCTAGAGATTATTCAAGTGAAGAAAACAACAATTTTATAACAAAATATGAGATTTCTTTGAAGGCTATGTGATGCTAATGCGATGTTCTACTCTTTACGAAGTGCAAAACTTTCGAATTATTTTAAAATATAAGCAATTTCTTTCTACAAGACAAAGCTAATGACAACAAAGATAGATAAGAGCAAGCTAGAATGAATTTCTTTCTATAGGACAAAACTTTCGAACTATTTCAAACAGACCTCGAGAACGGCAGCGAGGGAGGAGGACGACGTGTGCGAGAACAACAGCGAGGGAGGAAGACGACGAGCGCAAGCAGTGAGGCGGGGGAGGAGGACGACATGGCACGAGCACTGAAGCGGGGGAGGAGGATGATGGCGGTGGAGCTGGAGAGAGAGAGGTCGAGCTTCGAGCTGAAGAGAGAGGTCGAGCGATCCAGGAGGCTGTCGACCGAGAGGGGGAGAGAGAGCTCAGTTGGGTGAGCGATTAGGGTTTGCACTTCAGGCCGGTTTGCGGGCTGAATTTTTCAAGCCCGAGCCCGACCCAATTGTTAACGGGCCTATAATTTTCGGCCCAAACCCACAATTTCGGGTCGGGTTTCGGACCGGGCTAAAAATTGACATCCCTATTTGTGGTTTTGATCGATGAACCCTGGTGGTTGTGTCACATACACCTCCTCTTTTAGCACGCCATTGAGGAATGCACTCTTGACATCCATGTCATAGATATTCCATCCTTCGCTCGCTGCTAAGGCCAACAAGAGTCGTAAAGACTTTATGCGCGTCATGGGCGCAAAGACTTCATCCGAATCAATCCCCATAAGCTGCACGTATCCTTTTGCAACCAATCGTACCTTCTCCGGAACGAGTTCCGTCTTTGCTTCCCCATGAAGAAACCGTTACACACTTAGTCAATTTGACCAATATGTGGTAACCCACACACCATGTTGTGTTGAGCGAGCTTCCGTAGTACATTAAAACTAATATGGTCGTATCTTGCACTCTATTCCACGATTCTTCAGATCTTCTTGTTATCAAACACACCGGTCGTGCACGAAGTTGCGGATCTCTTATAGTCAAGATGCCCCCTACGATGATCATCTGGCATCCAGAGTCGTCCAACTGCCCCACACTGATCAGGTTTTTGAGAGGCGAGGAATGTAGTAGACCCCCGTTAGTGCATGATGCTCGGCGTTCTTGAATGAGAATAGGATCGTTCCTCGTCCTTCAATCTTGATGATAGATCCATCTCCAAACTTCATGGTTCCAACCACTCATTTATCGAATTCAGAAAACACAGCACACACACATTTCTTGTTGTTCATCGGCCCGATGTCGAAGAACCATAGATCGCCTTTACATTCCTCCTCACGACTAAGATGGGCAGTAATCTTCATCTCCACAAGGTGTTCAGGGCACTTATGTGATGATGGTGACCCTGACGGTATAATTTGTGATGTCGTTGAATCTAACATGGTTTCACACGCCTTGGCCACAAGGAGCTTAGGTTTGTCGTCATCGCCATGGGCCAAATGCGCTTCCTCAGTTTTTGGCTTGGATCGACAGCCCCTAGCCCAATGACCCATGTTACCAAAATTTCGACACTTTTCTTTTCATCTATCTCGATTCTCGTTAGAACCAGATCCACCATCTGTTACGGATTTACGATGTCATTGTTTTCGATGATATTTCTCTGTCTTGGAGCCTCCAAAGGAATAATCTCCTTGTTTTCGCTCATTCATTCGTGCAATCTATTCCTCTTCCGTGAGGTAAAGTTTACTTTCTACCCCCGATGTGGGCTCTAACGGTTCAAACCGTTCTTCTGCGGCCTTCAACCTCCCAATAACCTCTTCCAACGAAAATGTTGACAAATCCAGCAAAGTTTCAATGCACAATGCGATCTGTCCAAATCTGGGAGGAACGACTCGTAGGTATTTCTCAACCACCTTGTGTGACGGTTAGGGATCACCGAGAATGGCTAGCTGATTCACTATGCCAGAGAGACTCATGGCAAAGTCATCCACTGTCTTACCATCACAGAAAGCTATTATCTTGTACTCCTTGCGCACTTTCTGAGCGCTAGCCTTATATGCCCGATCAGAACCGACACGCATAGACTCAACCGTTTCCCAAGCCTCTTTCGCATTTTTCTTCACGAAGAGCGAAGAGATCATCTCCGACGGCACGTCGCACAAAATGGCTTCAAGTGCCATTTGATCTTCTTGCTCGTCATCGGTGCCTACCTCGACGGCTGCCCAAAGTCCTCATGCTCGGAGCATTACCTTCATCATTAATGACCAATCTCCATAATTAGTCTTCGTGAGCATTGGAAATATCACACCTCTCACCTCTTTAACCACCTTCTGCACCACGTGGTTACCATCAGTCCGATGTCGATCACGACGTGGAAGAGGAGAAAGAGATTGTTGACGTTGTCCTGTATTTACGGGATTCCTCGATGCTCCAGCGTTGTCTAAGATCGATGACATTTCTCAATGGATCGATTACACACGCTCTGATACCAATTGTTGAAAATATGATTCTCTAAGAGAAAAATACGAAGGATATGAATAAGAACACAAAAATATTGTTGCTTGAATTGTGATTTTTCAATTCCATTCCATTCCAATATATAACCTAGAACGACTAACCTATTAACTCCATTATTTTTAATAAATGAACTATGCATCACTAAGCTTCTAACAAATAAACTTAAAATAGGAAAAAAATGAGAAATTAAGAAAAAGAATTATCCAATATTCTCAGCCGTTGTCGACTTCGTGTTCCCGTCGATCCAAATCGTAGCTCATGTCTTCTTCCTCTTAGTTCCCGTCGACTCAAATCGCATCTATTTCATGTATCCTTCTTCTTCATTCCAGCTACCTTGCGATTTGCTCTCATCCAAACCGCTATTCCTGGTGGTTCCAAGGTTTATGCTCCTCTCAAGCGTGGTTTTGCTTCTCTCCATGATGATGATGATGCTTGTACTCTATCTCTCTCTCTCTCTCTCTCTCTCTGTGACTAATCTATCTATCATATGTTATTCAGTGTTCGATTAATATGTCATATATGCAGTAGCGGTAGTTCCAAGTTTTTAGCTCATATGGGTCTAAGAAAGTGATGAAGATCTTCACATTTCTTTCCTCGTTTTGCCATGTCCCGAACATGGTCTACATCATAATGTTTTCTAAGCCTTAAATGTCAAACAAGCTAAAGGTATGAATGTCTTTTTTTTCAGACATTTTCGAACCATCATTTGGTTTCTCATTATACCTTGATGATAACACTGAAAGTGTATCGATTTTAGGCTAGGTTTTAGTATCATTTTCGCATATAATTCATAGTTAGATTTACATTTCCGATACGAATTTTCATCACATACGCCCGTTTTGTTGGTTTTTAGGTTTTTAGGCGATAAGGCCTAATCGAGCGTAAATAGACGGATTCCTGAGCAAAACCACGCATTTTGAAGATAAATTCACTCGGAGCCAAAATCAAGCCTCTGAACTCAACGGAACACCCGAGCAACGAGCGAAAAAGAGAAAAATCAAGATTTCAAGGGTGCCCGAACGGTCACCATGGTCTACCCGCCCGGGTAAAACCTACAGGGTTTATTTGCACACCTTGCACGACCCAGGCACGAAGGCAACATGATCGGGTAGCCATACCCGATCGGGCGCAATCAGAGTACCTGCTCGGGCGTTAATTTGTCCCAAAAATCCCCGAGAGTTTACACGAATTGGGCCGCTCAACCACACGATCGAGTGCTGATGCCCGATTGGGCATGAAGGAGTACACGACCGGGCGCGCCTCTGCACGACCGAGTAAAAGTGGTGCCCGAGGGAGCCGCGTTTCTCGCAACAACCTAGATCTTGCATTCAAACGAGCTAATTAATAGACCAGAACGGATCTAGAGCAAAGGGGCGACGTACAGGAGAAGGGAAAGCTTGGAAAACATCAGGAAAGGCTTAGGAGACGCTGGAGAAGAAGAGAAGCATCAATCCTCACAGCGGTAACACAATAGGGAAGATCGAGGCATCAAGTTTCCTAGAGTCTATCATGTTTAGGGTTGTGTTATCTTCTTTATCTGTATTCTCCATGAGTGAGTAGGTTCCCAACTATGGGTTAGGGGTATCGGATTGTAACGGATGTACAATTTTATGCGTTAATGCTTAGATCTATTGCATTTATCTTGATATTCGGTTCTACAATCAACACCGTAAACGTCATATACTAGTGCTGCCCGCTCAGTAACATAGGAATTCATCCTTTGCTGGAAGGTTAAAGGATGAATCCGGAACCGTTGAGTTGTAGGTTAAGTTCGGCTAATGAGAATTTGACCGGTCGGTTAGTCGACTTAGGAATTAGGATTGCATTCGTAAAGCTGCCATAGTACGGGTTAATCACTGCTGGAAGGTAGGGTTGCACGTACTCATGGTTAGGAGGTTTAGGCTCGGAAGAATCATTCCTCACCTTAGGGCATGAATTTCCCGTTATCAAGATAATTCGATAGGTTTATGATCTTTAGTTGTTACATCCATACGATTCCCGGTATCCCGACACCCGTAGTGTTCGTCATATCCAAGTTTTCCCCAACCTTCTATCGTTGCCACCATTAGTTTAGTTCTTTAGATATTTCGCACCACGCCTTCATCTACTTCCCTTTTAGTTCTTTAGATATTTCTCATCACCCCATCATCTACTTCTCACCTTCTTAGTTTAGTGATATTCTTAGGATAAGGCTGCATTAGTCCCTAGAGTTCGACCCTGGTACTACACGATCCGTATACTTGTGGTGAAGTGGTCTAGGAAATTATATTGCTTGAGTTTCCGCACATCAAGTTTTTGGCGCCGTTGTCGGGGACTAATAACGGTCTAGACTAGGAATTAGCTAGATTAAGATCTAGTCCTTTCCGGAGTCTTCTTTCGTTTTTCGCATTTTTCTTTTTGTTTTTCCCTTTTATCGAGTCTATTCAATCTACCGCGGATTTACACTTTGGTGTTTTGTTTTTTGTTATGCAGGAGCCTTGTATGAGAAGCTCTACTTAGAAGATCCTCATTTACGATCCCGAGGTTGAACGCACTTTAAGGAGCCTGCGCAAGAAGAGAAGGATTAGAATAGCGGATTCCGAATCCGAGGTAGAAAGAACGAGCAATCACGAGTCATACGCCTCTGAGGAAGATACACATTGTGCAAGCAGCGGAGAGGACAACGCAAGTAATCCCGACATGGATTCTGCCGATGAGACTTATGAAGCATACACCGCTCCGAAGCACACGCAAATACTTTCGTGCATGGCCCGCACGATTGATAATCAAGTTGAGCTACAACCGGCCTTCGTACAAATGCTCAACAACTCGGCCTTTAGAGGAATGGAGAACGAAGATCCGAACTCCCACCTTACGGACTTCAAGATGCTTTGTAGCACTACCAAGGTTGGAACGAGAGTTACTCGGGAGGATCTCTACTTGATGGCATTCCCATTCTCACTCAAGGATGTGGCGCAACGTTGGCTGTTCAACTTGCCGGCTGCATCAATCACGTCGTGGGATGATTTGGAGAAACGATTCATGCAACAATTCTCCCGGATCATAGAACGCTTCTCGCCAAGAGTCGCATTAATTCTTTCCTACAATGCATGGGAGCGATTTAAGAACTACCAGCGGATATGCCCACACCACAGAATGGATAAGAAGTATCTTATCACGGGTTTTATCCAAGGTCTCCAAGAAACCACCCGATTCATGATCGTGGCAGCGGGTGGTGGTTCCCTCAGCAACCTTACGTTCAATCAGCTTGAGAACTTGATCGAGAGCATGGCGAGGGAAGGAGGCAAGAAGGTAGGGGAATACAATCGCGGTTACCCATCTAAAGCTGTAGTGAACGAGCTTGGTATCGCCAACCCGGAGTTGACGGACTTGAAACAACAAGTTGGCGAGATTCATCGGATGATAGCTGGACTTCACGTGGACCGACATGACACATGCGCAGGCCAAGGGATGGAGGAAGTGAACTATGTTTCCAATCGAGGCTACCAACAAAATTATATCAAGAGCCATCCCAACCTATCATATGGCAACACGAGCAATGTAGCGAATCCGTAAGACTTCCAACCGCGAATATTGGCGAGAAACCAGAATCAAGGTTTCCAACCGAGAGGAAGTGGCCAAGACTACGGATATCAGCCGCGCGCATAATCTTCGGGTGATTCCGAAATTCTTTCGATGCTCCAATTGATGCACCAAGAGCAGAAGAGTGCGCTTGGAGGGATTAGGGCTGATCAAGAGGGCATGAAGAAGAGAATTGTTGGATTTCAAACGCATTTGAGACTTCTCGAGACGCAAGTGGCGCAACTAGCCCAAGGTTCAAACCGACAACCCGGACAGCTTCCCGGGAAACCCGAGGCGAACCCCCGCGAGCAAGTAAATGCCATCTTCCTAAGGAGCGGGAACACGGTAGGGCAACCAACGCCTCCCATGGCTGCAAGAGAAGAGCCTTTGAGCGATAAGATCGAACAACCCATCTCTCCAGCCGTGGAAGAGAAGGCGACCGAGGAAGAGGAGAGGGAGTTACCCTATGTAGCACCTCCCCCGAGGGTACTACCATTACCCTTTCCGCAGCGTCAAATTCAAAGGAAGCAAAGTGACGAGGCCCAATTCTCTCAATTCGTAGAACTCTTGAGGAAGCTACAAGTCACTATCCCATTCTACGACGCGCTCATAAAGATCCCTTCATATGCGAAATTCCTGAAGGATATCATAATGAGGAAGAGAACCGTAACAACGAGATGGTAATGGTAACGAACTCACTTATACAGCCTCCTACCATGGTCGAGAAGATGCCCGATCCAGGTAACTTCGTCATTCCTTGTAAGATTTATGATTACGAAATTGAGCATGCGCTAATTGATATCGGAGCGAGTGTGAGCTTGCTACCACTATCCCTTGTTGAAAAGCTCAATAGAGTAGGAGATCTTCAACCCACGCGGATGCAAATCACATTGGCTGATCAATCCGTAAGGATTCCAGTGGGTATATTGACGAATGTAGCCGTTCAAGTGGGAAAATTCTGGTTCCCCGCGGATTTTGTCGTTGTGGATTTGGAGATCAATCCGAAGATCCCCGTCATATTGGGACGACCATTCCTCAACACCACAAAGATGGTCATCTACTGCGCGGAAGGAAGACTAGTGATGAAGTTCGGGGACGAGTCTATCGAGTTCAAACTCGACGAGGCGTTGAAGAAGCTATTCATGATCGAACCCGTAATGAACGTTACCACGACGGATGCACCAACGAAGGAGATTGGACATGTGCATCGAGACATCCATCCTGAGGAGATACCACTGTCCGAGTGCAACGGGAGTAAGTTTCAGTCACCAGCAAGGTCGGACGCACTCACGCTGATATGATCCCGGAGGACGCTGAAGACGCGAGCATCAACAGTGAGGAGGACGCGACCCGCGGAAAGGAAGAAGAGGGAATCTCTACGACCCGAGACGCCAATCCCGCGGCCCGAGACGCCGATAGGTTAAAATACGTCGGTCCTGTGACCCGAGCCCAAGCTCTAGAAGAGGATGCCTTGATCATATCCGCTGGTCCCATGACCCGAGCCAAGGCCGCAAAGCTCAAGGAACAGATTATCGGGATTCTCACGACCGTCCACGCCCACGAGGAGTATGCTAGATCACGCGATGTCACGAATTTCAAGAACGTCATCAAAGCCGAAGCTCGACCCGCTACGGTCATTGATTAGGTTAAGTGACCCGCGTGTACTCTTTTCCCCTCGTCGGTTTTGTCCCACCGGGTTTTCCGACGACGGGTTTTTAACGAGGCCACGAGTCACTTATTTTTCCGCAACCTAATTAATGATCGGACGCGAGACACGAGACGGACGCAAAACAAGGTGCACGGCCAACAAGAATCCTATCTTCTTGTTTGAAGATTTCAAGACCATTATGAGCCGTTCGTTTTCCTTGGTGCGTCATATCCATCGAAGACGAACACGGTAAATCGAGAGCCTTCCGCAACTCTCGTGCGACCATTCGTTCCACACACCCTTGTGCAATTCGTTGCAGCAAGGCATATCCGTCACTAACCAAGTCTAGAGCGTCGATTCAGTCGGGATCGCGTCACACGCAGTTCGAGGAGAAGTCGAAATTCCCTTAGCAGGGAAGTGACTCAATCGGGCAGCACACTCCACCAGGTCGGGCAGAGCTATTTTTAGGAGACCCGGTCCGGCAACCTCATAGCCCGACTCGGGTAATGTCTACGGAGGTAATTTCTCCAATTAACCACCCGATCGGGTGGTTGCGTGAGCCCGATCGGGCAGCTGGATTGGATAGACACCCGCCCGGGCGACCTGATAGCCCGACGCGTGCACACCCCACGGGGGTAAATTACATCTCAGACTACCCGACCAGGGCACCACAGGAGCCCGATCGGGCATCTAAGAAACGCCAAGAACCGCATGTTTTGATCGAAACTTCGACGCGAGCAACGGTTCTAAGGCCACGTGCATCATCTCCTACACCCTCAGTGATTCACGTACACTCCTATCTCGAATGGAATACAGATAAACTCTCAACCATAACCGAGTTCGAAGGAGATAAGAAAGAGTCGCGGGATCGAACGACAAGAACCGAGGATCGCATGTGAGAAGTCCACCAGGATTCGAGTTGCATCACGTTGATCAGAAAGAAGACGGAAGAGCCATACCTCCTCTCTCCACCACCACAAGCGTGTGAAGACGCTAGGGTCGAGCTAAAGACCGAAAACAAGCGTTTCTCGGGAGGCAACCCGAGCCCCATATCCTTTAGTCGTTTTCATATTTTCGAACTCCTTTGCATTATTTTTAGTTTTGGACAATTTTCTAGGATCTAGGAATTTAGTGGTCTACCGAATTTTCGCTGCATGTTTTACTCGTATGAATTTTTCTATTTTTCAGCAGTACCCGGTCGGGCAGACACCTCTACCCGAGCGGGCATGTTCAGATTCAAGGGGCCCGGTCGGACAGACACCTCTACCCGAGCGGGCATGTTCAGATTCAAAGGACCGGGTCGGGCAGACATCAGAAGACCCGACCGAGTAGGTCAAGATGGGAGACTACCCGATCGGGCAACACATACCACCCGATCGGGCACCGTAAAAATCTGCAAGGTAAGTTATATTTCGAGTAACCCGAGCGGCCACCCTCACTTCACATATCCTACCCTAGCGTGCTCCCAAGATTTTCAGCCCCTCACACTACAATCTTTTCCACCGGAGTCGCTTGTGTGCCGCCGCCGTTCACCACCATCACCGGTTACTCGAAATATCCTTCCTCCTCCCCTCTCTTGAAAAATATGATAATTCCTCAATCTTCTCTCGAATTCCAGGTATATCCATGAACTATTTTGAGATTTGGAATGCTATGAGTTAGATCTAGGTATGATTAAGAAAGATTTAGGGTTATTTTGTCGATTGAATCATGAAACACGAACTGCAGGTCGCGATTTCATGATTCTACCCGACCGGGCTAGGTTTAGCACCCGGTCGGGCGTCCTGGACATTCACCCGATCAGGCGGCTTTGTCGCCCGAGTCGGGCACTACCCACCGAGTTATTTTGACAATATGCTACCCGACCGGGCTACCTCCCGTACCCGATCGGGCATCATGCAAGCCATGCCTATTGCTTATTTTCTTATTTGATTGTTTTGCAGATGGCCCTTAAGATCTTTCAGAGCTCGAAGAAGCGCAATCTGACGCATATGACCCAGAGCACGGATGGCCAGCGAGGTCGGATGCAATTACGGAGTTGACGCCCTATATGCCTATCACCACATCCCACCAACAATACAACTACCGGACGACGACGTTCTTGTCCGGTCAAAAGTCGAGGTTTACTGAACTTCAGCCGCGGATCTTCCCTTCCCGCTTCTTATCAGCCGAAGCGATGAGTGCACTCCACATCCGGGAGGACATAGACGCCATCTTCAACATGCTAGGATGGACGGGACTGAGAGACACACAAGAATACACCTACCGCAACCTCACGGCGGAGTTCCTCGCATCGTACGCAGCATTCTTCCCCGAGTCCGGAGATCGGGAGAGAGCCTTCATGGAGTTTCTTCTGCTGGGACAAAACTACCGGCTCAATGCGAGACAGTTCGCAATTATCCTTGACGCTCCACACTGCAACTTCACGAAGATGCCAGAGCAAAACCAGAGCCGTCAAGCACAATTCTGGGCTTAGATTGCGTACGGAGACTACTCGACGAGGTCGAAGGCCAGCCATATACGCCACCCCGCCCTGAGGTATTTTCACTACTTCCTAGTCTCCTCTATACTAGGAAAGGGAGCGCAAGGTGGAGTCAACCACACCGAGTTGGCATACCTTAGGCGGGTGGTGCAGTCAAGCTTTGAGCCCGACGAGTGGGATATCTTGGACGTCGACTTGGCGTCGTTGGTGATGAGGCACTTCCATGACATAGCCACCGAAAAGTGTAGCACGGATACGAAGATCATTTGCGGTGGCATAGTTACGATGATCGCACGGAGAGTCGGGATCAACCTAGGCATCCTGACTGAGGATAATATTGACGAGGAGCCCGAGTTGAACCTCCAGAACCTACGTAACCGAAGAGCAATTACGTTAGAGAGGTACAACGTCATCTAGTGTTACAAGGACGAGCATGGTTGCAACTTGGAAGTCGACCTACGAGAAATTCAGATGTCGGGTCTAGACGAGGAGGGGTCACAATTCAGGATTGATCTAGCCATCGGACACATCGGCCCGAGGCTAGCTGAGATGGATCCACCTCCAGCCGCTGCACCAGGACCTTCCATGTCGAGCCAGCGCAGCCGACGCGCCACACATTCACGCACCCGCCCATAGTATCCTCACCGCCGCTCTGACTTCCCTTCCATGGAAGGAGTCTCCGACGTCCTCAGGTATGTCTCGGAGGAGACCAGGTATCAGTCATTTATGACAAAGCAGAGGTACGACATGGAGGCGGCGAGGCACGATATCGAGGCTGCGAGGTATGCAGAACAACATCAATTCTAGGAGCAGTCGATCCAGCATACGTATTACCTCACGGAGTCCGTCCGTCGATTTCAACAGCTCAGTATGCAGCATTACCAGGAGCCATATGTACCAATCCCGCAGAACTATCATACTGGAGCCATCCTGTACCGTCCTCACATCCCCTATGAGCTGCAGTCCTTCTACTTCTCACCTGGGGAAGGGGCACCCGCGGAGCCAGCAGACCTTCCGGCCACCCGCGGTGGAGAGGATGAGGATTAGACCATCCTTCCTTTTTCCTTTCTTTCTTTTTCTTTTTCATCTTTTATGGACCTATTTTTCTTATTTTTTTGTTTTTAGTTTTAGCGATTATGTACGCTCTCTTTGGAACTTATTGATGTAGTGATCTTTGCTTTATATCTTGCATTACATGGTTTTCATTTCAGGTCCTTCACGCTAACACATGCATTAGAGCAAAAGAGTCACACAATCCGGATGTATCACAATTCGAGAAAGCCACACACACACCAGGTGTACTCGTTATCTTTTTTATATTTTCTCGAGTTTTTACATGCGGGTATTCCTCATAGGTCTCGAACACCGGGACTGTGTTCCGTTCAGGTTTGGGGGGTACTCTTTGTCTAGAGTGATACAGATTTTATTTTAGAGCACCATATTTGCGTTTAGGATTAGGCTTAGGATTAGATTTAGGAATAAGATGGATGGATACCTAGTGAAAGTTTTTTTTTCGAGCTTTAGTCATGTTTTGCCACATTGTCGAATCGTGGACAATGGTCTAGGTTTGCTTAGAAGCATTTTGATACCGATTAGTCGAGTAGTAGTGTTTGAAGCCCTTGATCGAAAGTTGAATTCACTCCTTAGGTTTCGGTACCAAGTAGTCATATCTCCGTGTATACCGTCTAGCCTTAGCTTAGTTGATATTTTTACCGTTCATGAGTTAGATTCCACACGCTTATATTCCGCTGTCATCTAGGATAAGTTTTTCACTATTCCGAGTTAGGATTGACATGAGTACATCGATGTTCGATGGTTCGGGTCTAAGTGGTGGGTAGAGGCGCTTTTCTACGTCCTAAGGGTTTGAGTGTTGCGTAATCAAGAAAAGAAAAAAAAATTAAAAACCGAGAAAAAAATAATAAGATCTTCAATAACGCACCTCTTCACTCCGCAAAGGTCACGCGACCTTATGAGTGTGTCATAGGCAACCTGGGTCTAAGTAGAAAGCCATCCCTCTTCGACTTCGACGTCTTAGGAATCAAAGCGTGGATCTAAGTGTAGAAAAGAGAAAAATGAATAAGAACGAGAAGAAGCGATTTTAATGATATCAAAAGCTTAGGGAATAGGTATGGAGATTGCTTGGACGTTGTCTAGGGTTGTGAAGTAGAATTAGATTTTTGGTAGGATTTCATGGCTCAACACTTTCGGTAAATATAAGGCTATACTCGGTACGCTTAGGCTTTTGTTCATGTGACGTGTTGATTTGCGGAATGACTAATCCTTCGACCTTTTTATGCTAGTATCCATCGTTTTTAGATTCTTTTTGAACTTGAATTTAGTTTTGTTTGAGGACAAACAAACGTTTTGGTCTGGGGGAGTTTAATAACACTGAAAGTGTATCGATTTTAGGCTAGGTTTTAGTATCATTTTCGCATATAATTCATAGTTAGATTTACATTTCCAATACGAATCTTCGTTACATACGTCCGTTTTGTTGGTTTTCAGGTTTTTAGGCGACAAGGCCTAATCGAGCGTAAATAGACGGATTCCTGAGCAAAACCACGCATTTTGAAGATAAATTCACTCGGAGCCAAAATCAAGCCTCTGAACTCAACGGAACACACGAGCAACGAGCGGAAAAGAGCAAAATCAAGAAATCAAGAGTACCCGCTCGGGCACTGAGGTCTACCCGCTCGGGTACAACCTACGGGGTTTATTTGCACACCTTGCACGACCCGGGCACGAAGGCAACATGATCGGGTAGCCATACCCGATTGGGCGCAATCAGAGTACCCGCTCGGGCGTTAATTCGTCCCAAAAATCCCCGAGAGTTTACACGACTCGGGCCGCTCAACCATGCGATCAGGTGCTGATGCCCGATCTGGCATGAAGGAATACACGACCGGGCGCGCCTCTGCACGGCCGGGTAAAAGTGGTGCCCGAGCGGGCCGCGTTTCTCGCAACAACCTAGATCTTGCATTCAGACGAGCTAATTAATAGACCAGAACGGATCTAGAGCAAAGGGGGCGACGTACAGGGAAAGGGAAGGCTTGGAAAACATCAGGAAAGGCTTAGGAGACGCTGGAGAAGAAGAGAAGCATCAATCCTCACATCGGTAACACAATAGGGAAGATCGAGGCATCGAGTTTCCTAGAGTCTATCATGTTTAGGGTTGTGTTATCTTCTTGGTCTGTATTCTCCATGAGTGAGTAGGTTCCCAACTATGGGTTAGGGATATCGGATTGTAACGGATGAACAATGTTATGCGTTAATGCTTAGATCTATTGATTTTATCTTGATATTCGGTTCTACACTTAACATTATCATTCTTATACTAGTGCTGCCCGCTCAGTAACATATGAATTTAGACTTTGCTGGAAGGTAAAGGATGAATCCGGACCTGTTAAGTTGTAGGTTAAGTTCGGCTAATGAGAATCTGACCGGTCGGTTAGTCGACTTAGGAATAAGGATTGCGTTCGTAAAGCTACCATAGTACGGGTTAATCACTGCTGGAAGGTAGGGTTGCACATACTCATGGTTAGGAGGTTTAGGCTCGGAAGAATCACTCCTCACCTTAGGGCATGAATTTCCCGTTATCAAGATAATTCGATAGGTTTATGATCTTTAGTTGTTACATCCATACGATTCCCGATATCCCGACACCCGTAGTGTTCGTCATATCCAAGTTTACCCCAACTTGTCACCACTTAGCTTAGTCTTTTAGGTATTTCGCATCACACCTTCATCTACTTCCATTCATCTTAGTTTAGTGTTATTCTTAGTTTTTGGCTGCTTTAGTCCCTAGAGATCGACCCTGGTACTACACGATCCGTATACTTGCGGTGAAGTGGTCTAGGAAATTATATTGCTGGAGTTTCCGCACATCACTTGACTTAAAAAGAGATCTGATCTATTTTGGCGTTGATGTTTTACCATGGCACACAACATGATCGATAAAATTACCCAAAGGGTACGTTCTTTTGTTGGATTCTCCAAAAGGTTTGGCTCTAAAAGTTACAACTATTTCTGTGTTTGATCGAGTCGTGGAAGTTCCTTTCATTTCCCTGATTGCAGTGTTGTGGCAAATGGGCCGAGAAAGCAACTCGTTGAAAATGAAGTTTATGAAACTTGGATCCAAACCTGATTCATTTCAATCTGAGGGAGACAATTTAGGTATGTATAATGCCTTTATTCTAGCTATATATTGTCTCTACGTATGGAATGTTAGTTCCACGACAGATGAATGTCTTTTTTTCAGTTCTTTTCCACCTTAAGTATGGATTATTGCCAAATATATGGACACAAAGCTAAGAATTAGCTTCTAAATTTGAAACGTTAGGAATATAATGAGTTACTTCATGGCTCTTGTTATGAGAAACATATATCATCTCCTTTTGGGACCTTATGAAGATATTTCTGATTCCTTTTATGCTGCATTGTGAATCATTCTATTAGTCTAAACTTTTTTTTGAGAGATCATCAGTTTGGATTTACATGTGTTAAATCTTGAATGTGTTTGTTTTGCTTATAGGTATATGGCAACTGAATTAGCAACATATGTTTTGAGTCATCATAGGCGATGTGAAGTTCTATCTACCTAAGGTATGACTCTAATTCCAAAGTGATCAAGCGAATTAAAAGGGAAATCTCTGTTGGATGTCGAAATCACCATCAATCTCAGTTCGATGTTGAAGTCACCATCAATTCCTTCGAAATGAGATTGCGAAAGGGGTGGCGGGACGAAAGAATAAATTATGGTTTATATGTATTTGACATTATGATTTTATGGTTATATGTATTGTAATCTTATATATGTACTAATATTTTTATGTTTATATGTATTTCAAAACTTATTATAGTTGTATTATGTGATATTAGATAATTTTTTTATAAATTTATTTATGTGATCTATTATAGTTTGTATTTATCGTGTATATATATATATGTATATATACACATACGTATGAGTATATGTAAATATTTTTGAAATTTACAAAATTCTTATTGTGGCTTGTATTATTTAATATTTGATTATGTTTTGATAAATTAATTTCAAATTTCTATTTTAGTTTATATTAATCGTAAATATATATATATATATATATATGCATATACCACGTATTGTATTTGTATATATAAATATTTTAATAATTTTTAACTTTTTTAATTGATGTAAAATGTTTTAAGAATATAATTTATAAGTAAGTATACATAAAATGGACAAATTTTATATAAACTCTTTTATTAACTATAAATGTCTATTTTGGTAATTGTGTTCAAAATAGTTTATCGACAATTTATATAAATCCTTTTATCAACAATTTACTACCATTCGCTTCAAATTACAATAACTCACAATTGCTATCAAATGCAACGATTCCACCAGTCCAACAAAATGAAATAAAACGTTGTCAATTGCCAACAGAAACACCACAAATCGCAAACACAAACGTAATGGTTCCATCGGTCAAACCCTTAATCGTGCAGTTTTGAAAATTCTAGAAAATGTGTAATAAACGTAGCCCAATCCAATAAATGATAATTGGGTCGGAAAGTCCGATCCAAATAAATTATTTATGAAACATAACAAAGGATTGTAAAGACGACGACAACAACAACAACAACAATAATAATAATAATAATAATAATAATAATAATAATAATAATAATAATAATTTTTAATTATTATTATAAAAAATAATGTAATATAATATCTTTTGATTAAACTATTTTACTATTTTCAATTATTTTTCATTTATTTTTATGTATTTTTTTTACTTTCTTCATATCAAACAAACATGATTATTGTAAAATCTTTTCATATTCCTTGTAAACTCTATAAATAGACAAATTATGTATCTTTTCATCCAATTATTTTTCATTTCATCTTTGTACTAGATGTATGCGTCAAACTCAAAGTCAAAAAGGGGTCTTCTGATTCATCTTCGCTTTCTCGTTCTTCTCGACAAAATCTGGACTCGACTTATGCTCCACAAGTGCCTCCGAGATATCAAAACGGATGAAATTCGAGGGCACTTTTCAGAGTGTCGATCGATTTTCTAATTCTCTTTCTAACTTATGATTAGTGGCTTGAGTCACTTTGTAACTCAATCTTTCCATTGATCATACACCACATTATGGTAGTGGGATTCCCAATATCATTTTTTAAAATGAGTAAATAAAAACGTTAGTATTTTAAAAATTAATTATTAAATTAAAGAATAACAAAATAATTATACGTATCGGTAATATCATCCACCAGTAGTCTTTGAGGATTGTGGCTTCGATATCCGGTGAGTGTACGAGCCAAAATAGTTTGTCTTGATTCAACGGGTGATGTTAGACCTGAACGCATCATCAATATTGAAATTACAAAAAAATTAGTTATATATAATATTTATACATACGAATAAAACCAATTTGAGATACTTAACAATATGTTGGTATACCATTTGGAGTTGGAGTCTTCTTTAGATGTAACCAATACGTCGTGGTGCGCTCATATTGAGGCAAAAGTTCCTCAAAATTGGGAACTGCCAAGATATAGAAAAAATCATCCGTGGTAGATTGCCTCAATTGGGAGAAAGACATCGTCGGTTGACGTTGCGATGATGTCAGGAGAAGAGCTGGAAGAAATGAGGTTGACGGTGCCCATGTGACTATGAGCGAGTCGTCGGTTTCTCTAGAATACCTTTGGGAATTTGAGTTCGTAAAGAGAAAGGAATTACTAAATCTCTTTCATTACTGTGAAACATGTTGCAAACATAACCAAATTAATTAGAAAAAAATAACAAAAACATAATTAAATACTATAAATTGATTAAAACTTATGTAAATTGATTTAAACCGATCTAACTACACTAAATCGTCTAAACCAACCTAATCGAACTAAATCTTCAAATACACTTAATCCTCTATGCCAAAACATGATAATTTATACTAAAACTCTTAAGCCTAATATACATCACACATAAATCCAACCATAATATAAACGAAAACGAGTAAAGTCAACCGTATATATAAACCGAACTGACATTATATACCTTCGTATAAGATGGCGTGTGATCGAAACTAGGCTAAAACTGAGATTTTCGGCAAGAAATGGTGAGAGAAAATAAGATTTTTGTTGAATTTCAAAAATGAGAGAATGAGAACCAACGTTTTGGGTTTATGAAGTATTCCATTGCAATTTATTGGGGTTAAAATGGTAACATAATTGCATTACCCTCTTAACACAATCATGAAGGTTTTCCATATTACCAAGGGCAACACAATTTTAACACCAATGCATCAGAATTGCTAACGCAATTGCGTTACTCGCATCGTTTTCTAGAATTCTACTGCAATTATATTAGCATACACAATGAGTGCATTAAGTGTTGTATGTGTGACATTCTAATGTAATAGTGTTACAACATTAGATATTACAACTCCTTTTTGTTAATAATTCCAGTTAACGCAATTGCGCTAGAATTTTTAACTTCGATAAAAAAACTTAGTAATTATGTTGAATGTTATACGATTACATTAATCAGTATCATCATCACATTCATTATATTCATTTTTCATCCGGTATTACATCTAACTCATTTGGAGGTGCAAGTTGTTTGATCCGTAACAATGATTGATTGCTAAGTTCAGCCACATGTTCTTCGTTGTCTTCTTGCATTGATTTATCGTCCATATCATTTTCATCGAGTAATATCATTCCTCTAGGATGCACTTTAACATGTAAAATCCAATTACCGCATTGTCGTTTTATGTTTAGATATGAGAGTAAAACATTTGATCGGTTTGTGATGATAATACAAAAGGATCGTACTTCTAAAAACAATGTGATGTCTGGACATCATAACCTTCACTCTCATTTTCTTATAGTTCCTCGCCCGATTGTCGAATCAATCCAATCATAGTGGAAAAGTATGACCTTTAGTCCAACAAATCCTAGATATTCAAATTATAAAATTTCCTTAATAATATCGTGATAGTCTAATTTTTCAGATGAATTATGGTAATTAACTCGTTTTACATGAAAACCATAATTACTTGTCCTTTTGTATGAACCATGACAAGTGAGTGAAATGTGTAGCCACGAGTTAATATTATAGTCTAACATTTCACCACTCTTATAGGAGGTCGTACCAAGTCATTAAACCATGCAGATGAGAAAGTATAATTTGAGTTGCAATTGTAAACCTAAAATAAAGATGATATATCTCATCACTTTTAGTAATATATACAGATATATATAACCAATGTGCTTACATAGTTTACCTTTCATATTGATGGAGTTCCTCATAATTTCATAAAATGTAAGTATGCACATGATGAAGCTTTGATCGATTAGCAATCTTTTTGTAAACTTTTCGTTCACAGACGAGTTTCATTAAATATATTAGGAATATCGGTAAACATTTCACCGTATTCAAAAAAAGATTTCCATTTTTGCTTCGCAATGGGTTTTTAGATTTTGTCGCAATGTGAGGGTCAAAATAGTATTCAATGAAATGTGTGATCTCTTTGTTAATATATTGCTATAGATTTGATCCCTAAAGTCTACTTTTACTTTTTACCTTCTTTTTAAGATGAAGAAGTATTGTTTGAATGGATACATCAATCGAAATTGTCTAAGACCATCCAACTCAACCTCATACGGAAGATGTATCGTCAATTGCTCCATAACATCAAAAGGGAAGGAAGAAAGATCTTTTCAAAGGCACATAAGATGTGCATAATGTTATCTTTCAAAACTTGTACATCATTTACTTTTAATTTTCGCGAGCAAATATCTTTGAAAATGAGTTTACACCACACAACGACTTGTGAACGATTTTAGGGAGAAGTTATGTCATAGCTATTGGAAGTAATCATTGTATAAAATATAACAATCATGACTTTTCATGCCTTGCAACCGTTAATATCCACACAATGAGCTATATTTGACGCATAAACATCGAAAAATTTAACATCTTCTTCCAACTATTTTAGCATTGCATGTCGTACCGCAATACTCAGTATAAACATGGGTAAGGGTACTTTACCATCTCTACATAGTTCAAGATCTTTCTGTGTACATAAACCTTAAATATCCAATCTTGATTTTGCAATGTACTTCGACTTTCTTGAGACATTCAATATCGTATTGATAATGTGATCACATAAAATTTTCTCTATATGCATCAGACAAGGTTATGATGAAAGAGATGAAGCCACCAATAGGGAAGATCCTAAAAAATACTGCATTTATACCAATCGTGGCAATCTTCAAATCCATTGCATTTATATATCCATTATTATCCATCAATGGAATCTAATCGCAAAAAATAATATCTCATCTCTCGTGAACATGCATTTTTCATGTTTATCCATCGTCTTATTTTCCTTAAAATTTCTTTTATTTCTGTTAATGGATGGTTTAATGGAAAAAACAACGATGAAAATCAAACAAACATGGTTGTCTATCGTGTTTTTATTATAAATAAATTTGTATCATCCATACAATATGCACATGAAATATGTTCATGTGTGCTCCAACCACACAACATCCCGTAAATAGGAAAATTGATTATTGTCCATATCAACACTATTTTCATGTGGAAATTTTGTTTCTTTGAAACATCAAATGCTCTAACACCGTATTTCATTAGATAATCTCAATTCATTAATCAACTGTTGTAGAAATATATTAAAGATTTTTTCGGATGATCCGGACCACGTATGAGAATACACAAAAATAAGAATTCTTCCATATCATTAATGGCAAAGTATATGGTGACACGGTTTCGGTCCACAACAAATATTGTTTATCAAACACACTGTACGAAGCGAAACCTTATGTGCATAATACTAGGTAAACAATTATTTTTTTCAGAAAAAAATTCAGGATATAACTCAAGTAAATGCTTCCATGCTTTTCTATCTCATTGATGTTGCATTTCTCCATCTATGTAGTGGTGTTTTGTATACCATGTCATGTGTAATTAGGTATGTTATGATTCGTACAATCCTTTAATCTGTCAACGATTTCCATGCAAAACATTCATTTGCACGCTATTTTCTTTCCTTTGATTTGTCTTTTTAGGTTTAAAAGGAAATTCAAAAGACTTATATCATCTTATAAAAACATCATACATTTGTTTGCACATGTTAATCTTTTCATGTCGTATTCTAAAAGATCTAATGGACTTTGAAAAATCAAAAAAGGATTTAGGTACAATGTTACATTCACTACAAAAAACAGCCAATTTCCAACGGATGGTGCAACGGATCCGTCCGTTGATGATGAATTGCAACAGATTGCAACGAATTTAGGACAACTTCCAACGGGCACATATCCGTTGCAATCCGTTAAAAACTTCAAAGGAAGTGTAATGGATATCGTCCGTTGCAATCCGTTGCAACTTTTAATGGGATGTTAACGGATATCTTCCGTTGGCGTCCTCTGTTGGAAGCCCGTTAGAAAACCGGGAAAAAAAATTCCAATAGACATCCTTTGTAAATTGTAATGGATGCTCGTTGGCACTTGTAACGGATAGCCATTGAAATTTTGAATTCCGAGGCTTGGCGGTGGAAATAAATTCACGTGAATTTTCAACGGTCATCCGTTGAGATTTCCAACGGATGTCTGTTGCAATTTAAAATTTAATGACAAAAATCAAGGTTTTAGCATCAAACCATCAATAGGAAATATATTTTCATCAAAATATTGTCTTCTTGAAATCGAGATATATAGAGATAAAGAGAGTGGATGTATAGAAGAAAAGATCCTATAACCAAAGAGATTACACAAGAATTCTTGCACGGATTGGAGCAATTCATGAGTTTTGCATCGATGCAACCTTTGTGTCAAGAACGCGGGACCATGTTATGTCCATGCAAAAGATGCAAAAACATGAAGTATTGAAGTCAAGAAATGTTTGCAAACATCTTTACAAGGTGGGTTTTGTTGAGAATTACGAAATTTGGTTTTTCACGGTGAAAATTGCGGTGTTAGAGATATTGTGCAAGAATCACAAGTAGAAAGAAATGAAAAAGTTATTTATTAAGCATCGACGACCAATCCATATGTGAAAATGGTGTTAGATGCTTTTCCTGGAGTTGTTAATGAATAAACGCGTGAAGAGATGTCGATCATCGATGCACGCTGATTCCTCAACCTATTGGATTCGGCGAAACAACCTATATATGAAGGTTGTCGTGAAGGTCAGTCTCTCTTATCTTTATCTTCAAGATTGATGAGTATAAAAACATACTACAATGTTGCTGAAAATTGCATGGATTCATTGTTCTAAACCATGCGTGAATATTTACCGGAAAATAATCAAGCTCCCGAGACATACTACGAAACAAAGAATGTGCTAAATGATTTGGGAATGCCACTTGAGAAAATTGATGTTTGTCGAAACAGTTGCATGTTGTTTTGGAGAAATGATAAAGACTTGTTGGAATGCAAATTTTGCGGTGCAAGCATATTTCGGCAAAAAAAAACCCATCTTTACGTAAATATGTACCATACAAGAAATGTTCTATATTCCTGTAGCAAAGAGGTTGAGAAGGTTATTTGAATCGAAAGAAAACCGTTGCGGCAATGAGATGACACGCAGAACACTCGACAACCGAAGATATAATGCAACATCCATCAGATGGTAAGGCTTGGAAAGATTTCAATGAAATATTTCCCGAGTTCACGTATGAAACGAGAAATGTTTATCTTTGCCTATACACTGATGGTTTTAGTCCTTATGGACAATCTGGAAGTCAATATTGTTTGTGGCCGGTGATTTTGTCTTCGAATAATTTGCCTCCCGTGATGTGTTTGAAAAGAGAGGTAATGTTTTTGACGTTGCTGATTCCAGGACTAGAACATCCGAAGAAAAGTTTCAATATCTTTTTGTAGCCCTTAATTCATGAATTAATAAATTTGTGGAATTAAGGAATTCTTGTTTATGACGTCAGTACGAAGCAAAATTTCACATTGAAAGCGGTCTTGTTGTGGACAATTAGCGACTTTTCTGCCTATGGAATGTTATCTAGATGGCGCACGCACGAAAGATTGGCATGTCCATATTGTATGGAGGATACATATTCATTTCGACTAGTACATGGTAAGAAACCATGTTGGTTTGAATGCCATAGAAGATTTTTTCCTCGTGGACATGCTTTCCAGAAAGATAAAAACATTTTCGAAAGGACGTGGTAAAAAAAGAAGAGGCACCGTGCATGCAAACCAGAACAAAAATACTTTACGAAAGACCTTTAAGTGTAATATTGTCGCCTTTAACACTCTTGCGAAATGATTGCACGCGCCGATTTAAGTGTAATGTTACAGATAGAGAGCTTTTAACACTCCCCAATCTGAAGAACAACGAACATCTGTTGCTACATATGATCTAATACCAACGGACATCCGTTACAATTCTTAACGGATGCCCGTTGGAAGAAGAAATTGCCTCCGACACTTAGAAAAAATTTCTAAGTTTTCCACAATTGTAACGGGCATCCGTTGGAAATTTGCAACGGATGTCTGTTACAATTTGCTAATGGGCATCCGTTAAGAACGGGTAATGGATGACTGTTACAATTTTTAGCGGGCATCCGTTACCGCTTCTAATGGGCATCCGTTACAATTTGTAATGGATACCCAATTGAAAGTGTAATAATGCATACTCTAGGCTGTAGAAACGTTCAACGGGCATCCGTTGGAAATTGTAACAGATGCCCGTTGCAACGGAAACGAACCGCCGTTTCTCCGTTTCGCCGTTCATTGCCTTGGAAACACACATTTCCGACGGGCATCCATTGGAAATTCCATTGGAGAAAGAAAACGTCGCATCAATTAACTGCATCCATTGAGTTGATATAATTTCCAACGGATGCCCGTTGGAAATTTCTGCATATAAACCGTTGAACAGTTTCATTTTCAACACAATTCAAAACCTCAAAATCCTGTCAAACACTTCTTCACACACATAAAATCACATCTTCAAACACTAAAATACGAAAATGAGGCGTAGACGATTTATAGGTGCGGGAGGTATGTTGGCTGGTTTCGCGGGAACCCCTCCCCGCCTCCACCACCACCATATTCTCTACCTTCACTGATATCGGCACCACCGATATTTAATGAAGAGGACGATATGGTGGATATCGATTCCTTATCGATAATTTCCACGGGCGTCCCACCCTTCAAATTATCGATCCTCAACGTCATGTCGAGACGCTATGGTAAATTTAATGTTTTATACTTTTATATTGTTTTACTTTATAAATAGTATCTAATTATTTGATTTTCATGTGTAGGTTTGACGTAGATGATGTTCTAAAGCATACGAACAACAACATCATCCAAAGATATTTACATGACAAACTTTATTATTCATGGCAAGTTACGCCAGAAGTCATACACCGCCGATGGTGGTGCACCTTTATCGTAAGTGTATTTCAAATTAAAATTTTATTTAAAATTATTTATACATGTTATAAAATAACTCATTATAAATTATTTTACAGCGCGCATACAGATGGCGGAAGAAGGATACGACGTGCATTTATACGACATGGATGCACGACATGCAGGCTCGGATGCGCTTGATGATGAACAACGCCAAGCGCAACTACTACATCACGAATCACAAACCGACTTGGGCAATGGACGAGGTCTTCAATCAACTTATTCAACATTGGTAGTTTGAAGACTTCAAGGCCAAGAGCGAGAAGGCCAAACAATGTCGGTACGATGAGAAGGTTCCCGGAGATGATCCGCATCGCGATACTTTGGGATCAAAATCATTCCCGAAGAGGAAGCAATAATTGGTAAATTTATTATTATTTAAATTTTTGGTTTTTTACTATATTTATCTAATTAAATTTAATTTATATCACATATGCAACAGATAGGAAGAGAACCGACTCTTCTTGAGCTGGTAGTGGAAACCCACGCCAAGAAGAAGTCGGTCGTCGGGGAAAAGAGCGACGAACCCCGAACTCGTCGACCTTTGAGTGGAAAGAACCGTGAAAGGTGTGACAGAGAAGATTACACAGCAATCACAAGCTTGCAGTTCAACTCCTGACGACCTTAGTCCTTTACAAAAGGACAAAATTTATTTGGAGGTAAAAATTTAGTATTTTATCTTTCGATTATAAATAAAAACTTTGTAAAAAATTCTAACTCTAACTTTGTTTATTTTGTAATCGGTTAGACCGTATAAGGGGTGTTTATACAGTCTCGAGGCACTTCAGAAAGATATGGTCGAGGACGCCACGTTGGTACCTCCCGTGGTCCAAGAGAGCTATACGCAATAATGACGGATCGAGGATCTTGAAGCACAATTTCGAGACACTCAAGCCCAACTGCAGGCAATACGATCACAAGTGCTACACATGGAGAGCGTCATAGAGTTGCTATCCGGTCAGGTGGGGGGATCAACGACGCGACAAGAACCGGGTATCGATTCGGATGCAACGCCTTCTAGAGGTGCCGGTGGTGACCCCGGCGATGATATCGGCCCTACCGATTTACATGAATTGTAACAGATTTAGATTTAAGTATTTGTAAGAACTTTTATTAGTTTAATTAAAAAATTTTTAATTTTTGTAAAAAAAATTTATTTTTATTTTTTAAAAAATTCCAACGGATGCCCATTAGCATTTCTAACGGGCATCCGTTGGAATTTTTTCCCGCCAAATTGTAATGGATACTCGTTGCCATTTCCCGCCATTTTATAACGGATTCCCGTTACCATTTCCCATCAGTTGGCGATGGATACCCGTTGGAAAATTTGAATTCCCACTCTTTTTTCGCGACGGTGTGGCAACGGACGCCGGTTACAAAACTGTAACGGACTTCCATTACAAATTTTTAACGGGCGTCCGTTTCAACTTGTTAACGGGCATCTGTTACACTTTGTTCAACGGGCATCCATTACGATTTTCCAATGGTTATATCCGTTTGGCGTCCGTCACAATTTTTCAACGGATATTGTCTGTTGCAAAGCCGTTGGGAATCGAAACAGATCCCGATTTATAACGCGTGATTCTCAACGAGCTCAGATCTATTGCCGTCCATTGGGAATCGCCTATCTTTTGTAGTGATTTAGGCAAAACATCATGCAATGTGTCATACCTTTGGTCCATGCAATATTTTTGGTGTTGTAACTTGTCTTCACTTCCATCAATCTAGCTAAAAAGGCAACTTTGTATGATTCTTGTAACCTTCATACAAAAGTTGTTTGGTTGCACCCAGTAACTCGTAAAACTTATTAGTTTCAGTGTTTGGATTTCTTCATTCATATTTTCATCTATATATTAATCAAATAACTGGAAAAACATCTTCACTCATGTCCATATATCTATCATGACGAGTACGATCGTCGTGAAAACTAATTTCATTTGTAGTCGCTTTGTAATTACTATAAACATAATCTAGTTGTTCAAAATGAATGTGCATAGATATGAATTTGTTCATATCTTTTCCATGATAAATTCAAATATAGTAAATTTCTACAAAAACTATCTTGTATATGTATTTTATAACAACGTCTGCACTAAGCATTTTTTTTTCATTTCTACATCTACAACAAGGACAATATAACTTACCGCTCCTTAAATATCCAATTTGATTTATAACAGATGTCATGAAACTTTCTAATCTACTTTCGAATTCTAGAGAAATATTATGTATTTATGACTCAAACCTCTCATACATCCGCCTTTGGACGCACCAAATATTTGAACCGCTAGAAGATATTATATACAAGCAAATGAGAGAGTTTAGATGATTTTGTAGTTTTAGTTATGAGTGAGTTGGCATTAGAACCAAAGTGATATATATACTATCATGTACATACTAACACAACAACGTTGATTATTATGGCGTCCGTGAACTATAGTAAGCATGAACTTTGTGTCAACATTGTAACACAATTGTGTTACTAAGACATATGTGTTTGCTTTACAAATTGATGTGCAAGTCTTATGCATATTGTTTTAAAGTATTGTCGTAACAGTTGTGTTACGTTCATGTAAGAAATAATAACACAAGTGTAGCTCAAACTCCATGATATATCTATGTTTCGTCCGCAAAGAAAACCGAATTGCAATTGTCGATGTGGTTGTTGATGCAATTTTTGCAATACAATTACATTACCTTTGTGTTAAATTTACGTTACCATTTGTACCGCGATTCTATATGCAGATTTTGCATTTATGCCGTGTTATGATGACATAGCAATTGTGTTACAAATATCAATTACGTTGTAGGACAAAGTTTGGGTGCATCTGACATTAAAATTATGTTGGATTGCGTTACAATTGCTTATCAATGCAGATTTGCATTGAAAACTGCATTGGTATTTTTGTGTTTATTTAGTGCTTGGCCATGTGCGTAAACGTCTATGTGTAATCCTTTCCAAATATTTTAGAAAAGAGAGAGAGAAAGATGATTTTATTGATCTAAGTGAAAAATACAATATCCATATTAAATTTATTTATAGTAAACCAATCTAACCAACTTAACCAGCAATAACCAATCCTAGTTCTTGAATGAACCAGGAAACCAAGATCTAGCCTAACCAATTAAAAAACTAACAAAATGTTATATACAACTTTAATACTCCCTCTAAAGGTGGATAAATATCAACTCCCATCTTGGAGGTTAGAGTATAGAATTGTTGTGACGAAAATGGTTTGGTGAGCACATCGCCAATTTGCTTTGTTGATTGAACATGCATGGTTTAAAGGAATCCGGATTGCATCTTCTCTCGAACAAGATGACAGTCAAGTTCTATTTGTTTGGTATGTTCATGGTACACCAGATTGCTCGTAATGTATAATGTCAATGTATTATCACAAAATATTGAAACAAATTTTGATAAAAGAACATATAATTCATTAAATAATTAAGAAATCCAAACCAATTCACAAGTTGCATTTTTCATTGAATGATATTCCGCTTCTACACCACTTTACATAATAGTTATTATCTACTTTGATTTCCAAGAAATCAAAGCATCGCCGAGAAAAATACAATATTCGGTGACTAACCTATGAGAATCTAAGCACAATGCTCAATATGCGTCTGTAAAAGTTGTTAGTTTTGAACTAGATATAGAAGAATAAAACAAACATTATCCTAGGTTAATTTTTATATATGGCATTATACGTTCAGCAACATCTAGTTGCAAATGAGTAGGAGATGAAATGTATTGAGAAAGTTTGTTTACAACAAAAGAAGACTATAGTATTCCTAATACTTATCTATGGTATTTTGGGTTGGGAGTGAAATGCCTTCAGTTGATGATAATTTTATGTTTACTTCTATAGGAATTAAAACTAGTTTAGATCTGAATAATCCAAAATTTTCCAGCAATTCTAATGTATTCTTGGCTGACTAATATAAATTTTTTTCTATTGAGCAGTTTCCAAACCTAAAAGATACTTAATTCTCCAAGGTCCTTTGCTTTGAAATGTGAATGTATAATTTGTTTCACATACTCAACGAAAGAATTATATTTTCCAAATACCATCTACATACACTAGTATTGCTAGGGGATTTCCATTTTCAATTTTGTAGAACAAAGAATCATCAGAAATTGCTTGTTTAAAACATGTAGATAATAAAACAGTTGAGAACTTAATGTGTAACTGTTTAGAGGACTGTTTTAGTCAATAGATTGATCTGTTTGGTTTACATACATGTTTTGAAAATTTATTCTCATCACTTGGAAGAAATCCCGGAGGCATAAATATATACATTTCTTCATTTAATTCGCCATTGATAAATGCATTAGAGACATCCATCTGATTTGTTAACCAATTGTTCAAACAAGCTAATGTTAGAAATTTTATTCTAACGTTGATTCATATAAATATAAGTATTTGATCATTGTTATTGAGGTACACACAGTGATGATTAGTGTTGTATTGAGGAGACAATTATTGAGTGAAAATCCCTCCGTGCCAATCCGCATAATTTGAAATCAAAAGACAATTTTGAGAATAATTACTAGTTTGATATTGATTTGTAATTATTATAAGTTAAAGGACATGTCCAAAAGATATGTCCTTAAACTCATGTTTTATTTATTTATTTAAATGACTCTTTGTTTTTTTGTTATAGTGGATTATCAAAAAACACAAAATATTACAAAAAACAAAGAAACAAAAAAAAAACACATAATTCTCTTATATCATCAAAGAGAACATTGAGGATGAATTGGTGGATTTGGCATTGGAGAAAAGAAAAGATCTACCAACAAAATATGGATTCGTCAAGTAAGTAATTTATCTATTGTTTTGGTAGATTTAATCTCCTATTAGATTATCGTTAATCGCTTTCGCATATAAGATTATCAAATTTTCTTACAATTTGTTATCAGAGCCTACTAATAGGAACTAAATCATCGAGTTAAAGTTTGTTGATTAAATCTAAATTGGATAAAATACAGAATTAAATTCTCATTCGGTGAAAATTTTTCTGTGCCTCATGAAAGTTACAGTTGATTATATAGGTTTAGTTGTTAAGAAAATGGTTTCATTGTTGTTACGAGAGGAAGAAATCCTCTGTAACCATTCACAGTCCAAAACACCGACCCTCTCTCTGAAGCCTCTGTTCGGTGAAACCCTCTCTGTCCATCGATAACCTTGCCGTCAGAAAGTTACGGGAATGAGCTTCGGTGACCAACATGTTCGTTCGTCTCCTATGCGGCAAACGTCGTTCATTCTCGACGGTGTGGGAAGGATATCGACATCGAATCTTCATGTCGTTTCGCCACTCATTTGTGGCAGAGATTGCGGTATCGTCGTCGGGTTGCTCCACCAAATTTCGAAATTTCAGAATTTTGGAATTTCGGGTTGCTCCGCCGAATTTCGGAATTTCAGCATCGGTCACCGTCTTGTGGTGGTTGGATTCTAAATCGGCGGACCTCCAGTGGTTTCTTCGGTGAATCGGCTTCGAATTTTGGTGGGTTTTGAAGGAGTTTCGGCAAAATAATCGAAGAGGGAGATACATACACACAATGGATAAGTTTGTTGTTACTGCTCTCATTAATGACTTATCGACGAGAGAGTACAACATATCTCAGTCTATGGATGACCATATCACTCATATGGTGAATACCTACAACCGACTCAAAATTTTGGATATTGATCTTGGTGAGCGTGTGTTAGTTGAGTTCATGCTGAAATCGTGCAAAGGTGATGATTTCAAGCAATTTCGGAGAACTTACAACCAACTCAAAGAAAAATGGTCTCTTTCGGATACCAAGGCCATGCTCATGCAAGAGGAGGCAAGGCAAAAGGAAGACCTTAAGGTAAAATATCCCCAAGCCAATTTTGCTTATTGTGGCCATCCAAATGCTGGTTCAAGTGGCGGCAAAGCTCCAAGTAAGAAAAGAAAGAAAAAGGGAAAGCAACCATATAAGGTGCAACTTAGTGAAGGACAAGGAAATCTGAAATGTTTCTTTTGCAACAAACCTGGGCACAAGAAGGCTGATTGCCTGAAAAGGAAGGCATGGATTGAAAAAAGAGGTATACATATTGTTACTGTATGCTTTGAATCAAATATGATTGAAGTTCCTTCTAATACTTGGTGGCTTGATACTGGTGCAACCACTCATGTTTCAAATGTTATGCAGGGTTACCTAAATCTCCAACGAATGTCGAAAAGTGAAAGCTTTCTATTTATGGGAAACTGGATGAAAGCTAGAGTTGAAGGTGTAGAGACATATAGAATCGTGTCAGATACGGCCTATTGCCTGGATATAGAAAATTGTTTATATGTTCCCGGTTGTTCTAGAAATCTTATTTCTGCTTCAAGGTTGGATGTATTAGTATTTGAATTTAAGATTGCACATGGTTGTATTTCATTGTATTGTGGTAAAAACCTATGTGGTACTGGTTTATTATTAGATACTTTGTACTGTTTCAATCTAAGTTCTAAATTTATTAATTCCATGTTTCATATTTTGGCTAAACAAGATGTTGGTATGAAGAGGAATGCACTTAACGAGTCCTCCGCTAACTTATGGCATACATGACTCGGTCATATATCCAATGAGAGGATTATGAGACTAATTCAAAATGGAATTTTATCTCAATTAGATTTTACCAATTGGAATGATACTTGTGTGGATTGCATTAAAGATAAGCAAACCAAAAATGTGTCTTAACGTACTGCCACAAGGAGTAGCGGATTACTCGTTTTAATACATACATATATTTTTGGTCCTTTTGATGTACCGTCTTGGACGGTGAAAAGTATTTCATCACCTTCATTGATGATTACTCTAGGTATTGTTACCTTTATTTGCTGCATGAAAAGTCGCAATCTGTTGATGTCCTTGAGACATTCATTATGGAGGTTGTGAGACGGCTAAATAGAAAGGTTAAGGTAATACGTTCCGACAGAGGTGGTGAATATTATGGAAAGACATCAAAAGTTAGACAAATTCTAGGTCCATTTAATAAACTTCTTGAATCTAAGGGAATTTGTGCACAGTATACAATGCCCGGCTCGCTACAACAAAATGGCGTTGTAGAAAGATGTAATCGTACATTGATGGAAATAGTTAGGAGTATGATGAGTAATAGTTCTACACCTATTTCATTGTGGATGTATGCATATTGTCCAAACCATAGTACGAGAATTGTAGAGTCTGGGAATGCTCGCTTCATTGAAAATGGCAAAGTCAGTAGGAGTGTGGGAGTACGTGATATTGAGATAAGAGAGTCATTGATGGACCAAAATCCATCAAGTGATTCATCTTATGTTGATGTTCCTATTATCGTAGTACAACCAAAGGGCGTGAATATGGAACAACAACAAATGGATACTCCACTACTGATGCCATTGTTCAAGAAGAGCAAGAAAATGTTCAAGCAAATGAACAAGTGCAACCCCAAGAAGGAATAGCTTTGAGGAGGTGTACTAGAGATAGAAGCCCAGCTATTTCAAATGATTATATGTGTTATGCACTTGAACATGAAATGACTTGAGCATGAATGATGACCTAGTCTCTTTTGACCAAGCCATGAGCACTAGAAATTCTGACAAATGGTTGATGGCCATGAAGGAAGAGTTGAAATATATGGATGACAACAATGTTTGGAAAAATTACGGAATTGCCAAAAGATTCTAAAAGAGTCGGTTGTAAATGGGTCTTTAAGACCAAACGAGACTCTAAGGGAAATGTCGAGAAGTATAAAGCCAGACTTGTTGCCAAAGGTTACACTCAAAAGAATGGTATTGACTACAAAGAGACTTTCTCTCCGGTTTCTAGAAAGGACTCTTTAAGGATTGTCATGGATTTGGTGGCTCACTTTGATCTTGAGTTTCACCAAATGGATGTTAAAACAACCTTTCTCAATGGAGATTTAGAAGAAGAGATATATATGGATCAACCTCAAGCTTTTGAGACCACAAGGAGAAGCAATATGGTATGTAAGTTGAAGAAATCAATCTATGGATTAAAACAAGCTTCTCAACAATGGTACTTGAAGTTCAATGATACTGTATTGTCATATGGGTTTGTAGAAATGACCGTCGATCGGTGTATCAACATAAAGATTGTAGGAAGCAAGTCTATAATCCTTGTATTGTATGTAGATGATATTCTTCTTACTGTCAATAATCGTGGGTTATTACATGATGTTAAGGATTATCTTTCTAGTAATTTGAGATGAAAGATATAGGTGAGGCTTCCTATTTGATCGGAATAGAAATATTTCGAGACGGATCACAAGGAATTTTGGGATTGTCTCAAAAGGCTTACATCAACAAAATTTTAGAAAGATTTAAAATGGAATCATGTTCACCAAATCTGGTTCCCATAAAAATCGGGGATCATTTCAGTCTATCCCAATGCCCTAATAATGACTTAGAACGTAAGGAAATGGATGACATTCCTTACGCCTCTTTAGTCGGAATGCTCAGGCTTATACTAGACCGGATATCAGTTTTTCGGTTGGTATGTTGGGTCGTTACTAATCAAATCCCGAACAATTTCACTAGAGAGCTGCAAAGGACGTTTTAAGATATCTACAAGGCACCAAGGGTCACATGCTCACATATAGAAGAATTAGCAATCTTGAAATTGTTGGTTATTCAGACTCAGACTATGTCGGATGCTCGGATACTCAAAAATCGACATTTGGTTATTTGTTCCTTCTAGCTGGGGGAGCTATTTTATGGAAGAGTGGTAAGCAGACTGTCATTGCTACTTCCACTATGGAGGCCGAATTTGTATCGTGCTTTGAAGCTACAGTTCAATCGTTGTGGTTGCAAAATCTTGTTCATGGTTTAGGGATCGTTGGTACCATTGCTAAACCGATGAACATAAATTATGATAATGCGGCAGCCGTATTCTTCTCAAAGAACGATAGATACTCCAAGGGTGCTAAGCATATGGATTTAAAATATCTATCGATTAAAGAAGAAGTGCAAAATCAAAGAGTTCAAATTGTGCATATCGACACCAATGATATGATCGCGGATCCGTTGACTAAAGGACTAGCTCCAAAGATCTTTTTTGGTCATGTTAATGAAATGGGAGTAGTCGTGAAGTCCTTGTATTGCTGATGATTATACATGTATGAATATAAGTCTTGCACATTCAAGTTTATTTGATCTCTAGATATCAATGTAAGTTTTGATTTTTCTTATCTATGAATCATATTTTAGTTATGCATATTTGTTATGATTATAGATATTTAGTCTTTGTTTAAAGACATTGTGGGATAAGATAATTTTAGATGTCTATTGATAACACGTAATCCGTAGTAGTTTTTATATCATTCTTAGGTCTAGTTTTAGGTAGATTTATTAGATTTCATTCATTTATCGAGTTTATTCGAGGACTTCATCTACATTTCGTGTTTTGTGTAGGAAACGAGGACATGAAGAGAAACACGAGAGATTATGGCAATTTAACCCCGGAAACGTAGTTGAGTGACAAGGTTCAACTTGTGCAAGGCCAAGGATGGAAGTGAGCACTCAAACACCGAGCGAAAGGAGTGGAAACAACACCTCAAGGCATGCACGCTCGGGTGGATTGGGAGTGCCCGGTCGGGTTAATTGCTACCAATGATCCCCGTAGTTTTGCACGACTCGGGCACTCAAGGAACACGACCAGGGAGGTGTGCCCGCTCGGGTGCTTTTGGTGTGCCCGCTCGGGCTAATTAATACCAAGAAATCACCGTAGGTGTGTGCCCGCTCGGGTTGTGGACTTACACGATCGGGCATGAGTGCCCGCTCGGGCCAAAATGAAGCAAATGGTCGGGCAAAGGTCTTGCACGAGCGGGTACAAGCTGTGCCCGCTCGGGTCCTTAGATCTCAACAAACTTTCCTAAGATCTAGAACGGCCAAATCAAGGGAAATCAGATCTATTTAAAGGGGAATCAAACCAAATTGAAAGGGGGGACTCAAGGAC
>CM071860.1:36158758-36199031 GCA_036759665.1 Gynandropsis gynandra
CGCTACGTCAGGCCTAGAACACGTCATGAAGTACATGATGGCTCCCATTGTGCTAGCGCAGGGCAGCCGAATCATGCGTTCTCTTTCTTCCGGGGTCTTAGGACAATCCTCCCTAGAAAGAGAAATTCCAGTGCCTATCGGTAGATAGCCTCTCTTGGAATTTTCCATGTTATACCTCTTCATGATGGTATCAATGTACTGGGACTGCGATAGTCCAAGCAACCTCCTTGATCTATCTCTATAGATCTTTATTCCCAGAATATAGGTTGCTTCTCCCAGATCTTTCATGGAGAATTGTTCGGATAACCAGAACTTTGTCTCTTGCAACGTCGGAATGTCATTTCCCATGAGCAATATGTCATCCACATAAAGCACAAGGAAGACAACCGTGCTCCCACTAAACTTCTTGTACACACAAGGCTCTTCTTCGCATCTAACAAAGTTGAACTCTTCAACTGCCTTGTTAAAGCGAATGTTCCAGGTTCGAGAAGCTTGCTTGAGTCCGTAAATGGACCTCTGAAGCTTGCATACTATATGACTTTGAGTTGGCGACGTGAAACCCTCAGGTTGAGTCATGAAAACCTCTTCCTGGAGCTCTCCATTAAGGAAAGCTGTTTTCACGTCCATCTGCCAAATCTCATAGTCATGGAATGCCGCTATCGCAAGCAGAATCCGAATAGATTTGAGCATTGCCACAGGGGAGAACGTTTTTTCATAGTCAATCCCTTCTTTTTTACTATACCCCTTGGCAACTAGACGAGCTTTATAGGTCTCTACCTGCCCGTATGCTCCAATCTTCCTCTTGTAAACCCATTTACAACCTATCGGTTTGGAAGTCTGTGAAGAATCAACTAAAGTCCATACTTTGTTGATCTTCATAGATTCCATCTCGGATTCCATGGCTTTCCACCATTTCTCAGAATCAGGGCCTTGCATAGCCTCTTGGAAAGTCAAAGGGTCGTCATCTCTATGACGGATCACATCCTCTTGCACCATCAGATTAAGTCTGTCAAGTTCACGTCGAGAACGTGTTGACCTTCTCAAGAAAGCCTGTGTAGCAGGTTCAACCTGCACTGGGATATCTTGTTGGACTTGTTTCTGAGCAAGTTCCTGAACTTGTTCCTAAACGGGCACTGTTATGTCAACATTTGAAGTTGAAGCGCCGGAGCCTAACACTATGTCACCCAGCCAAGAACGCTCATTTGACATCTCATGTCCATGAGCTTGTGTTGGTTCGTCGGGCTCTTGAATCTCGTCAAAAACTACTTCTCCACCATGAATTACTTCCTCAAGGAATTCCCTTTCAAGAAAGGTTGTCGTTCTGGCCACAAACACTTTGTGCTCAGACGGGTGATAGAAATAATATCCCATAGTTTCCTTGGGATATCCTATTAACCTACACTTGTCAGATCTAGCATCAAGCTTGTCTGGCTGAAGTCTCTTAACGAAGGCCGGACAACCCCAAACCTTTATGTGTCTCAGGTTTGGTTCCGTCCTTTTCCATATCTCATATGGTGTCTTCGAGACTGCTTTGGTGGGAGCTTTGTTTAGCAAATAGCAGCTGCTTCTAAAGCATAGCCCCATAAGTTCATTGGAAGATCAGTGAACCCCATCATGGATCTTACCATATCTAATAAGGTTCGATTTCTCCGTTCGGATACAACGTTATGCTGCGGTGTCACAGAAGAAGTCCACTGAGACAAAATCCCATTTTGCCTTAGATAATCAAGAGAATCATGACTCAGATATTCTCCACCTTGGTCAGACCTCAACGTCTTGATGGTCTTTCAAGTTTGTTTCTCAACTTCACTGCGGAATCTCTTGAACATTTCAAAAGATTCAGACTTGTGTTTCATAAGATACACATATCCATATCTAGACATATCTTCAGTGAAAGTTATGAAATAAGAATATCCTCATCTGGCTTGAACTTTCATAAGTCCACATACATCTGTATGTATGAGTCCTAGAAGTTCAGTAGCTCTATCTCCGATTCCAATTAACGGAGATTTGGTCATTTTTCAGTGAGACAAGACTCACAAGTTGCATATGATTCATAATCATATTGACCAAGAAGGCCTTCTTTATGCAACTTGTTTATCCTTTTCTCGCCTATATGACCAAGTCTACAATGCCAAAGAAAAGTCTGATTTACTGAATTATCTTTCTTTCTCTTCAAACCAGAAATATGCATGTTAATCATATTAACTTTTGCATTGGGTAAGACATAGATGCCTTGATGTAAATAACCATTTGCACATAATTCATCATTATGAAAAATAGAGCAAATTTTATTATCGAAGATTGTTTTATAACCACATCTGTCTAACATAGAAATGGAAATTTTGTTCGAAACAAATTTCGGAACATGAACAATCTTCTAAAACCAAGGTCTTGCCAGAAGGCATACAAAGAGAAATCGATCCTACAGCTAATGCCGCAACGCTTGTACCATTCACAACTTGTAGGTTGACTTCACATTTCTTCAACCTTTTATTGGTTCTCAACCCCTGCAACAAATTGCAGATGTTAAAACTACTACCGATATCCGATACCATAATAGAAGAATCAATAGTAGTTAAAGAAATCATGAAAACATTTTTCATGTAGGTCTTACCCTCTTTCCTTTTGAAAGATGTAAGGTATTCCTTACAATTTCTCTTCCAATGCCCTTTCTTCTTACAGAAGAAGCACTCAGCATTAGTTTGGTCATATCTTCCCCTTTTGCCCTTGGGTTTGGTCACACCACCCTTGGGCCCATGGGGATTCTTCTTGGGCTTTTTGTTACCCTTGCCCTTCTTGGAAGAAGAGCCGACCATCATTACGACACTAGATCCCTTAGACATCTCGAACATTGACTAACTTTCATAGTCAATCAGTTGGTTCAGCATCTCATGCAGATCCATGTCCATCTTGTTCATGTTAAAGTTAACAATGAACGGTGAGAACGTCTCAGGTAACGACTGCAAGATCAAATCTTGAGACAACTCTTTGCCTAGTGTGCACCCCAGCTTCACAAGCTGTTCGATAAGACCGATCATCTTTCAAACATGGGGTCTAACCAAAGAGTTCACAGTCAATCTAGACTTGAACAGAGCCTTCGACAATTGATATCTTGCCGTTCTGCTCTGTGCACCGTACATCTTCTTAAGATGTGCAATGATAGCGCTAGGATCCATATCCTCATGCTGGCGCTGGAGTTCTGAACTCATTGACGCTAGGATGATACACTTTGCAGTGTCAAGGTCATCCTTTTACTTTATACAAGCGAGCAAGCCATCCTCATCGTCATCAGCAGGAGATTCCTTGATAGGATTCTCGATCGCATCGAGTAGCTTCTCCTGCTTGAAGACGATTTTGAGGTCCTGCTTGAGGACGATCTTAAGGTTGCGGTACCAATCATCGAAATTTTCCCCAAAAGCTTGTGGACATCGAGAATGGCACGTAGGGAAATTGAAGACATTTTTCGGGAAACCTAGAAGGAAAAATTGCAGCATTTATTAGAACACTTATTTAATCAAATAGATATGGACTTTCATCTAAATGATTATTTTACTGACTAATACTAAAATAGTATTTAGAAATCGTATTTCTTTCAGTAATATTTCCTGAACTAATCATGCATAAGCCCCCAGGTAGTCAGGTCGTTTCTTAAGCATATTAAACATGTTGATTTTAATATGGCTCTATATCACATAGTCACCTTGTAGTCAGGTCGTTCCTATCGATATAGTCGAGTTCATCCTTCAGCTCATGGTCGGATATCAATTAAGTTTATGTCCCCCGGATAGTCCAGACGTTTACAAAAAACTAATTGATTCCTCCCACTAGACATCTGATGTCATAGACGTATGAATCGAATTCTCGAACTACATGCCTCCTGGTAGTCAGGCTGTACCTGTAAACGAAAATTTATTCAAAACGTCTACGGTGAAGGAAAAAACTTAACGATAAACTATTTATCGTCTAAAAAACTCAATTATTGACATTTAAAAACTAAAATTCTTTAATTTTAATTTTAATTTTAATTCAAAATTTTTTTTCGCTCGGGGTTACACGCGCGCCCGGGCTCATGCGTCGCGCACGCGCGGGCACACGCGACTCACCCGCTCGGGCAACAGGAGGCGCTAGGGTTTCTGAAACCCAGTCGTTGTCGCCTCCTGAGCGTCGAGTGACCGCGAAGAAGCTGCTCGGGCGATGAGGCGATTAGGGTTTCTGAAACCCTAATTGCGCCGTTCGTCGTTCGCCCTTTCCCGCTCGACGTTTGCCGCCAGACCCCGCCTTCGCCCGTTGCTCATGCCCTACCATCGCCGGCCGCCTCTCTTCCGCCAACCCTGAAGACTCGTCGGGCGCGACAGAGAAGCTCGCTCGAGATCGCGTCGCCTGAAATCGCAACTCCCGCGATGGGCGCCCGAAATCGCCTCGCCCCGTCGCTGTGCGTCGGTCGGGCTGAGTCGCACCGCCCCTGCGCCTCGCCGCTCCGTCGAACGCGCGGCCGGCAAGGGTTCGGCCCTAAACATGCACCCAGACGCTCTGATACCACTGTAGGGTTGATTTCAATTGCGAAAACGTATTTTATCAACCCGATTATAGATCTAGTCATGTTTACGATAAGTTTTTTTATTATCAACGATAAACGATATATAGAAACAATTTCGTAAACCTGACGTTGAACGTGCTACTGTCGGGTGCGAGGCTTGATGATGCAGGCCCTCTACGCGTATCCACGCCGAGATCGGGATTGCTTTGATGTGGAAATCGGAAGAACGAAAAACTATTTTTTCGTTCTTCATTCTTTTCTTTTCTGACGGCTAGGGTTTCAAGGTTTAGAATTGTGTACAAACGAAAACTCGTTTTCGTTTACTTATAATTATTAACTCTTTAATAATTACGACTTAAACCCATAACTATTGAAATATTACATAATTGGCAAAATACTTTCAACACGTTGTATCACACACATTGTGCCACACACGTTGTACTAGTACAAAAGTTATACCACACACGTTGTACCATTAACATTGTACCACGACAAACATTGTGTGGTACAACTTTGTACCACACATATTGTATTAGACACGTTGTACCACATACGTTGTACTATCATAAACGTTGTACAATATTTATGACGAGTGCTACGAATATGTATAACGTATGAGTGTAGTACACATGTGATATGAATATGGACAACATCGAGGAACCCGAGCATGAAGAGGACGCCTTAACAATACAAGAAGGTCCCATGACCCGTGCTAAGGCTAGGAAGCTCAAGGAAGCCATTGGAGGACTACTTGCAGCCGCACGGATTCATGACGAGTGCTCGACTCCACAAGATGACTTCAACATCCAAGTCGTACTTCACGCTGAAGATCACTTGACAACGATTAACAAATAGGTAAGTGTTTCGTGTGTACTCTTTTTTCCACCGTTAGTTTTGTCTCATGTGGTTTTCCAACGACGAGTTTTTAACGAGGGCACGAATCACTTACGTCTTCCTATTTGTTGATCTGAGGCTTCATACGTAGATCGTATCGAAGCAAACTATCGTTGTATTTCTTTTACTTTAATTTTATTATTTTAGTCAAAAAAGTCAAAGAAGCATTAAAGAAGGGAAGTTAATGTCACGAGTGACTCTTCCTCTTCTCTTCTTTTTTATGTAGTTGTCCAACTCTATGACAAAGAACACAACCCTCATTTTGATATATCATATTTTCTCTCTGTCATAAACTTTTCTTTGTTGGTGCGTAATATCCGACTAACAAACATTTCGATTTCTTTGGTGTGTCATATCCAACTAAATCGATCTTAGGTATATCGAGAGTCTTTCGCAACTCTCGTGTGACCATTTGATCCACACGCCTTGTGTAGGAGAGTCTCTCATCTCGACTGCAACAAAGATTATCTCGCGTTTACCTACGTTCTAGAGTGTCGATTTAACGAGGATCTCATCAAGATTTTAAATACACGCAGCAGAGAACCCTACAACGACGGAAGTTGAACATACTAGACCGCAATCTCAAACCAGATCGGCAAACAACACAAACGAACAAACGAGCAACCAACGAACAACAAATTAACCAAGAAGATTAACAAAATTTTTTTAGGGAGAGCTTTGATACCACTTGATGTTATGAATTATAATTAATGTAGAAATAAAAAAATTAAAACAGAAATAACTTAATTTGATGATGTGGAAGTTTGAGAAGAGAAAATGAATGAGAAAAATCCATTTATCCAACTCTTAATATATAGATTTTCAGATTAGAACTATAAATATATAATTTCAAGGAATCAGTTCATAAAAAGTCCAAAAATCCGTGGGCTTAGCCATAGGAAGGATCGAACCGCGTCTATCCCATTGAGACCCTTTTTTTGGAAAGCAAAAAATTTGTGAGATTGTATCATCTACTGCTAATAATTTTTTCCCTCTTATTGGAACTTGCATGTAGGGCTGAGCAAATTATTCGGAGAACCCGTCCCGACCCGAAACTCATCCCGAACTGGGGAAAAATTACTCGAACCCGCGGGTTTGGGTTCAAGTAATAAAATCTCATTACCCGCGGGTTCGGGTTCGGGTTTTAAAATAACTGAAACGGGTACCCGCGGGTACCGAGTATATATATGTATATATAATTAGACATATCTATTATACTAATTATAGGTATGCCACCCTAACCCTAACCCTAACCCTAAGCCTAGGTATAGTTTTCTTCCTTTTTCTTTCTTCCCAACCGACCTCCATCTCGTCTCCCTCAGCCGACCTCTCGTCTCCCTCACTCTAACCCTGACTTCTTTTTCCCCCTTCCCACAGCCGTCCTCTCCCTCGTCTCCCTCTCACAGTAGCAACTCCCACAGCTGACCTCCCGCTTCGTCTCCCTCACCTTCTTCCGATGCAACTCGCTTTGTCGACGCAACTAATTACAGTTCTGCAACTCTCTTCCCGGCGCAAATCTCTTCACTTTGTCTCCCATCGTCTCCCTCTCGCAGTAGCAACTCCGCTGACCTTACCAGCACGCTCGCTTCGTCTTCCTCTCTTCTTCCCCACGCAACTCTCTTCGTTTCCATCATTTCGTTTCCATCTCTTCTTCCCGACACAACTCTCTTCGTTTCTATCGCTTCGTCTCTCTCTCTTCGTCTCCCTCTCTTTGCTTTATCTCCCTCTCTGCAACTCTCTTCCCGACGCAACTCCTTTCGGGTCTGGGTATCTGCAGAGACCCGGTGTATTTGACGGGTACCCGAACTCCGAATATCCGAGCATCTCGGGTTCGGGTAGGAATATGCCTACCCGTTCGGATTCGGATTCGGATTCCTTAAAAAATTCGGATACCCGACTCGTACCCATCCCTACTTGCATGTGATTGAATCCATTCTAACCGGTTGGATCCGATTCCGTTTATTTCAAATTGCTATTGACCCAAGGAACCGGTCTATATATAGTCACGCCAGTGAACTCATGGGACCCACAGATTGACGTTCCCTCCATCCCAAACCACAGAAGTAATTTTGCTCTTACGTGTCCTCCTGTCTCCCTTTTCTTCCTTCTTTTCCCCTTTTCAGTTTCTCTTGCTCTCTTGCTCTCTTGCTGTTGCCAACAATGGCGATACTTCCCTTGAGACCGGATAATCGTTTCTTTTCCTCTCCGATTTACTTACATAAATATAGCTTCTCCTTCTTCGTCCCCAAGCACAGCTCCACAACTCGCTTCTTCGGAAAAAATCAGTCCCATCCTCTAAACTCCAAGGTTCTCTGCACTCCCAGTAGTACGGAACGGGTCAAAGAGGGCAAGAAGTCTCCGGAGAAACCTACTTTTTCTGAAGATGGTTCGGGCCTGAGTACGAAAACGGGGTTGGGTCGGAAATGGCCGCCATGGGAAAATATTGATGAGCGATACAAGCTTATCGGTGCAACGTCTCTTGCTTTTGTCATCTGTAATATGGATAAGGTGGGGTTGATTCTTGATTGTTACCATTACATTTCGTTTGCGTTTTTTATTTACCGTCAAAATCGGAACACTAGATTTTCCTGATATTTTTTATGATTTTGTTGTGTCAGTATGGCCATCAAGAAGAGTGATAGAGTGCGTCTGGCTTGGGTTTTTAGGCTAAATTACATAAGGTGTAAGGATTAGGGCCTCGCGGATTGACGTTGGTTTTAATAAGCCATGCGTACAATACCTTGTATATTTTACCAGTGCAAATTATTTTGCCTTGTTCCCTTTGTAGATTGGACCTGCATGGTTTCTTTTGTTTGTGAATAATGGAATCGTGAGAGCTAATGACTCACCATGTGCAGGTGAATTTGAGTGTTGCCATAATTCCGATGTCACACCAGTTTGGATGGAACTCATCCATGGCCGGATTGGTCCAGTCATCATTTTTCTGGGGTTATGCCTTGAGCCAGTTGCCTGGTGGTTGGCTTTCCAAGATTTTTGGTGGCAGGTTTGTCTTCTGGAGGCCTTTCCTCACTTATTCCTTTGGGTTTGCTTCTTCTTGAGCCTCTCTCATGGTATAAAATTTACCCTGTATCTTTTTCTAATGCAGAAAAGTCCTAGAGATTGGTGTATTAACTTGGTCTTTGGCGACAGTTCTTGTTCCCTTCCTTGCTGGAGTTATGCCTGGTTTAATTTTTTCTAGAATTTTGGTACGTGGGTAATAAACGTTAATGTTATTTTGCTGGTTTAGGCTACCATTTTTGCTTTCCCTTAGAGGCATAATTTTGTTACAGGCTCCTTTATAAATGCCCAGAAATTTCCCATATACGAATGCTCTGTATCCTTCTCTCCCCGACATCCCGACAATGTCTAGTTATTTTATATTTTATATGAACAACACTACTGTAGCTTTACATATATGTCTTGTTTTTAACGCATAGATTTGTTGTCTCATAATTTCAGGTGGGAATAGGAGAAGGTGTTTCTCCATCAGCTGCGACTGACCTTATTGCCAGGCATGTATGATCCGGAAGAACTTTGAGTGCTCTTTGTTATTTATGACCATTTCATATATGCTGATGTGCGTCTAAACAACCATGTCTAGCTGAATTTAGCAGTCCGATCCCCATTCCATAATTTGCCTAAGGTCACATGTTTCTTTCTTCCACAGACATGCAAACATCATAGCCTCATAGAAAATTTTGATGACAGGTTTTAGGAAGGGTGAAGGTAAAATATTGTTTCATACATGTCTCGACTGAAGCTAAAATTCTGGTATAGCTAAAATATTTAATGATTCTCTTAGGGAGTCTATGTTACGAGAGTGGATAGAAAATCTCACAAGGATAAACCAACTCTTGTATTAAGATTGAAGGAGAAATACAAAACTGAGGTGGATTCAAGAGACACCTCAACTCCCCTCTCAAAAGATTCCACAATAACAATATACCCCATCTCTCTCTCTCTGTCTCCCTAGATATATAACCATTTTGGGGCCCAACAAACTAGATTCCTTTGCCAACATTTCCTAGTAACTTGTTTTTATTAGCCATTGTTCTTTAGAGTTTCTAACCACTACATGCCCAATATAAACATTTGTGTTTTGAGTTCGAGAGGAAAGAAATCTGACATGATCCTGAATCTTTGCAATGTCAAATGCACGATTTGTTGATTCGTTATCTGTGAACGATCGAACACGTTCCCATGATAACATTGTAGTCAAATGTGCCATCTGTCGACATTGAATTCCTATGCACAAAATCAGATGAATGACATTGTGGGAAGCCACACAGTCAACTATGACCATGATCTTTTTACCTTCAATGTTTCCCTTTAGTTGGGAGACAATAACTCAATCACTAAATTTAATGAGAGCTTACTAAGCTCCAAAAGTGTTCTCCAATGGTGTAGGTCGCCCTTTTCACTGGGAAAAGGTGCAACAATTGCTAAGCCATCATTTTGCACTATCTAAACCTGTAACCCTTTATCTTACAGCGATAATCGGGTGAATACCTATCATCACAATGGTAGCAATGTTCCCGTAATTGACATTCTTGAACCTTCGTTGTCATTAAATGCCTCATTGTTGATCCTCAAGTTATTGACGATGGAGTTAAAGTTTCAAGTCTTGGTTAGATTGTTGAAGGGAAATTGATTGAGATCGATTGAGCACGTGTAAGGGTGTATTTTCGTAGCCGACACTCGATGAGTGATGATAACTTGTCTCCCAAAATAAACTTGCAGTGTCCAATTTGGGTTACTTGTACCAATCCGACCCAGACCAAATCAGAACCCGATGAATCCAGACCATATCCCAAAATGTACACCCCTATAACAAACCAATCCTGCAGACCCTGAGCCACTTCCAACATAGAGCGATTGTAGTGCAATAACCACACACCAACTTGAATTTCTAGGCTCAAACCCACCATGAAAGTGTTTCGAGAACATCCTTGACAAGGCCAAGTTGATTGTTATGCCGAAGAGAATGTCTCTAGAATCCGACGCTTTTAGGTTTTCCAATCCATTTGTGGGTTGTGAGAATGTACCCATCGAAACCAAGGGAGCATGTCTCCATCCAAGGCCATTTTAATCAAATTCAATTGTCAATCAATAATAGTATCACAACCAAAATTTGGTTGTGATACTATTATAATACTCTAAACAAAAAGTAGGTAATACAATTTTACTACTGCTTGTCAGAACACTTGGCATTGGGCTAAAATTGCCTTCACCATCTTTGGTTACTGTTTTCATCTTGAGCCTATTCTATTTTCATTATTGTGCTGTTATCGCTACCATAAAGAAGACATTATTATCGAGAAAGCAAGGTTTAGCTTGTCTAGGAAAAGAGGAAAAGCTAAATCACAAATAATATCTGAAGCTACCAACTGTCCCGTTTCCATGAAAAAATTGTTCCAATCGAAGGTTTGATCTGCCAATGTTTTATCATTATTTTTACCTTCTTTTTCTACATCTTTTGATTTACATCATTCTGTTGCTAATTACAGGACGATACCCATAGAAGAGCGCTCAAGGGCCGTAGGCTTTGTTTTTGGCGGATTAAGTTTCGGAAGTGTTATGGGGTATGATTTCCTGTGATTGTAAATTTTCTTTGACATTGTATTTGACTAGTTATGCTCGTTTCATAATGCTCAAGTCCTCACTAATGATTGCACGTCAAACAGTAATAGCTAAAAGTTTGTCATTTTGATTTTTGCGCACTATTGTACTGCTTTATTTGTTTATGCACTACTTTAGTTATAAAATGCAACCCCCCCGTTTTGTAACTCTGCAGGCTTCTCTTGGCTCCTCCCCTTATCCAGAACTTTGATTGGGAATCTGTCTTTTATATGTTTGGCCTTCTTGGGATTGCCTGGTGAGTTTCCATTAAATCCTGATGATAGAGTACTTCAGAAGATTGCTGTGTGATGGTTTTGTCAAATCATTCCACCTTGTGTAACTTTGCAAATGACATTGTTTTGTCTATTCTTCTAGATCCAATGTTAAGAGTCAATGTGTTTCATCTCAGTTTATTCTCCCTAATTATTGAAGGTTCTCAGGGTTCCAATTACTTGAAACAAAAGAGGCTTCATATGGAGCTGGATCTGTTGGAGGTGGCAGCCACATCCTTTTCCTTCTGATATAATTCTGAATACTGCTCATATCTGCCTCCAGCCTTTTTTTATTGGGGCTTGGATACGTTTAGGGAATACATCACTGCATGTAGCATTACTTGAAACATTATGCTTTTCATTTCATGCATAACATGGGCTCTCAATATTTGATTGCTATTTGGCCCCTCTAATTCTTTCATATTTCAAATGCTTAAGTCGTGCAACCTTAAGTTCATGGCATCTTTGAGTTTGGGGCTTTTATTCCATTTCTTGTGTATTCGCTGCTGGATATCTTCAGCTGCTTATTTACGCCTGTTCATAACTAAGAATCCATTCACTTAACTTTCTTGAGCGTGGATCAATAGTCATGACCTGGATTTCCTTCCGTGTGAAGGTCATGAGTCCACTACCCTGCGTACACCACAAAAACCTGCATTGGAAGATTTGGGCAACTCTCTAAAGGTTGGGCTATTTATATTATCTCCACATTTTCTTTTTTGTCAATCTTTTTTTATTGCGCCTTTTTTAATTGACTGAGCTTCAAGGTTTGCCATACATTTTTGCTTCTTGTTAGCCTATGGTATCTGCATTTCAAGATTTAGTTGCTTTAAATAGGAAACTCCATAACCTTCTGGAGAAGGTTAAATTGAATTCTACTCTTGCTTAACCCAGAACTGTAATTAAGAAGCAACTTTACTGGTTTTTGAACAAGTTAACTGAATTCAGGTTACCTCTTCTTTACATCAAACTCGCATTTAAGCAATACTGCTATGGTATTTGATTTTTTCTCATCTGATTATTAACAGACATTAATAAGTCCTAATTTGGTCTACTATGTGAATTTGTTGATCAAAGCAATCTGTTTGCTTTAAGACTGCTCAATTTTATGCTGGTATTCTAATAAAGGATGTACCGTGGAAGTCGTTTTTCCGAAGTCCAGCGGTTTGGGCTATGATATACACTCACTTTTGTGGAAGTTGGGGTCATTATGCATGCCTATCCTGGCTACCAACTTATTTCAGGTAATTGTATTGATGAGCTTTTTCCTAACCTCCCCCAATTGGCACCCCACTTTTCTATCTTAACCTCAAAGCATTTGAACAGTTCACAGCCCAGAATCTATATTTAATTCTATGCATTTCGGTCCATTATCTTCAGCTTTTAAATTTAAATGTAACTTATTGTCGTACAAGAACAGTTGTTCTCATTCCATCTTTATTATGTCTTGGTTCTTTCCTAAGATTTTAAAGATCTTATCTTAACTTATCTGGGCAGTGATTTAAGTGAAATTTCTTTTAGATTTCTCCTAGTGAAGCATCTAATGATTGAAATTATGTTTTATTGACTTACTGTGTATGGATACGCAGCGAGGAGCTAGGCCTGAATTTGACAGAAGCTGCTTGGGTAAGCATTAAAGTGTCTTTTAATGCAAATCTTCGCTATAACATTGAAAGACATTTTTACCTGTATTTTCTCATTTGAAATGAACATATAGTCTGAGCTTGTGAAATGGTTCATAGAAATGGACTGGATGTCAGTTTTTTCTCAAATATAAATATAAGTAAGCAAGATGCCATTTACTTGGGAGACAAGACAATCAAAATAAAATTTTCTCCTGATTCAATTGCAATCAGATAGGCAGATATACGCTATTGTTTAGGATTTTTTACTTGATAAAATTTCTCTTGAATTGAGATACCGACCATCACTGCTGGTTGCCTTTTGATGACAATATGATACAAACCTTTATTATAGGCATGGAAGGGTGATTGTTTGTAGTCTTGTAATCTTGGTTTTTAGTTACGGAATTAATAATGTTATAATGGGTATAAATAAGGGGTTTGGGGTTAGAAGTTAAAGGGAAGGATTATCATTCTGGTTTTGGGAGCGTAGTAAAGTGCGAGGCAACACTTCGGTTAAACTGCTCCATATTGTTCTTGGGTTCTTCCTGGTGAAATAAAGTGGTCAGTAAGTGTTCTTGGTTTATGTTTTCACAGCCAAACTGAAAATACAAATGGTATTGTTCTGTTTGTGCTCCAATTGAGAGAAGCATACTTGTTGATCTTAACACAATACCACTAGATGCTTCTGTATGTAGGATGTCTGGATCCGTACGATTTATTAGTTGTGTTAGTGGACCTTTTCTCTGTTCTTGTTGGTTGAGAAATACAAATAAGAGGACTGATTTTTGTGTATACAACAGCTGAATTTGTTGTTCCATCGAAGGACAATTCTTTGCATTTAGCTTACCTGAAAGCAGCAAGTAAACATAACCATCATGTTACAGTGAATTTCTTTTTTTTTTTTTGGTATTCTGAAGGCTCGATTTACATTTCCTACATATACATATGTGCTAAAGTTTGCATGGAGATAATCTTTGACTTCTGGCTTTGAAGATCAGGTATCCATCCTCCCTCCATTGGCTTCCATTTTCGTGACCAGTATGGCGTCACAGTTTGCTGACAACTTAATTGCAAATGGAGTTGAAACTACTACGGTATGGAGATATATCTGATTCGAATTCACATCGTTTTGAACTAGTGGTTTAAGATGTTGCATATATGGCACCCTTTTAAGGATCTTGATGATCATATATGCTGATAATCAATTTGCAAGTGACACCTCATTTTATCCCTTCGTCAATTTGTGCGAGTGGTTGACTTTTCTTTACCTCCGTAGTTTACAATGAACATGGTTCCATAAATTATCGGGGGATTTTCCATGTAGGTCCGGAAGATTTGTCAAACGATTGCGTTTCTGTCTCCCGCTGTATGTATGTCATTGTCATCTGTGGACCTTGGATTGCCACCATGGGAAATTGTAGGGATCTTGACCGGTGGCTTGGCCCTATCAAGTTTTGCTTTGTCAGGTGATAGGAGATCCTCTATTCGTCTATAGTTCCTCGCAAATCATAGGAGAACCGTATAAAGTAGAAACAGAATCTTATTGATACTTTTCTTACTTTCAACATTTACCAGGACTTTACTGTACACATCAGGACATGTCGCCTGAATATGCGAGCATACTTCTGGTATATGTTCTCATTTTACACAAGCCATACTGCCTGAATCCATCGTATTACTATGTGTGTAGTTACGTTTGAGCATTGCCTGATAGAGTTTTTAATTTGGTGGATTGAATGTTGGTGCTATACATATGGTCCAAACAAAAAAAGATCTCCGAATGTATACTTCGCAATTTATTATATATTCAACTGCAGTGTCATGCTAGGGAATCTAACCTGGTGTCAATCGGGTGCCACAAAAATGGTTCCCATGACATTTGCGTCTCAGGGTATTACAAACACGGTCGGGGCAGTACCTGGAATTGTAGGCGTGGCTCTCACAGGTTTTCTCCTCGATAAGACCCATTCATGGAGTGTAAGTTGGTAACATCCCTTTTCTCCATGTTCTCTTTTAGTTTCGGCTTCACTTTCCCCCAGCAATGCCCACTGCTTACTCGTAGCAAAGCTATGCGACAGATTTGGCTTCAACCGGAGAGAAGTTACAGTTTTAACATTTGTTTGATTGCGTAGATATCTTTGTTCGCTCCATCCGTATTCTTCTACTTGACGGGCTCTGTTGTATGGTTGGCATTTGCAAGCAGTAAACCCCAGAATTTCACCAAGGATGAATGACCAATGAGGTTGTAGACAGAGGCAAATGGTAATTTGTGTTCTTGACCTAAATTGTGATTTGGGCGTGGGCAATGGTTATTTTGTTGTTCATTGTCCTGTGGTGTTTATATTGCATATTTTCAAATGTAACACCTATAAAAACCTCGAAAACTTGTGTATATTCTGTTGATTGTAACCTAAATTCTTACAAAAAAAATGTCACGTAATACATTAAACTGGATTATGTCCGTATTAAATTAGAAATAATAAAAAGTGTTTACATAATTTTTTTTAAGTAAATGGAAACTTAACCGAGAGTAAGAGATAGTGAAGTCGTCAATATCTCAATGAAATGAAAAGTTTAGTTACTCGCAATTAAAAGAACAGTTTAATGTTTGAAGAAATATTGGTTAATATATATCAATGGGGGCATATAGGTGGGAGAGAGAGAGCGGATCCACGTCACAATAAGATAAAAGTAATTTTGAAAAAAAAAATAGTTTTGTTATCTTCTGAAATTCAGTGGCTGGTATCATACAACATTATCACATTTACTGATCGAACGAATGAGATTGCGTCATGTTATCATGAGCAGTATTCATCCGCTCTTGTGTTTTAGTACAAGTGTGACTCAATGCAACAAACTTTTCCATGGTAATCTATCCACAAAACCGAATTTTCTATGTGAAAATTAGGCAACATAATTCACTGTTAGTTTCATTCTTGCATTACTCAAGTTCTCCAATATCCCTTACAATAGTAACCTGATGTTATTCACCATATATTGTTATGCCATCTAAAATATACAGACCATTTGTAAGCTTTTGGTTTGATACAATCATGCAGTATTTTCACAACTTTTGAAAAATTTATGCTAGCATTCGAATTGTTCTAATATACTTGATCCGAGTTAAAAGTGATAATCCTAAAAGAGGTTATACCTTTTATAGGACAAGTTGAATTGTTTTCGGTTCGAACAAAATTTGTGATTTCTTCAAAGTTTGTGAATTTTTCAAAATTTGTGAGCCATTCCCTCTTTAGTCTCGTGAAATGTGCAGTCGGAATCTTAAATCCATTGGTCTTGAATATCCTATCATATCATAATGAGAACTTAAGATTATAGAACAACATCCAGAGCTATACTTGTTTCTTTCTTTCTTTTTCCATTTTCATATTCCTTCTTATCCTTGCGAGAATAACAATTCGATGTATGGTGACCTTTCATCCTAATTATCATTGATCTCGATTTATTGGTGATAAAAATTCAAGTTTGGAACGATAAAATCTGTCTCTAATTCGTTTGAAAAAGTATTTTCAGACACATTTCGAAAACATATTTTATTCATTTATAATTTATATTCGTTCGGAATCCATCCATGGACTAAAATGTCCATCTATAATTAGGGATGAAAATTCTTCCAAAACAAGGACAAAATTTTCATTTCGATCCATATGAAAAATATTTGATAATGTTATTCTTGTTGATGTCTCATTTTTAATATATTTCTATAGCAATTAATCATTCTTCGACATTGTTTCTATGTAGCTTGCCTTTAATAGATAATTCAATTTTTTTTATCTAACTATCATTTTGGCTAATAAGGTGGCATAATCTGAAGCTGGAAAGACATAAGGAAGTACTACATTATCCTTCACCATAGTTCACATGAATAAACGTATTCACATTTTTGGTCATTGAGAGGTGTTGCTAGACACCAACATCAGTTAGACGAATACTGAGACTAATCAGCTACCAGTTTAGTGTTGAATCCATGAGGTCGCACATTTAGGGTAAATGTGTTTTGGTATTCGCTGATGATTGTTAGACAATCTACGTGGTAATATATTATGTATTCCAGTAGCACCAACAACATAATTGATGAAGGAATCAATCCATTGAGAATAGAAATCTTTTTTAGGTTTGAATATGTGATATATATGATAACATACATATGATGATAGGTATATATGACTATTGGATAATTAACACTTAAAACAAGTTAGAGATTGTTGAATTGGTCAATGGCCAATGCCTCTAAGTGTGCAGTTATAGAATAATTACGCGTGTTTAAATAAATAGTTAAAAGTTAATTATTTTAACCTAACACCTAAATAGTAGTATATATATATATTATTTATATGATCAACTACAAAAAAATACAAAAAGAAAAAGAAAATACAAAAACATAGAAAGAGTGCTTTAAAAGACACGAGACAAAAAAGTGAAAAAAAAAATCATCGGTTTTCGATCGTGTCAATGGTTGAATGACAAATTCTGATCTTGGTGTGGACTATTCCTAGATGTTTTATGCTATCGAAACAACATATTCATTGCCATAAATCCGTTAATAGGTTAGTGGATACGTTTCCATATTGTTTTGTTTTTTAAACAAACCTTATATTACCAAAAACTTAAAAACGAACCAGCTCTCATATTTGGATTGTTAAAAACACTTATGTTTTCCAAACAAAATAACTATATAGTGATAACCTCTGCTTGTTGGTATTTGTGTTGCGGTCTTCATTCTCCGTCGAGAATCCTCTAGGATGTAACTGACAGCGTTGAGCCTTCGACCACCGTGTGCAGAACACATTCTCGGTGTCATTATTCCTAAGCCATTTTCTTACTTGTTTAATTTTCTTACATGTGATCCATCTTCAGCGTTTGATGATGATGATGACTATTGCAAATTACACAAATCGTCTCTGAAACCAGTGACGTAAAAAACTATGTCACATTCTTGACAAAAAAACCTCCAAGTTTATGGAGTTTAAGGTCAAACTTCATGGATTACCTCGATTGATTGTTAGTGATCGCGAAAAAATCTTTCTCAGCATCTTCTCACAGGAATTTTGGAGATTGTCTAAAACATAACTATGGGCGTACGGAGGTCATCAATCGTTTCATTGAAAACATTCACTAGGCTTTTGAAATGAATAGCCATGACATTGGAATGCACTCTTACCTTGGGGAATATTTTGGTATAAAACTTCTTACCCCTCGTCCATTGGTATGTCTCATGTTCAGGCTTTATACGGTCGCGAACAACATTTTATTCCACTTTACAAGAAAGATGGAACTCCGGTGGATATCTATTAGAGGATATAGATGTATTTCCGTATCTAGTTTTAACTCTCTCGCGTGTATATATTTGTCCTTGTATGTATAGTGCAACCATAAGGAATACAAAGATTCATATTCCGATTCTCTTTGTTTGTAGCATGGTATCTGAGCTCCCTCTCGAGGTCCTCGATCGTTGCTTGTAATATACGGTGTGTGCCGTCTGCGTCCCGGTCTCTATCCGTCTTCAGTGAATTGCCCGTGTTTTGGTCATCGTTCGTCTTCAGTGATCATCCGCGTCCTGGTGTCCATCTGTGCTCGGTGACCCGTGGTGTTCATATATCTGTTGGTTTTCTCAGTGTGTGTCGTGTGCCGCTCTTCTAAGTCCGTGTGACCTGCTCTCCTTGTATCAGCATGTATACGGTTTGTGTCGTGCGCTGTGTGTTGTTTCTCCTCCCCCGTCTGATACGTATTGCTTCGTGGTTTGTATGTTAATTCGCTGTGAGCATCATGTCATCCGCTTCGTCTGCCCCGCTGGTTGTCTAAGAAAATCATTTGCATTGGTTATCTAAGAAAATCATTTGCATTGGTTGTCTAATTATCCTAGAGAGATTAGGTTTCTCTTTAGACGTGTAATATAATAAAATTGGGTCAACAACTTTATAGAGCCATCATGAAGTCGTAGTTTTATAGAACCTATCTCGTCAACCTTGCAAGATTTTTCATTTCCATTAGAACCTTTCTTGATGTGCCCAGCTTTAGCTCTTGAAACCAATATTGTTTTGGAGTCATATGATAAGATCAATATGAGTCTAAGATTGCTAGCACCTCAACGTTTAAAGTGACCCTCCTTACCATAATACCAACAGCTAGATCTTGATTTTCCTTTAGCTTATATCTGGATTTTCTTCTCTTACTGACACCATTTTCACGCTTCTCACTTCTTCCCCTAACTACCAGGCTTTTTGCTATATTTATTTTGACCTTTGTTATCAGGTTCAAGCTCCTTTGAGAATGCGGCTCTAGTGATTTCATTAGGGGTGATAGTTTCTCTCCTACTATAGCGTACAATGTCCTTTAACTATTTGTATTGCTCACGAATGAATTTAACAAGAACAAACACTGATCATCTTCAGAAATGTTTATCTTCAAGTTTGCAAGATCAGTCACCATTTCTTTGAAAACAACTACGTTTTCTTCCAAGGACTCGATTTCGTCCATTCTGTATCCATATAATTTTTGCTTTAGGTATATCTTGTCTGGCAATGATTTGTGCAAAATTCATGTTCCACTGCTCTCCACAATCTTTTCATTGTCTGCTCACTCATTACTTTTCTCATGATTTTATCACTAAGGCATATCAATATCAAATTATATACCTTGCAATATTTCTTGTTGATTATCCTCCACTAATCGTTTTTCTTGACTCTTCTCCTCTGTTTCATTTCTACTATTCTCTTCTTCGTTCTTTACTTGATCCTTGCCTTCAACTTTCAAATCTTCATTCAGAACATCATGCAACTTTAGTATTTCTAGGTTAACCAAAATTGTTTCCTTTTACAAGGAGAAGTCTCCTTTATCATCATACTTCTCAACATCAAGTTTATCATTGCAAATATCCTTACTTTCTCTTGGACAGAGTTCAACATATCAAGAACTCCTCAAGCAAGGGACCTTCATGTTCCTAACTCGTAATCTTATACATTTGGGTTTTGAAATCAAGATTTGAGATAAAACGTAAACATGGAAATGGTGCCTTATGTTCATCGTCATCTTCATCAGAAATTGTTTTATATTTTATAGACTTGCCTTCTCTCTCCACGTGATCGGTTCATGTCATAACAACTTTAACAACGACCAATTTAATTAATGTTTAATTACTAACCGATTTGCTCTGATTCGAACTCAATTAAACAATTGAACCAACACTAGAAGAATGCTTGTAAAATCAGCTGCATATCCAACATTATACACACACATATATATATATATATATTAAAAAAAATTGGCAATGGAATATACAAGAACCCAATTCATAGAGTGGTAAATGTTGTAAAAGAACGAATAGTCGTTGAAACATTTCACAATCCAACTCTCGAGGAAGAGATTCACAAGATAGTGAAGAAGTATGTAGGCATCTACTTTGAGTATTATCAACCAATTGAAGCAGTTGTAATCGATTTTGAATAGAGATTGAGTTTTTTTTTTTCGCTTTGGCGATGAATAATGCAACAATTTATGAAATTTTACATTAAATGTAATCTGCTCTGAAAAAAATAGTCAAACAATGTTGACAGATATTATAAGTAGAGAATATAGATATCAGAAAACAATACCAGTTTTATTTGCGAATTAGTCTTTTAAGTACATTTATTTTTCGGTACGGAGTACTTAAGACTTCCACTAATAACTCCCACCGAATTAGACCATAATAACCAACTTATTGTTTCTTACTCACACATGGATCATTTATCTCTCAAAGTGCACTTACAATACAGAATAATGAAATATCAATTATTTCCGCACTCTCTTAATACCTAATCCTAGATGTTTCAACCCCTTTATAAAGTGTACTCCCACACTTAACCTTCACGTAAATGCAGGAACAGATTCACCTCATCTTCATGTTCAACTGCCTCCTATCTTCTCGTCCTCTCCCAGTTTGAAGCCTCCTATCTTCTCGTCCTCTTCCAGTTTGAATTTTGTAAATGTAAATGATTTTGTAAATGACCAAGCCATATTTCCTCTCCTTGAAATTCTCAACAATCTGAAAATTTAACATAGTTCTAGCAATATCTTCAAAAATTAGCGTCAACAATCTCCACATTTGAATTCTTATCACAAAAACACAGATTTCAAAGATTAATAATTCAAACATAGCCAAACATAGAGAATCCTGGTTAACAAATATGTTCACAAAAAAATAAATTGAATCTTTTATCCAGTACATTTAAGTGCACTTAAAAATTTAAATTCCTATTGCGGCCTCTTTTCCGCGGCTTTGCTTGCACTTGCACTTGTACTCCTTGTATCTCCCTGATAACACGTAAAGTGTATCATTTTTAGGCTAGGTATTAGTATCATTTTCGCATAGATTTGATAGCACGAGTTACATTTCCGATACGATTATTCTTTATATACGCCCATTTTATTGGTTTTCAGGTTTTAAGGCGACAAGGCCTAAACGAGCGTAAAAAGACAAATTCCTGAATCAAACCACTCAAATTGAAAATACAATTCACTCGGAGCCAAAATCAAGCCACATAACTCAAAGGAACACCCGAACATCGAGCGGAAAAGAGCAAAATCAAGAATTGAAGAGTGCCCGCTCAGGCACTGAGGTCTACCCGCTCAGGCAAAACCTATGGGGTTTAATTACAATACCTTGCACGACCCGGGCACGAAGAATACATGATCGGGTATCCACACCCGATCGGGTGCAACATGGTACCCGCTCGGGCGTTAATTAGTCCAGAAAATCCTCGAGAGTTTACACGACTCGGGCTGTTCAACCACGCGATCGGGAAGTATTGCCCGATCGGGCTCAGCATTCCACAAGATCGGGCGTGCCTCTGCACGACCAGGTAAAGCATGTACCCGAGCGGGCCGCCTTTCTCGCAACAACCTAGATCTAGAAAATGAACGAGCGAATTAAAAGAATAAAACAGATCCAGACGCAAGTGGGCGACGCCTAGGGCAAGGAAAGGCTTGGAAATCATCAGGAAAGGCTCGGGAGACGCTGGAGAAGGAGAGAAGCATCAATCCACACATCGGTAACACAATAGGGAAGATCGAGGCATCGAGTTTCCTAGGGTTTATCATGTTTAGGGTTATGTCATCTTCTTTGTTAGGAAAATCCATGAGTGAGTAGATTCCCAACTATAGGTTAGGGATATCGGATTGTAACGGATGTACAATTTATGCGTTAATGCTTAGATCTATCGTATTGTTTTGATATTCGATCCTATAATCAACATCCTAACGCCTATACTAGTGTTGCCCGCTCAATAACATAGGAATTCGTATTTTGCTGGAAGGTTAAAGTATGAATCCGGAACTGTTGAATTGTAGGTTAAGCTCGATTAATGAGAATCTGACCGGTCGGTTAATCGACTTAGGAATTAGGATTGCGCTCGTAACACTGCCATAGTACGGGTTAATCGCTGCTGGAAGGTAGGGTTGCACGTACGTATGGTTAGGAGGTTTAGGCTCCGCAGAATCACTCCTCACCTTAGAGCATGAATTTCCCGTTATCATGATAATTCGATAGGTTTATGATCTTTAGTTGTTACATCCATACGATTCCCGGTATCTCGACACCCCTAGTGTTCGTCATCGTCAAGTCTTCCGAATCCTTCTATCGTTGCTACCATTTAGTTTAGTGTTTTAGGTATTTCACACTACGCCATCATCTACTTCTCACCTGTTTCTTGTTGTGCAGGAAGAAACCAATAGTTCAAGCAGCGGAGAAGACAACGCAAATAACCCCGACATGGCTGCTGCCGATGAGACTTACGGAGCCTACACCGCTCCGAAGCACACGCAGTTACTTTCGTGCATGGCCCGCACGATCGATAATCAGGTTGAGCTACAACCGGCCTTCATACAAATGCTCAACAACTCGGCCTTTAGAGGAATGGAGAACGAAGATCCGAACTCCCACCTTACAGACTTCAAGATGCTTTGCAGCACTACCAAGGTTGGCACGGGAGTTACTCGGGAGGATCTTTACTTGATGGCTTTCCCTTTCTCACTCAAGGATGCAGCGCAACGTTGGCTGTTCAACTTGCCGGCTGCATCAATTACATCGTGGGATGATCTGGAGCAACGATTCATGCAACAATTCTTTCCGGATCATAGGACGCTTCTTGCCAAGAAACGCATAAATTCTTTCTTACAAGAAAGAGGCGAGACATTGCACGATGCATGGGAGAGATTTAAGAACTACCAGCGGATATGCCCACACCACGGAATGGATAAGAAGTATCTTATCACGAGCTTTATCCAAGGTCTCTAAGAAACAACCCGATTCATGATCGTGGCAGCGGGTGGTGGTTCCCTTAGCAACCTTACATTTAATCAGCTCGAGAACTTGATCGAGAGCATGGCGAGTGAAGGAGGCAAGAAGGTAGGGGAATACAATCGCGATTACCCATCCAAAGCGGCTGTGAATGAGCTAGGCATCGCCAACCCGGAATTAGCGGACTTGAAGCAGCAAGTTGACGAGATACACAAGATGATAGCTGGACTTCATGTGGACCGACATGATGCACCCGTAGGCCAAAGGATGGAGGAAGTGAACTACGTTAGCAATCGGGCTTACCAGCAAAATTATATCAAGAGTCATCCCAACCTCTCATATGGCAACACGAGCAATGTAGCAAATCAACAGGATTTCCAACCGCGGATAATGGCGAGAAACCAGAATCAAAGTTTCCAGCCGAGAGGAAGTGGTCAAGACTACGGATATCAGCTGCGCGCACAATCTTCAGGTGATTCTGAAATTCTTTCTATGCTCCAATTGATGCATCAAGAGCAGAAAAATGCGCTTGGAGGGATTAGGGCTGAGCAAGAGGATATAAGGAAAAGAATGGACGGGTTCCAGACGCATTTGAGACTCCGCGAAACGCAAGTGGCACAACTAGCTCAAGGTTCGAGTCGACAATCCGGACAGCTTCCCGGGAAACCCGAAACGAACCCCCACGAGCAAGTAAATGCCATTTTCTTTAGGAGCGAGAACACAGTAGAGCAACCAATGCCTCCCACGGCTGCAAAAGGAGAGCCTATGAGTGATAAGATCAAACAACCCATCACTCCAGCCGCGGAAGAGAAGGCGACCGAAGAAGAAGAGAGGGAGTTACCCTACGTAGCACCACCCCCGAGGGTACCACCGTTACCCTTTCCGCAGCGCCAAAGGAAGCAAAGTGACGAGGCCCAATTCTCTCAATTCTTGGAACTCTTGAGGAAGCTGCAGGTCACTATCTCGTTCTACGACGCGCTCACGAAGATCCCATCATATGCAAAATTCCTCAAAGACATCATAATGAGGAAGAGAACCGTGGACAACGAGATGGTAATGGTCACTAACTCGCTTATAAAGCCCCCTACCATGGTCGAGAAGATGCCCGACCTAGGTAACTTCGTCATTCCCTGTAAGAATTACGACTACGAAATTGCGCATGCACTAATAGATATCGGAGCGAGTGTGAGCTTGCTACCATTATCCCTTGTTGAGAAGCTCAATAGAGTAGGAGATCTTTAACCCACGCGAATGCAAATCACCTTGGCTGATAAATCCGTACGGAGTCCCGTGGGTATATTGACGAATGTTGCCGTACAAGTGGGAGAATTCTGGTTCCCCGCGGATTTCGTTGTTGTGGACATGGAGAACAATCCGAAGATCCCCGTTATTTGGGAAAACCATTCCTCAACACTACAAAAATGGTCATCTATTACGCTGAAGGCAGGCTAGTGATGAAATTCGGGGACGAGTCTATCGAGTTCAAACTCGACGAGGCATTGAAGAAGCTATATATGACCGAACCCGTAATGCACGTTACCACGATGGATGCACCAACGAAGAAAATTGAACGTGAACATCGTGACGTCCATCCCGTGGAGATACCATTATCCGAGTGCACCGGGAGCCAATTTCAGCCACTCCACGATGCCGACGCATTCAAGTAGTTCAAGGAGAAGCCAAAAATCCTTCAGCAGAGAAGTGACCCGGGCGGGCAAAATACTCTACCCGCGCGGGTAGCATCAGATTTAGGAGACCTGGTCGGGCGGCCACATAGCCCAACTCGGGTAGTACTCACGGGGGTAAATGCTTCAATTGGCCACCCGAGCGGGTGGGTGCACGAGCCCGATCGGGCAGAGGGACTGGATAGGAACCCGCCCAGGCGACAAGACAGCCCGACGCGTGCACAACCCACGGGGGTAAATTACACTTCAGACTACCCGAGCGGGGCACAGAAGGAGCCCGATCAGGCACTAGAAAAGAACCAAAATACACACGTTTTGATCGAGACTTCCACGCGAGCGGCGGTTCTACGGCCACACATATCATCTCCCACATCCTCGATGTCCAGCATACACTCTTATCCCGGATGGAATACCGAGGAAACGCTCAACCAAAACCGAGTTCGTAGGAGATACCAAGGAGTCGTGGGATCGAACGAGAAGAACCGAGGATCGCAAGTCAAAAGCCCTTCAGGGTTCGAGCCACGTCATGCTGATCAGCTAGAAGACGGAAGAGGCATACCTCCTCTTTCCGACATCACACGCGTATGAAGACGCTAGGGTCAAGCTAAAGTCCGTAAACAAGCACTTCTCGGGAGGCAACCCGAGCCCCATATCCTTTCATCGTTTTCATCTTATTTCTATTATTTTGAACTCTTTTTAAGACTTGGATTTTTTTTAGGATTTAGGAATTTAGTGGTCTTATCGATTTTTGCTGCATTGGTTTTCCTAAAAAATTTTTTCTGTTTTTGCAGCACTGCCCGGTCGGGCAGACATCTCCACCCGAGCGGGCTAGGTCAAAATTAAAGACGCCCGTTCGGGCAACTCAGAAGACCCGAGCGGGCAACGTCAAATTCAGGAGAACCCGATCGGGTAGCATCAAAGGACCCGATCGGGCACCGTAAATCTTCAGCACAGGTAAGTTTTATTTCGAGTAACCCGAGCGGCCACTCTCACTTCAGAAATTTCACCCGAGCATGCTCCCCCAAATCGCAACCCTTCACACCGCAACTCATTTGTCGGAGTTGCTCGTACCCCGCCACCGTTCACCATCATCGCCGGTCGAGACCTTCGGTTACTCGAAATACCCTCTCCCTCCTCTCTCGCAAATTACCCGAAATCCCTCAATTTTCTCTCGAATCCCAGGTATATTCATGAATTATTTTGTGATTTGCACTGCTTTGGACTAGATTAGGCCTGGTTAGAGAAAATTTAGGTTGAAATCGTTGATTAATCCATGGAATGCAAACTGGATGTCGCGATTTCGCGATTCAACCCGATCGGGCTAGGTTTAGAACCCGGTCGGGCGTCCTGATTTTGTACCCGATCGGGCTGTGTTTTTACCCAAGTCAGGCGATACCCACGGGGGTAATTTGACAAAATTGAGCCCGACCGGACTACGTGTTCTACCCGATCGGGCATCCTGCAAAATTGTGACTAACGCTTATTTTTCTTCTTCGTTTGTTTTGCAGATGGCCCCGAAGATCTTCCAGAGCTCAAGAAACGCCGATCTGATGCCTATGATCCAGAACACGGATGGCCAGCAAAGTCGGATGCCATTACAGAACTAACACCATACATGCCGATCACCACGTCCCATCAGCAATACAACTACCGGATGACAACCTTCTTGTCCGGTCAGAAGTCGAGATTCACTGAGCTGCAGCCGCGGATATTCCCATCCCGCTTCCTATCCTCGGAAGCAATGAGTGCCCTCCACATTGAGGAGCACATCGACGCCGTCTTCAACACCTTGGGATGGACGGGATTGCGGGACACTCAGGAGTACACCTACCGCAACCTCACAGCGGAATTCTTCGCGTCTTACACGACATTTTTCTCCGAGTCCGTAGATCGGGAGAGAGCATTCATGGAGTTCCGTCTGCTGGGATAGAACTACCGGCTCAGCGCGCGACAGTTCGCGATTATACTTGACGCTCCGCACTACAACTTCACGAAGATGCCCGAGCACAACCAGAGCCGTCAAGCGCAATTCTGGACCCAGATAGCATATGGTGAATACTCGACGAGGTCCAAGGCCAGTCATATATGCCACCCCGCTCTAAGGTATTTCCATTACTTCCTAGTCTCATCTATACTACGAAAAGGAGCACAAGGCGGAGTCAACCACACGGAGTTGGCGTACCTTAGGCGGGTGGTTCAATCAGGCTTCGCCGTAGACGAGTGGGACATTCTAGATGTCGACTTGACATCGCTAGTCATGCGGCATTTTCACAACATCGCCATCGAGAAATGTAGCACAGACACGAAGATCATGTGTGGTGGCATTGTCACGATGATAGCACGCAGAGTCGGGATCAACCTTGGCATCCTGACTGAGGACAAGATCAATGAGGAGCCTGAGCTGAACCTTCAGAACTTGCGCAACTGAAGGGCGATAACGATCGAGAGGTATAATGTCATATGGAGCTACAAGGACGAGCACGGTCGAAACTTGGAAGTCGACCTATCTGAGATTCAGATGCCAGGATTGGACGAGGAGGGCTCTCGATTTAGGATTGACCCAGCCATCGGACACATTGGCCCGGGATTAGGTGAGGTAGATCCACCTCCAGCCGCTGCACCAGGACCTTCGATGTCGAGGCAGCGCAGCCGACGCGCCACACACTCTCGCGCCCAACCAGAGTACCCTCATCATCGCTATGATTTCCCTTCCATGGAAGGTGTCTCCGACGTTCTCAGGTATGTTGCGGAGGAGAGCAGGTATCAGTCTTACATGGCAGAGCAGAGGTACGACCTTGAGGCGGCGAGGCACGACATTGAGGCTGCGAGGTATGCGGAGCAGCAGCAGTTTCAGGAGCAGTCGATACAGCACACGTACTACTTCACGGAGTCCGTTCGTAGATTCCCGCAGCTCAGCATGAAGCACTATCAGGAGCCGTACGTGTCGATCCCGCAGGATTATAATACTGGCGCTATTCCGTACCGCCCGCACATCCCGTAAGAGCTGCAGTCCTTCTACTTCCCACCTACGGAAGGGCACCCGCGGAGCCAGCAGACCCTCCGGCCACTCACGGTGGAGAGGATGAGGATTAGACCTTTCTTCCTTTTTCCTTTTCTTTCTTTTTCTTCTCTTATGGACTATTTTTTTTCTTATTTCTTCTTTTTAGTTTTCGCGCTTATGTACGCTCTTTCAGACTAATTGATGTAGTAATCTTTTCTCCATCTTTTGCGTTGCATGATTCACATCACAGGTCCTTCACGATAACACCCACAATAGAGCAAGAGAGTATCACAAATCCGGATGTATCACAGTTCGAGAAAGCTAAACACACCAGGTGTATTCGATCTTATTCTTTCATATATTTTCTTGAGTTTTTGACATGCGGGTATCCCTCATGGATCTCGAACACCGGGACTGTGTTCCGTTCAGGTCTGGAGGGTACTCTTTTGAGTGATACAATCTTTCATGAGCGACATATTTGCGATTAGGATTAGGGTTAGGATTAGGAATAATACATGGATACCTAGTATGAATTGTTGAGCTTTATTCATCTTTGCGACCTTGTCGAATCGTGAACAATAGTCTAGGTTTGCTTAGAAGCCTTTTGGATACCGATTAGTCGAGTAGTTGTGTTTGAAGCCTTGATCTATAGTTGAATCCCCCCCTAAGATTTCATTACCAAGTAGCCGTATCTCAGTATATACCGTCTAGCCTTTGCTTGTTTTGATATATCTATACCGTTCATAGTCATTAGATGCCACACGCTTATACTCCGCTGTCATCTAGGATAAGTTTCTGACTATTCCGAGTTAGGATTGACATGAGTACATCGAGAATGATGGTTCGGGTCTAAGTGGTGGGTAGAGGCGCTGTTTTACGTCCTAAGGGTTAGAGTGATGCGTAATGAAAAAAAAATATATAAAAAAGTGAAAAAAATAATCTTCAATAACGCACCTCTTCACTCCGCTAAGGTCACACGACCTTATGAGTGTGCCATAGGTAGCCTGGGTCTAAGTAGAAAGCCATCCCTCTTCGAATTCGAAGTCCTAGGAACCAAGCGTGGATCTAAGTATCGAAGAAAAAAATGAATGAGAACGAGAAAAAACGAGTTGAATGATATCTAAAGCTTAGGGCATTTGGTATGGAGATCGCTTGGACGCTAGCTAGGGTTGTGAAATAGACTTAGATCTTTGGTAGGATTTCATGGCTCGGAACTTTCGGTAGATATAAGGCTATACTCGGTACGCTTAGGCTTTCGTTCATGTGACGTGCTGATTTGCGGAATGACTAACTTTTTGAATTTTTCGTGCTCGTATCCATCGTTATTAGATTCTTCCTACACTTGGCTTTATTTTTGTTTGAGGACAAACAAAGGTTCAGGTCTGGGGGAGTTTGATAACACGTAAAGTGTATCAGTTTTAGGCTAGGTATTAGTATCATTTTTGCATAGATTTGATAGCACGAGTTACATTTCCGATACGATTATTCTTAATATACGCCCATTTTATTGGTTTTCAGGCGACAAGGCCTAAACGAGCGTAAAAAGACAAATTCCTGAATCAAACCACTCAAATTGAAGATACAATTCACTCGGAGCCAAAATCAAGCCACGAAACTCAAAGGAACACACGAACATCGAGCGAAAAAGAGAAAAATCAAGAATTGAAGAGTGCTCGCTCGGGCACTGAGGTCTACCCGCTCGGGCAAAACCTATGGGGTTTAATTACAATACCTTGCACGACCCGGGCACGAAGAATACATGATCGGGTATCCACACCCGATCGGGTGCAACATGGTACCTGCTCGGGCGTTAATTAGTCCAGAAAATCCTCGAGAGTTTACACGACTCGGGCTGTTCAACCACGCGATCGGGAAGTATTGCCTGATCGGGCTCAGCATTCCACAAGATCGGGCGTGCCTCTGCACGACCAGGTAAAGCATGTACCCGAGCGGGCCGCCTTTCTCGCAACAACCTAGATCTAGAGTTTGAAGGAGCGAATTAAAAGAACAGAACTGATCCAGACGCAAGTGGGCGACGCCTATGGCAAGGAAAGGCTTGGAAATCATCAAGAAAGGCTCGGGAGACGCTGGAGAAGGAGAGAAGCATCAATCCACACATCGGTAACACAATAGGGAAGATCGAGATATCGAGTTTCCTAGGGTTTATCATGTTTAGGGTTATGTCATCTTCTTTGTTAGCAAATTCCATGAGTGAGTAGATTCCCAACTATGGGTTAGGGATATCGGATTGTCACGGATGTACTATTTATGCGTTAATGCTTAGATCTATCGTATTGTTTTGATATTCAGTCCTACAATCAACATCGTAACGCCTATACTAGTGTTGCCCGCTCAGTAACATAGGAATTCATATTTTGCTGGAAGGTTAAAGTATGGATCCGGAACTGTTGAATTGTAGGTTAAGCTCGATTAATGAGAATCTGACCGGTCGGTTAATCGACTTAGGAATTAGGATTGCGCTCGTAACGATGCCATTGTACGGGTTAATCGCTGCTGGAAGGTAGGGTTGCACGTACGTATGGTTAGGAGGTTTAGGCTCGGCAGAATCACTCCTCACCTTAGAGCATGAATTTCCCGTTATCAAGATAATTCGATAGGTTTATAATCTTTAGTTGTTACATCCATACGATTCCCAGTATCCCGACACCCGTAGTGTTCGTCATCGTCAAGTCTTTCGAATCCTTCTATCGTTGCTACCATTTAGTTTAGTGTTTTAGGTATTTCACACTACGCCATCATCTACTTCTTACCTTCTTAGTTTAGTGATATTCTTAGGATAAGGCTGCATTAGTCCCTAGAGTTCGACCCTGGTACTACACGAACCGTATACTTGCGGTGAAGTGGTCTAGAAAATATTATAGCTTGAATTTCACCACATCACTCCCCTTGTTTGTGTGATAGGAAATTCAAACAAAAAACAAACGTTAGCTCAAAATTCAAACTTAACACAAATGAAGATGGACTTAGTGTTACTCTAATTTAGCATGGCTAACACTTTCAGTTCTTTCTAGATTAGTTGAATTTCAGTAATCACCCCTGCTAGCCTCTTTTCCAAGTTAATGCCATTTTGTGTAATATCATTCTCATTATGTCCATCATCCTCAGTTGCTAGCATCTTGCTGACATACCGCTTTTCAAAAATGATCCAAGGAGGGATCTTTTCTCTTCTTTCCTCATGACCAATAATGTCTGGAACTTGTTGTACCAAGATGTTCTAGATTAGACATGGAAATGGCAGGATGAACTTCTTGGCATTTGACAATCCTAAACCAATAGTTTGATCCAAAAACACTTTTCCAAAGTTAACCGGAATTCCATTCTTGACACTGAACAAAAAAACTGCAGTATCATGTCGGATACCATTCGTCTTCTTGTTTGGTATTCAGTTTGTTCTACAGATCTTGTTTAGTAAAGCATATTCCCAATTGAGTTTAGCATTTGAAATTTGTCATGACTAACTCATTATTTCCTTTCTAGTTAACTCTTGGGTAACAAGATCCATATCAAAGCCAATTTCCAATTCTTTAACCCTTGACATTTCGATGTTCGGAGTTCCCAAAAACTTGTTTAGGATTTCTTTATTAAACTTGACAATCTTCCCCCGTATATAAACTTGTCCATAAGATTCTGACCCAATCTTATCTATTTTTTAGTTCAAATTTGTATAAAACTCATAGATAAGTTCTTTGAATACATGAATAATATTTATCATTGTATTCGTCAGACATCTTTCAACCAGTAATTCCCATAGAGGCAAATGTTTGAATTGTCCCACGTTTAACCCTCATTCAGTTAAAACATATCTTTCCTTCAAAGTATTAAACCTAGAAACTCCTAACGCTGAATAGAAGGTTTTCGAAAATGCTTTTGGACGAGACATTTTAGAATTACCTTGAGGAAATGGGATTTTCAAAGATTTTGGTTGACTCTGATGATCAATTCGTGTTTCCGATGAATCCTCAATTGCATTAGGTCCATAACTTTTGCCCGATGTCGATTTAGAATTTTATGGTTATCTATTCGTTGTGATGACGAATCTGTAGAGAATCTAGATCGTATGCTGAGATTTTTCTATGAGTTTTCAGGTGCTACCTTTTTCCTAGTTGTCTGTTTGAACCGTTTACCATTAATCTTTGGAGGATTTTTGGTAATCCTTGGGTCATCTTTGTAGATCCTTTCATTGTTGTACAAGTAGGTTTCTTCATCCATTGCTGCTCTTTTCATGATGTTTTTCCTTCCGTGCTTATTGTGTTAGTCATTTTCTTGGATTTTCTATTGAGAGAGATACATTTTTTTCTTCAGAGAAAACGATTATGGTTTGATAAAAGACAATGAGATGTTAGACAGTTTCAAATAAAATACCATTACCATATCTTTAAATGAAAATAACTGCAATTATCACGTCTATCAAATCAATAGCCTCTACTTTCAGATCAACTGAACCATTTTCAGAACCAACTTATTTATTTAAAAAATACTTTATCTATTTCTATTTTATTTGTTAAAAAAATTATCCATCAAACAACAAAATGATTAAGAGAAAAAAAAATGAGTAGAATGAGCAAATAATATATACGGTTGTTTTGCCAAATTAAGTGCACTTACTCAATTCTTTTTTTCATTTTTTATTTTTCTTTAGAGTACCGTTTTTTATTAAATTTTTTAGTCTTCAGCTTCTAGGACGCTGTTTAGATATTTTTTTGTTCATATAACAAACTCCCGTATTATCCTTTTAGGTATACTCTTATGTATCCATTGGAACATAGAGGAGTATTTAAGCAAGAATTTGCTTTTATCTTTAGGAGGTTATAACTGAAGCTGGATATCTCTCAACTTAGACCCGAGCTTATACTCATAACAGTTATTTTTCATTTTTTTAAAACAAAATCAGCAAGAATCTTCACACATTCAACTGTTAGAGGAGTAAGAGACTAAGATTGGGTAGGTGTATTTATCAACACTTAAGTGATATTAAAAATTGAGTGTTTACCAACATAGCAACAGACATTATACATTATTTCCTTTTTCTCATTTAGATTGAAATTTCAAGTTTATCATTTTTATGCAATCGGAACACATTTTTTTTAAATATCAGAGTTCACAAACACTTAGTAATTTTCCTAAAAAAACAAATCGATTTAAATCCAATGGTTTTGTAAAAATGTCTGACAATTGATGTTCAGTAGGCATATATTCAATCCTTATTTGCTTTTATTCAATCGCCTGTCTAAAAAAATGATGTCTAATCTCAATATGTTTTGTTCTTGAATGTTTGAAATATCAATTGCACTTATGATTTTCTTAAAGGAACAAACCGATTTAAATCCAATGGTTTTGTGAAAATGTCTTCCAATTGACGTTCAGTAGGCACATATTCAACCCTCATTTGTTTTTGTTCAATCTTCTCTCTCAAAAAATGATGTCTAATCTCAATATGTTTTGTTCTTGAATATTGCACAAAATTTTTTGAAATATCAATTGTACTAGTATTATCACACAAAGCAACAAAAGTTTTCGAACTCATACCATAGTTCATCGGCATTTTATTCATCTTGATTAACTGAGTACAACAGCTTTCCCAGGCAATGTATTCAGCTCATCAATAGATAAATATGTATTGTTTTTTACTATGCCAAGACACTAGAATTATTTCCAAGAAAGAAACAACCTCCAGATGTACTCTTCCTATCATCTGCATTGCCTCCTTAATCTGTATCACAAAAGCCACCAAGTTCACAATTAGTATCCTTGGTATATACAATACCATATTTTGTTGTACCTTTCACATATTTTATAATCCTTTTCACTGCCATCAAATGAGATTTCTTAGGTTTTGCTTGATATTTGGCATAAAATCCTACACTTAAGCACAAATCTGGTCTACTTACAGTAAGATACAACAGACTTCCTATCATGCTTCTATACATCTTTACTTTCACATCTTTTCCCTCTGAGTCTTTAGTCAGTTTTGTAGTGGTTGACATAGGAGTGTTTGTTGATTTACTTTGATCCATTTCAAACCTTTTGACCAGATTTTTTGCATATTTTCTTTGAGACACAAATAATCTTTCATCCATGTGCTTCACCTGTAAACTAAGAAAGTATTTTAGTTCACCAAACATACTCATTTCAAACTCATCTTTTATGGTTTGTACAAACCAATTTGCTGTATCTTGTGTTTTTTATCCAAAGACAATATCATGAACATAAATTTGCACTACCAGAAGAATGTTATCAGCATTATGTACAAATAAGGTTTTATCAGTCTCCTTCTTTTGTAGCCGTTCTTGATTAGAAAGCTTAGCAGCTTGTCATACCACGCATGTGGTGCTTATTTAAGTCCATATAAAGTCTTCTTTAACTTGCAGACATGATCTGAATGGTGAGGATCTTTAAAACCTTTAGATTGTTCAACATAAACTTCTTCTTGCAGAATCCAATTTAAACAAGCACTTTTAACATCCATCTAGAATAACTTGAAACCAAGAGAGCATGCAACTACAAGTAATAATCTTATGGACTCTAATCTAGCAACGGGTGCAAAAGTCTAATCAATATCAACACCTTCAAGTTGTGTGTATCCTTGTACAACCAATCTAGCTTTGTTTCTAACAATTTCACTAGTTCATTGATTTTAATTTTTAAAAATCCATTTTGTGTCAATCTCATTCACATCAACTAGACGAGGTACTAATATCCAAACATCATTCCTAACAAAATGCTCTAATTCATCAAGGATGGATTTTACCCAGGATTCATCATTTAGCGCATTACTAACACTCTTAGGTTATGTCCGAGATGTAAAGCACACAAATCGATCATGTCATCGTGTTCTTCTACCATCTCCAATATTACCAATGACATCATCAATAGAATGATTTTGATGAACAATTGCCAATTCCCTTTCATGTATTTGACACTCATTCCCATTAGTATCTTCTTCCATCCTGCTTTCATTTGATTCTAGTTCATTAGGTACACCTTAATCACCAACTTCTTTCCCAGAGTTTACTTGCATTGAATCTGCAAAAAAAGGAAATATAATTTTCTCAGTTATATGATCTTCATCAAACAAAACATTTACAGATTCAATAAATGTTCTTGTTCGCAAATTGTAAATTCTGTAAGCAGTGTATTGGTTCCATATCCAAGAAATGTTTCTTCATCACTTTTTGCATCAAATTTTCCAAGATATTTCATGTCATTCAGAACATTACAAATACATCAAAAAGTATGGAAATAACTCAAATTTGGACTTTATCTTTCCAAAGTTCATATGGTGCTTGTGACATACCTGGTCGTACATAGACTCGATTTATGATAACAAGCTGTGTTTATTGCTTCTGCCCAAAAACGAATTGAAACAAACTTTGCATGAAGCATAGCATGAGCCATCTCCTGAAGAGTCATATTATTTCTTTGAACTACACTATTTTGTTGTGGGGTCTTTGGAACAGAGAATTCATGTACAATGCCATTTTCAAATAAAACTTATGAAATGCATCATTTTAAACTCTCTTCCATGATTACTTCGAATTCTTTCTATATATCCTTTTGTATTTTTCAATTGCAAGAACAAGTAATGAAATAATTCAAAGATTTTTCTCTCAGATATTTAACCAAACTATACCTTGAAAAATTATCAACAACGACAAAAATATATCTCTTTCCACCAAAAATTTCTGTCTTCACTGGTCCCATCAAGCCCATATGGACCAATTTTAGTATTTTTCAGTCTCATCAGGCAACTTCTTATGATGAACTTTTACTTGGTTTCCCAATTGACAAGGTTTATACATTTCAGATTTATCAAGATTTAGCTTATGCATACCTCTAACAATTTTTACCCAGACAATTTTACCAGTGAGCGATAATTAACATGCCCCAATCTTTGATGTCATAAGGACAAGTTATCTTTTGTTACCTTGAAACATATTTTCTCTTCAGTCCAGATATAGTAGTTGTTTGATAACCTTGCACATGTAAAAACACATTTATCATCAGAATTCATTACTAAACACTCTTTTTTATTGAACTGAACCTTATGATTGTAGTCACATAGTTGACTAATGATAATCAAATTAGCAGTCAATCCAACAACATATTGCGCATTCTTGAGGATAATTTTTCTTGGAGTTTGCACATCTCTTTCCCAAGAATTTTGCTTTGTTTCTATCTCCAAAGGCAACACTTCCAGCATTTTTTATTTCAGCAAAATTTGACAAAAGTTCTCTTGTACCCGTCATGAGCCTAAAACATCCACTATCAAAATACCAAATATTTGATTTATCTTTTTTAGTAGAAATATAAGCTACATTGCAATGGAGATCACTTTTCCGTGTCCATATTTGTTTTATTTTGAATTGTGGATACTTACCTTAATCCTAGATGAATTTTTTGATGCAATTAAATTGTTTATGTCTTCTTATCCCATAAAAATAACATCTTACAAAGCTATTTCTATGATATTGGTTTTGAAACCATCTTCCAGAGTTATAACCATGTCCACTACAAAAAAACATTGAGTTTCCAACGGATGGGGCAACGGATCCGTCCGTTGGAAACAAATCGCAACGGATTTTAACGGAGCCAAGAATATTTCTAACGGAACATTTCCGTTGCCATCCGTTACAATTTACGACGGATTTGCAACGGAAATTGCCCGTTGCCCTATCCGTTGCAATCCGTCGCAATTTGTAATGGGTTTCTAATGGTAAGTTTCCGTTGGCGATCTCCGTTAATCTCCGTTAGAATCCGACGCAACAGATGCCAATAGACGTCCGTTGCAATTTGTAACGGACATCCGTTAGAAAAGTTAACGAAATACCGTTGCAATTGTGAATATCGAGGTTCACCGGTCGAAATAATTTCACGTGATCGTCCAACGGGCATCCGTTACACACTTTCCAACGGGCATCTGTTGGAAAGAACAGTATTTAGATCTAAATCGAGGTTTGTAGCAAACCATCTACAACAAACATATTTTCAACACAATGTCGTCTTCTTCGAATCGAAATATATATAGATCGAGAGAGTGGATGTATAGAAGAAAGGATCCTATAACCGAAGAGTTTACACAAGAATTCTTACACGGATTAGAGCAATTCATAAGTTTTGCGTCAATGCAGCCTTTGTGTCAAGAACGCGAAACAATGTTATGTCCGTGCAAAAGATGCAAAAATATGAAGTATCGAAGTCAAGAAATTGTTTGCAAACATCTTTATAAGGTGGGTTTCGTTGAAAATTACGAAATTTGGTTTTTTCATGGCGAAGATTGCGGTGTAAGAGATAGCGTGCAAGATGCACAAGTAGAACGAAATGAAGATGTTATTTATGAAGCATCAACGACAAATCCATATGCGGAAATGGTGTCAGATGCTTTTCCTGGAGTCGTTAATGAACAAACGCATGAAGAAATGCCGAACATCGATGCACGTCGATTCTTCAACCTATTGGATTCGGCGAAACAACCTATATATGAAGGTTGTCGTGAAGGTCAGTCTCGGTTATCTTTATCTTCAAGATTGATGGGTATTAAAACAGACTACAATGTTACTGAAAATTGCATGGATTCTTTTTGCAAAACAATGCGTGAGTATTTACCGGAACATAATCAAGCTCCTGAGACATACTACGAAACAAAGAATGTGTTGAAAGATTTGGGAATGCCACATCAGAAAATTGATGTTTGTAGAAACAGTTGCATGTTGTTTTGGGGAAATGATAAAGACTTGTTGGAATGCAAGTTTTGCGGTGCAAGCAGATTTCGGCCTAAAAAACCATCTTCACGTAAATATGTACCATACAAGAAAATGTTCTATATGCCTGTAGCAAACAGGTTGAGAAGGTTATATGAATCGAGAAAAACCGCTGCGGCTATGAGATGGCATGCAGAACACTCGGCGGTCGAAGGTATAATGCAACATCCATCGGATGGTAAGGCTTGGAAAGATTTCAATGAAATATTTCCCGAGTTTGCGTATGAAACGAGAAACGTCTATCTTTGCTTATGCACGGATGGTTTTAGTCCATATGAACAATCTGGAAGCCAATATTCTTTGTGGCCGGTGATTTTGTCCCCGTATAATTTGCCTCCCGAGATGTGTTTGAAAAGAGAGGTAATGTTTCTGACGTTGTTGATTCCAGGACCAGAACACCCGAAGAAAAGTTTCGATGTCTTTTTGCAGCCATTAATTCATGAATTACGACAGTTGTGGAACGACGGTATCCTTGCTTATGACGTCAGTACTAAACAGAATTTCACATTGAAAGCGGTCTTGTTGTGGACAATTAGCGATTTTCCTGCCTATGGAATGTTATCTGGATGGAGCACGCACGGAAGAATGGCATGTCCATATTGTATGGAGGATACAGATTCATTTCGACTAGTCCATGGTAAGAAACCATGTTGGTTTGATTGTCATAGAAGATTTCTTCCTCGTGGCCATGCTTTCCGGAAAGATAAAAAACATTTTCGAAAGAACGTGGTACAAAAAGAAGAGGCACCGTGCATGCAAACCGGAACACAAATCATTTACGAAAGATTGAACACAATGGAGGATTTACAAGAATCAGTAGAATGCGGTGGAGATCGTGGGCATCGTAAACCAAAAGGTCAAGGTGAATGGCATAACTGGTATAAACGTAGTATCTTTTGGGAACTACCATACTGGAAATCATTGATATTACGTCATAATTTAGATGTTATGCATATCGAGAAGAACTTTTTCGATAACATCATAAATACTGTTTTGAATGTGGCGGGGAAAACCAAGGACAACATACAATCTAGAAAAGATTTGAAGTCAATATGCCGACGACCTGAGTTGGAATTAAGAGATGGCAGGTTACCAATCCCGGTATTCAGATTGTCTGGTCCGGCGAAAACGGCATTATTAAAATGGTTATAAGAGGACGTTAAATTTCCCGATGGATATGCATCGAACATTGCTCGGTGTGTGGATATTGTTGGGTCGAGACTGATTGGATTGAAAAGTCACGATTGTCACGTTTTCATGCAGCGGCTCATTCCAATTGCTTTTGCTGAGCTGTTACCACGTAATGTGCATGATGTGTTATGCGGAATCAGCATATTTTTCAGAGATATATGTTCGAGGAATTTAAAAGGTGATGACTTGGAAGTAATGAAAAACAATATCTCTGAAGTATTATGTGCATTGGAAAAAGTTTTTTCGCCTTCATTCTTTGATGTCATGGAGCATTTGCCGATACATTTACCCGATGAGGCAATACTCGGTGGTCCAGTTCAATTCAGATGGATGTATCCTTTCGAAAGGTTTTTCTTTCATTTAAAGAAAAAAGCAAAAAATAAAGCAGCGGTCGAAGGATCTATTGTCAAACAATACTTGCTGGAAGAAATAACATATTTCAGCTCATTTTATTTCAAGTCGCATATTCAAACGAAAGAACGTCGTGCAGCGGATGATCACACAAACTATATGTATCAATATAATCCGCAGTTTGGCACAATTCCTGAAATGTTTACACCGATTGAACGTACAAGAGGTAAATCTGATGAATATTGGTTAACACCAGAGGAATATAATCACGTCCACACATATATACTACTAAATTGTCAAGAGTTATTACCATTCGAAAGGTACATATTAATTTCAATCTTTTATATCTATATAGTAAAATGTAACGAATCGTATAATTCAGGATATTTGACGACGAAGTGCTTGGTACATATCCTCATCTAAATGCAAATGAACTCACAGACATGAAAGTTCAACATTATGGATCGTGGTTTAGAGACTACGTAAGTACTCGTGTACACGTCTATTTAAATTAATTGCATATAAGGATATTAATTTTTTTATACGTACAGGTGAAATGTTCTGATGAAAGACTTCCTACGTGGTTAAAAGATTTGGCTAATGGTCCCGCACGAAATGTCATGTGTTGGCCAATCTTGTTTACTCGCGGCTACACATTCCACACGTATGAACACGGAAAACATAGAAGCACATACAACTATGGCGTTTGCGTTAATAGTGATATAGAGGGTGATAACTTCTACGGCATTTTGCACCAAATCATACAACTGGAATATCCCGGTCTCGTTGGGTTGAAGGTGATGCTTTTTAAATGTCAATGGTTTGACCCAACCGGATTGACGTCAATCCGGCACGACAATATGGTAAGTATGATCCATTCATCACAATAGATCAAGCAGATCAAGTATGTTACGTGCAATATCCAACAACATTGAAACGTCGAAGAGAGGAGTGGTGGGTCGTAGTAAAGATCAAGCCACAAGGGATCATAAGCTCTGATGATAAAGAAGATCCATTGCAAC
>CM071860.1:36206887-36230042 GCA_036759665.1 Gynandropsis gynandra
AAAACCAATCAAAACAATACATTTACAACGTCAAACAACGGTTAAAACAGATTGTGACCCATGTGTACCTAGTTGAGTTGTGTATAACCAATGCCTGTGTTTCAAAAGTGATAGTAGTGTTTTAAGAACTTGGCGGATGATTAAACAATACATTTAACATTTTGTTCAAATGTCGATATTATTTATATTATTATCTATATTGATTCTAAATTAGACATTTACAACTTAAATATATTGATAATGGCATGGGTCGCTTGGTCGCATATATGGATGAATAGATGAGTAATCGACGAATTTACTAGTGTATAATGATAAAATGACAAAAACCAATCAAAACAATACATTTAAACCTCAAACTAATTTATTCCAAATTAGGGTCGCATGGGCCGCATGGGTTGCATGATCGCATATATTCATGAATAGATGCGAACTCGACGAATTTACGGGTTTACTGCACGAATTCTATTTCCACTGAAGAGATAGTTCATTGAGGGTCGCATGAGTTCACTGGAGAGATATTACATTAGTAGAGAGTGACCCAACACCGTCACCTAAGTCACCCCCGCAACTCGTCAGTGACTGCATAGAGCCTGAGTCCGCAGATTACCAAGACCTTCAGTAACACATAGAAAGCACGATGCCCTGCGTCGATAATGGTGACTACGCCATGCAGGTCACAAAGGTAAAAAAGATTTTTCATAAAAATATGGGTTAGATACGCATACTAAGAGAAGAGACGTAGACGTTAACTTATATACATGAGTCGGAAGGGTCACATGGGTGAGAAGGGTCACATGGGTCGGAAGATAGGAGTCTGACAGCAAAATGACAAGTCACATGGGTCGAAAGAAAAGATTCTGACTGCAAAACGACAAGTCACATGGGTAGGAAGGGTCACATGGGTCGGAAGGGTCACATGGGTTGCAAGACAAGAGTTTGACAGCAAAACGACAAGTTGTATGAGTCGCATAGGTCGCATGAGTCGTCCATGGGTCATATGTGGTCATATAGGGTCGCATGCGTCGGATGGACTCCTCTATTTATAAACTCATATTTAACGAAAAATAAATAGACTCCTAAAATTCCAGAAGGACACTAAATACAAAGAATGACCAATGTGCATGTATTGACCACATTAAAGAACCTTTTAATATAGGTCTTGAATGTGGCATTGGTAAAATAAAAAGTATAGCTAGCACCTGGAAAAAGCAGTAGTCTGACATTGAAAAGACTAGTTGAAAGGGTCGAAATGGACAAATGGATCGTAAGGGTCGGAAGGATCGCAATGGTCGGAAGGGTCGAAATGGACAAATGGGTCGCAGGGGTCCAAGGGTCGTAGAGGGACAAGGGTCGCAGGGGTCCTAGGGTCGAAGAGGTCCCTCTGTGACCCTTTTACCTCTTCGAAAGTGTCAAAAAGGACAAATGGGTCGCAGGGGTCCAAGGGTCGTAGAGGGACAAGGGTCGCAGGGGTCCTAGAGTCGAAGAGGTCCCTCTGTGACCCTTTTACCTCTTCGAAAGTGTCGAAATGGACAAATGGACCGCAATGACCGGAAGGGTCGCAAGGGTCCCTATGTGACCCTTGTACCTCTGCGACCATTTGATCCCTGCGAAAATGTACCAAATATTTAAAGAAAAACAATGTACCAAATGTTAAAAAAACAATGTACCAAATGTTTAAAAAAGCCAATGTACAAAAAAAACATCTACCAGTCCAAAAAAAACAATGTACCAAATATCAAGTTAGTCTTCTTTGGGTTCATAGATACTTTCTCCATTACTATATATATCAGCCGCCATCTTCTCACGCATGGAAGTAACATTGTTGTCGCAAATTAGGCGAAACACATTCATCCCCATTAACGAGGCTTCTACGAATTTGTAGGAGAAAACACCACAGTCATTCCCGCTTTGGTTCTGTGACAGACCTTCATAATACACATACCTCCATTCATCTTCTCCAGAAGCCAAAGAAGGAAACCCTCATGTTTAGAACCGAGACAAAACCTTCATAATCACTAATTGGTGTCTTCGTACTTCTGAATGGATACTTGGCATTCAAAAAATCACTAAGAATTTCCGGAAAAGTTTCCATATCCTCGTACATCCACATCGAGAGCGTCTGCATGAAAGCAACATGACAAACGTAATAATTCTAATTCGCGGTGGGATCCAATACCGAGCGAGAAGACAACTCCATCAACGCCTCGTCCAATTGCTGCAAAAAAAAAATAACACACAGGAATACATATGACACAAAACTCTGTGAGACTAAGGGTTTAAAAAAACTTACATCGTCTTCAATCCATACGTTGGTCTTTAATATAATCTCCTAAAACTTTGGCCCCCGGGGAATATCTAGCTCAGATTTCCACCACCGCTCATGTCGAGGTGCCTTCAGGAACCAATATAGATTAGTCAACTTGTCACCGCCTAGCGTCAATGAAGGAAGGAAATCGGTTTATCAAGCCCTTTACTAATCCCTTGGGATTCCACACAAAATCATCTTCCCCTTCAGGTTCTTGAACCACTGTTCTTGCTCTTTTCGCCGGCGAAGGTTCAACATATGGCGCAGACTCCTTCGATAAAGGTCCAGCACCTGCATAAAATTTACCTCATTAAACATATGGCGACCTATGCGACCCATGCGACCAATGCGACCAATGCGACCCATGCGACCTATGCGGCCTCAAATGAACGTATTTACTTGGTTCGTTACATTGATTATGTAACACATGCGACCCATGCGACCCATTCGAATTTAGAAACTTAGTGACACATGCGACATATGAAACCTATGCGATCCATGCGACTCTAACGACCCTGCGGCTTATGCGACCCTACGACTCTAACGACCTTACGACTTATGCGACCCTACGACTTATATATCTCGATGGAAATTGACACTCAAATGACCTTTTCACTAAATATTACTTACTTGGTGCAACTTTCTCGGCAGCCTTTGATTTTGGATTAGGCATATGAATTCCAGCATCGCTTAGAAGGTCTCTTACGGCGTTGATGATTCTCTTCTCCGACTTCCTTATTTCCCCTATTAATTTCTCTCGGCAGCCTTTGATTTTGGATTAGGCATATGAATTCCAGCATCGCTTAGAAGGTCAAGGTCTCTTTTGATGATTCTCTTCTCCGACTTCCTTATTTCCCCTATTAATTTCTGCTCCAGTGACAGAGGGACTGCAGCATCAGCATCAGCATCACTCACGCTACTGCTGCTGATTGTAGCCATTTTCTTTCTCGCCAACTTCAAATCGATCCCTCTCAAGTTCGACATCACTTATTTCTTTCTTGCTATAAACTTTTAAACAGGTTTCACGTCGAAAAACTGTAACTTTTAAACAGGTTTCGCGTCGAAAAACTCTTATTTCTTTCTTGCTATAAACTTTTAAACAGGTTTCACGTCGAAAAACTGTTCGGCTTTCTCGTTTTTGGCAGTTTTTCACGTCGGAAAACTGCCGAACGTGGGTTTTTCCACGTTCGAACATTAAGGGAAATTTTGTCTTTTCTTCAGTTTTTTTTTCGGATTTAATAATTATTTTAGGGAATGGTATTTTTGAAGTGGTTTAGTCCTATAAGGGTATTTCTGATATTTAGCCATTTCAATTAGGATTCTCATATTTATATCAATTATATTTCAATTTTAAAATATAATACTAATTATATACTTTCATGTAAAAACTTAAAAATACATTTCTAACAATAAAAATCCGTTCTAATTTAATATTTATGTTTTTTCTTTTAAATTTTGTAATGAAATTATAAATTGGTAGTTTATTTTTATATAGATATATTTGGTAGAAGAAGGAGATTCTTCCTCATCTACAAAATGTACAATGGGATAAAATGATTTAATAAGTCAAATAAAATCAAATATATGACATATAATTTTGGAAATGATAACGTAAAACTAAAATAATTTTCCATATGAAAAACTTTCTCAAATAAATTCGAATACGAAAGTGGATACTAAAACGTGGACATGGTTTTCTCATTTACTATTTATGAAGATTAGTAAAGAAAATGAAATAAAAAAAAATATGGTGCGGTGGTGGGATTAGGGGAACAACTTCAAAACAATCCTTCAAATGTTATCATGGTTTTCAAATATCTATGTGACCCAAATAATTTATGTGATCTATATGATTTTTGTTATGTGTGAGATATTTGCGATATACGCGATTTTTGTGACCTTTGATCTATGAGATTTTCAAAAATCGTTCGACATTGTTTGAAAATCGTTCGAATCGCTAGAAATTGTTCAAAAATCGAATGACAGAAAATCGTTTGAAAATCATGAGAAATTACTCTCAATTTCGAAATTGTTTTTCGTTTTTTTTTTGTATGTTTCGTTTTACTAACAAAAAATTATCAAATCATATATATTTTCACTAACAAAATATAATTACACGTATATTTTTTTCAATTTTTTTTCATTAGATTTACGAGTATTTACGTGAAATTTTGGAAAACTCGAATATTTTGATATTCTCCGTGATTAGGGAGACCCCATTGGTGGGAGTAGCGAAGCAGTCATGGACACACCCGCAGCAGATCCGAGCTTTTCATGTGTTCCTCTGATGAACCCCCAGTACCGAAAATCCCACTCCGATCTTCAGAACCTTCTATCTATATCACCTTCGTTGTCGGCTCTTTCTCTCTCTCTCTCTTTGAGATCACTGGAAGCTTCAGCTGAATTACTCTTCATTCGCCATGGCTTCCCAAGCGAGTCTTCTTCTGCAGAAGCAGCTCAAAGGTGCACAAAAACCCTCGTTATTTTCTGCGACAAATCTGTTCGGTTGGAGTTCCACAGAGGTGGGCCCTTTTCGAGTTTTTCATTGGATTTTGTCGTCTTTGGGTTTTGTTTCAGATCTCTGTAAACATCCGGTTGATGGGTTTTCTGCTGGGTTGGTTGATGAGAACAATATATTCGAATGGAGCGTTACGATTATCGGACCGCCTGACACGCTTTAGTAAGTTCCCGTGATTCTCTTTCATCCTAGATCTCATTGCTTTTATCGGATTTTCGATTGCTGTGCGCAGAAAATATCGATGATTTATGTGGGATGAATTTGACAATAGTGGATTTTCTGGGGAAATTCTGTCAATTTTTCGGACGAGCATTGGCTCATTGACCGATGCTTAAGTTATCTCAATGCTGAGGTTGCTGGGATTTGATCAGATCATCACGTAATATGTGATAATGGAGTTGTTTGTTCTTTTTCTAGGTTTCACATCTTATGAATTTGTGATGTTTGGACATTGATCTTATAGTGATTTACCTCAGTTCAATCAGACATCGCAGCAATGTGTTCCTGAGATGTTACTATATCAGATTCCGTCATTTCTTCAGTTATATTCCCTGTTAACTATCTGTGTTCACTTGGTTGCAACATAGAATTTACTAAGAGTATGATTTCTTGAACACAGCGAAGGAGGATTCTTCAATGCCATAATGTCGTTCCCCCAAAACTACCCCAACAGCCCGCCAACTGTGAGGTTTACCTCAGAGATTTGGCATCCTAATGGTTAGTCCATTCTCTCGGAAAACTATCCATGTTTAGGATAAAAGTATAATTAGGACATATTTCCGCATCTATATGTTATTGAATTACTTAAGTTGCGAAAAATGGTTCCCTCATGAGTGTGCAGTTTACCCTGATGGGCGCGTTTGTATATCTATTCTCCACCCCCCTGGTGATGATCCAAGTGGGTACGAGCTTGCTAGTGAGCGCTGGATGCCTGTACATACAGTATGTGATCACTATTTAATGTGCTTTTATCTGTGTTAATCAAAGTGAAACTTCAAATTAAGATTACTGCTATAAGATTTTCTGGCTTTGGATCTCTTTAGTCTACAGGCACTCAGAATACCTGGAAACATTGTTTCATTTTACTTATTCACTATGGTATATTCTTACCCTTCCGTATAAAACTGTTCGGTCCAGGTCGAGAGCATTGTCCTGAGTATCATATCAATGCTCTCCAGTCCTAACGATGAATCTCCAGCCAATGTTGAAGCTGCGGTGTGTCTTTCTATTCATTAGCTCTATGAAATTCTCTTTATCCCCTTCACCTTATCAGGTTCACTGCGTCCAACATGTTCTACCTTTAGCAAAACATTGTTACTAACCATCAGATCTTTTTTGGTCTTCGCGTTGCAGAAAGAATGGAGAGAGAAGAGAGACGAGTTCAAAAAGAAAGTGAGCCGTTGTGTCAGAAAGTCTCAGGAAATGCTATGATCATATGGGCTTCACTTCGAAGGTCGTGGTCATGTATGAAACCCCTTTAAACCGTCCAAATGCAAGTTGTAATAACTAGTCTTACACCTATCGCATCCAAAACTCAATCTCAAGAATCAGTATTTGGTTAAAGTGTTGTTCTTGAAAAACTGAACTTGAGATATTTTCATAAGCTTTCTGGTGAAAAAGCTTTATTGCGGCATCTCTAGCTCCATGGGGAGGCTTCTTTTGTGCATACATTTAACCTGAAGAACCATCTCACTGAGGATTGTTCTCTGATTTATGTTGTTTGGTTTTTTATGCCGTCTCTAAGCTCATTGAACAACAACAATTAGATTTTCTCCTGTCCTGGGTTTTCCGATAGCGTGTCGTTAGTCTGTTATTGTAAAACATAATGCCGGAATTTTACAATAGCGTGTCGTTATTGTAAAACATAATGCTACTCTCAATGTGAAAAACTTCGTGATATTCGCGTCTTCTGTACAAGGCCAAGCCAGGACGAATTCAATCCTGGACCGTTGATTCGTTAGCATATCAAGATTATACATTTGTCTTGCGTGTTGGGTCCCACTCTCTTTTTGGTAGTAGAATTATATATATATTAAAAGGGAAACATCCCTTTTCAACTCTCAGCAATACGTGGCAGCTTCTCTCTCTTTTGATTTGGCTTCTCACGATGTGTACGGTGCTCATCCGTTTGGGTTGCCGTCGGTGGCGGGTTTGCCCCGATTGTTGGAGTCGTCCGATTTACCCGGTCTATCTCGCTCCTTTCGTGTCTTCAACTCTATCGCTGGATGTGTGTTTTTCGAATTGTTTTGGACGGTGAGATTTCCTCACCGACCATTTCTCTTCGTTTATGTCCCTTGGATGCGCTTCTGTTTAATTTGCGATTAGGGTTCTTAGGTCAGGCTTCTCGACGATTTCTTCCTTCTCTATTTCTTCTCGTGCCTTCGTCTTCCCTGTTTAGGCTTGCTCAAGAGCTCTACTTTGTGTTGGCGTTCGGTTGGATGGCTGTTATTGTTATGTGCTTTGGGGCTTTTGTTTGCCATGGGTTTATCGTTCTCGGTGGTTAGGATTTCTCCCGTCTGCTCTTCTATGCATGTGGGTATCTGATAACACGTAAAGTGTATCAATTTTAGGTTAGGTATTAGTATCGTTTTCGCATATATTTCTTAGTTAGAGTTACATTTTCCGATATGATTCTTCTTTATATACGCTCATTTTGTTGGTTTTCAGGTTTTAAGGCGACAAGGCCTAAACGAGCATAAAAAGGCGAATTCCTGAATCAAACCACTCAATTTGAAGATACAATCCACTCAGAGCCAAAATCAAGCCACGAGACTCAATGAAACACCCGAGCATCGAGCGGAAAAGAGTAAAATCAAGAATTGAAGAGTGCCCGCTCGGGCACTGAGGTCTACCCGCTCGAGCAAAACCTACGGGGTTTAATTACAACACCTTGCACGACCCGGGCACGAAGACAACATGATCGGGTAGCAATACCCGATCGGGCGCAACATGGTACCCGGTCGGGCGTTAATTGTTTCTGAAAATCCCCGAGAGTTTACACGACTCGGGCTGTTCAACCACGCGATCGGGAAGCAATGCCCGATCGGGCTCAGCACTCCACACGATCGGGCGAGCCCCTGCACAACCGGGTAAAACTACTGCCCGAGCAGGCCGTCTTTATCGTAACAAACTAGATCTAGAGTTTGAACGAGCGAATTAAAGGAACAGAACAGATCCCGACGCAAGGGGGCGACGCCTAGGGCAAGGGAAGGCTTGGAAATCATCAGGAAAGGCTCGGGAGACACTGGAGAAGGAGAGAAGCATCAATCCACACATCGGTAACACAATAGGGAAGATCGAGGTATCGAGTTTCCTAGGGTTTATCATGTTTAGAGTTATGTCATCTTCTTTGTTAGCAAACTCCATGAGTGAGTAGATTTCCAACTATGGGTTAGGGATATCGGATTGTAACGGATGTACAAATTTATGCGTTAATGCTTATATCTATCTTATTCATCTTGATATTCGGTCCTACAATCAACATCGTAACGCTTACACTAGTGTTGCCCGCTGAGTAACATAGGAATTCATATTTTGCCGGAAGGTTAAAGTATGAATTCGGAACTGTTGCGTTGTAGGTTAAGTTCGATTAATGAGAATCTGACCGGTCGGTTAGTCGATTTAGGAATTAGGATTGCGCTCGTAACGCTGCCATAGTACGGGTTAATCGCTGCTGGAAGGTAGGGTTGCACGTACTTATGGTTAGGAGGTTTAGGCTCGGCAGAATCACTCCTCACGTTAGAGCATGAATTTCACGTTATCAAGATAATTCGATAGGTTTATGATCTTTAGTTGTTACATCTATACGATTATCGGTATCCCGACACCCGTAGTGTTCGTCATCGTCAAGTCTTCCCCAACCTTCTATCGTTGTTATCACTTAGTTTAGTCTTTTAGATATCTCGCACCACGCCACCATCTACTTCACATCATCTTAGTTTAGTGATATTCTTAGGATTGGCTGCATTAGTCCTTAGAGTTCGACCCTGGTACTACACGAACCGTATACTTGCGGTGAAGTGGTCTAGGAAATATATTTAGCTTGATATTTCCGACATCAAGTTTTTGGCGCCGTTGCCGGGGACTAATAACGGCCTAGACTAGGAATTAGCTAGATTAAGATCTAGTCCTTTCCGGAGTCTTCTTTTGGTTTTCGTGTTTTTGTTTTTGCTTTTGTTTTCTTATGGAGTCAAACTTTTCTTTACCTCACAGAGCTTAATCGAGTTTGGTGTCCTTTATCTTGCGAGGTAACATGGACAACTTCAACTCTTCGGGTGCCGACATAGCTGAATTGAGGCATCAACTTTCCGAGATTCGTTGTATGCGCTCTGACTTATACCATCCGCAATACTCGGAGCAATCATGGGGACCACACGCTTGGGGGTATGAAGAAGAGATCTACGACAGCTACACTTAGCTTTACGGAAATACGTACAATTATGGATGGAACGATCACGCCTACTTCCCGTACAGGTTGACGTGTGGAAACGCGAGTTATAATTAACCTAGTCCACTTCACCGCAAGTATACGAATCTTGTAGTACCAGGGTCGATCTCAGGGACTAATACAGCTAAACTAAGAACAAAACTAAACTAGGAAGAAAGGTGATATGAGGGGATATGGTTCTAATGGTCCTAAATCTAACCTAATGGAGACAACGAAACGAAGGTAAACATGAACTAGATATGATGAATACTACGGGTGTACGGGATACCGGATATTGCATACATGAACGACCAAAGATCATAGATCTACAACCTACTCTTGACAACGGGAAATTCATGCTCTATTGTCGAGAAGTGATTCTTCCGAGCCTAAACCTCCTAACCATGGATACATGCAACCCTGCCTTCCGACAGCCGATTAACACGTACCATGGCAGCATTAAGACCGCAATCACTATCCCTAAGTTGGCTAACCGACCGGTCAGATTCTCATTAGCCAAGACTTAATCTACTACTTAGCGGACCGGATTCGTTCCTTAACCTTCCAGCAAGGTTCGATATCCATTGTTGTTGAGCGGTCAGCACTAACATATGATTGATATTGCTAAGCATAGAACCGTAAATCAAGAGTAAAAATCATAGAACTAAGCATTAAAGAAAATCATCGTTCATACAAACAATTCCGATAACCCTACCCGCAGTAGGGACTCTACTCACTCATGGAATGAATGGAAACAGAAGATGACATAATCCAATACATAATAAAACCCTAAGGAACTCGATGCCTCGACCTTCCCTAATGCGTTACCGGTGTACGGGACGGTGCTTCTCTTCTTCTCCGATGCTTCCCGAGCTTTCCCAGATGTTCTCCAGTGTACATATAAGGTTGATAAAGGTCACAAGATACCATGACTATGTTCAACATACTACCTCCAGGATACATGGTGTTTGGCTTACCAAGAAACTGTGTATCTGGTTCCTGATTGCAATGATTGGAACATTCCTCCTCAATATTCTGAATTTACGGTTCTACCTCTTATGTTGGCTGAAAAAAGGAAAATGGGAGACCTAAAGAGAATCGTTATCCTGGACCCGGTTAGGCTCGAAGAAAAACCTTATCTTCGTCAAGACAAACGAGTTCAAATGCTAGAATCACTGACATTGTTTGGAACATAACAACCCAGACAATGCCAACTTAAAAAAAAGGTTTGTAAGTTTGTAGTATTGTATTATTTATATAATTTGGACTAAACATTGGGTTACATCCTTTCATCATTATAAATTGATAAATTCATCAAGTTCACATCTATTTTTCCTCATTGACGTTTAAGGCTATCGTTACCTTTGTAACTTTGCGACCCTTACGACCTATGCGACCCATGCAACCCTTGCGATATATGGGATCCATGTGACCCTTGCGACCCACCATGTGACCCTTTCTATTCATGAGACATATGTGATCCTTTCAACCCATGTGATCCTTTTGACCCATGTAACCCTTGAGACCCATGTGACCCTTGTGACTCGTCATTTCGATGTCAGACTCCTGTTTGAATGCCAGCTATGCTTTTTTCGGATGCCAACTATGTTTTTTTAATATACGTGTCTACGACATATTCTCATATGTCCATCCATCTCTCTACTATTAAAAGGTTCATCAAGTCCTCTAATTCTCACCATCTTATCCATTTGAGATTGAATCTCATCTCTCTCCTCTCTTCTTCTACGTCTCTAACCCCAAATTTTCTGAAAAATCTTTGTGACCTTTGTGAAATTTGTGATCTTCGTCACGAAGGTGAAATGATGGACACAGGGCATCGTGTTGTCTCTGTGTTACTCAAGTTCTGGATAATCAGCGGACTCGATCTCTATGCAGTCACTCACTAGTACATACAACATGGATGTATCTACATTACTTAAGTTCTTGGAAATCGATGGACTCAAATATTGTGTTGTATCCATGCTACTAAAGGTCAGGGTTGCAGGCGGACTCGGAGATGGTGTTGAGTCACACACGAGTCTCTATAATGTTGAAAGAGGACATCATGGTGTCTTTATGAATGTGACCTTTTGTGACCTTTTTTCCCTTTCGTAAACTTTGTGACCTTTGTCAATCATTATAACTAAATCCATACTTAAATGTTGAAAAAGTCTTATTTTTTACCTATTATTCCTTATTATGTGAAAATGTATAAATTCGTTTGCGTCTTTTCATCCTTATAAATCTATAAATTGTCGACCCTCAATTGGCATAGAAAAGAATGAATCAAATTTAAACGAGAATCCATCCGACTCATTAATCATCTCGTTTTCATACGTATTTCTTGCACGATTTTAGAGATGTTTATGATATATATGTGTTGCTTTATGTATGATTCTGTATCGGTTTTACTTGTTTCCGTGTTTTCATGTTCGTACAGGTTTTTATGTGTATTCGGTTCATTTTGGAGCTAAAGGACGTGCACGAGACAAAGTACCAATATTGAGGATCATCGTGAAACAAACGGGACGAGAATTGGCAAGGAATAGCCACTACCCGTGCGGTGAATGGAGATATTGGGATACAGACACGAGTAAATGAAGCAAAACTAAGAAAGACCACTCTCCTATCAGCTATGCACGGTCAGCATCCAAAGAATCATAAACCGGAGAAGAGAAATGGAAGCAATGGCCGCTTACACTCATGCGACCCAATATGACCCTTGTACGACCCTCAATTGGTATAAATTAGAATGATACATATTTAAACGTTAAAAAATATCTTATTTTGCACGGTTTTCCATATTTTCATCCTTATAAATCCATAAATTCGTCAATTTCGCATCTATTGTTCTTAATTATGTGAAAGGGGAATATTATGACCTTTGTGACCATTCGACCCATGCGACCCATGCGCATCTCTTTAGAAATGAAATTTTCAAAATTTTGAATTGTAGATTTTTAATTAAGAATCAGTATAGACAATAATATCAATAATTTCTAAATTTGACGAAATTGTAAATGTATTGTTTTAAAATTTGCTCAAACTCATCCAACGATTACTTAAAATACTACTATCACTTTTGAAACACATTTATTCGTTCTACACTTCTTGTGACACATGTGTAAAAATCTGTTTTTTACCATTGTTTGACGTTGTAAAATAAATGAATTAACATGATTTACGTTTCTCAATGTATCGAAAGCACAATTTAAACGTCCAACATAATTTGTGACCTTGGTGACCCTTGTGACCTTTGTGACCTTGTGACCATTTTTCAGGGAACATGTGTGACCTGTAGAATTTGTAAACCAAAGATGAATCAGTGGAAGCAAGATAGAAAGATTAAGAGTGAGCAAAAGATCGAGAGAATTAGAGGAAATAAGAATAACTATTCTCTTATACATTTCTTTAGAACTAAAGATACATATTTATACAAGCAGAAAGGGTAAAAACAAGGAAAATACAAGTAAAGGCACAAGTTTAGATGCAACATGCATGAGCTGGAGCGGTCAACAAGGCATAGGAGACCGTAGAGGTCATAAATTGGCTTGACCAGGCGCATGTCACGGGACATAGGTCGCTGGTCGCGGGACGCGACTCGGGACATGGAGAAGGGAGCGGGACACGGGTCATGAAGAGCGGGACATGACCTGAGATGCCGAGAAGGAAGCGGGACATGGGTCATGAAGAGGGGGACATGGCCTTGCTTCTTAACATTCCCACTCAAGCTTAGACGTTCAAAAGCAACATAAGTGAAGACTCATTAAAACCTTTTCGGGGAAAACCCAATTGGGACAAAAACCGACAAAGGAAAAAGAGTACAACAGCTTATAAGCTCGAGGGACGATCGACTAAGCTTGAATGCGATGCCTTGGGAGTGAAGATGTAAACGATGTTGATCCGATAATGGAGATTTTTGTAGACTTTTTCACTTGTGGCTTTGGTGAAGACATCGGCCAACTGATCTACGTTTCTTGTGTATATGAATTCAATGACGCCATATTTGAGCTTCTCTCGAATCAATTGAAGTCAACTTCAATATGTTTTGTTTGTTCATGGAACACCGAGTTGGATGCAACATGAATTGATGTCTGATTGTCGCAATGAAGCACCATGGTGTGTGAAGGTTCAAGGCCAAGATCTTTGAGGAGAGCCCATATCTAAATGAGCTCACATGTTGTATTTTCCATAGCTCGGTACTCGGCCTCAGCGTTGGAACGAGAGACCACCGATTGCTTTTTACTTCTCCAAGCGACAAGACAAAGGTACAGAACCCCATCGTTGATTTCCGGTTTTTGCAGTCACCGGCCCAATCTGCATCACAATACCCAATTAGACTAGTGTCGTTGTTTTTACTCATTAGGATACCTTTTCCTGGAGCGTTCTTGATGTATCGGAGGATTCGGTCCACATTTTCTTATTCCTTTGGAGCATGCATATGCTGGCTGACCCGATTCACAACATAACACAAGTCAGGTCTTGTTATCGTGAGGTATATTAGCTTACTGACAAGGCGGCTATATTTTTTATATCATGAAATGGTTCCCCCTCACGCAAGTCTTTGTATTTTTCTTCGATGGGGGTCTTGGTCGGCTTAGATCCGAGTTTACCTGTTTCATTCAAAAGTTCTAAAGCTTATTTTCTTTGAGAAAGAAATAAATTATCATTAGATCTTGTTACTTCAATTCCAAGAAAGTACTTAAGTTCACCTAGATCCTTTATATCAAATGTGTATTTTAGAAACGGTTAACACTTTCTATTCCTTTATTATCAACACCTGTTATGATGATATCATCAACATAAACTAAGAGAACGATGATACCAGAATTGTTTCGAATGATGAACATAGAATGATCAGCCTCATTCCTCTTAAAACCATACTTTCGAACAGCATCATAGAGCCTAGTGTACCAAGCTCGTGAGGACTGTTTAAGTCCATAAAGAGCTCCCTTTAGTTTGCATACAATTCCTTTTTTGATTTAGAGGCCCGGGGGAGGTTTCATATAGATCTCTTCCTTTATTTCCCCCAGAAGGAAATATTTTTTAACATCAATCTCCCACAAACTCCAATTAAGGTTAATAGCAATAAAAAGATAATGCTAACAAGCAACAGGAGCAAAAGTCTCAGTATAATCTTCCCATACTTCTTATTATACCTTTGCACTACAACGCGAGCCTTGTAAAGTTCTACCTCACCATTACTTTTATATTTGATTTTGTATACCCATTTGCTTCCAATGGGCTTCTTTTCTTTAGGAAGGGGGACAAGGTCCCATGTTTTATTCTTTTCTAAGGCTGCTAGCTTCTCAACCATGGCTTCCTCTCATTCTGGCTTCCCTTTGGCTTCTCTATAGCTTTATGGCTCGATATCCTTGTCAATTTTACTAATAAAAGCTTTATGATCAGTAGAGATAAATTCCATAGAGACAAAATTTTGAATGTTCGGTTGCCATGCCATTGAAATAGGGTGTTTGGTTGCCACGCCATTGAACAGGATTGTGAATCCATTACGAGATTGGTCACCTTATTCTAGTGCTTATCCGAGGCACTATCTCATTTAGAATCCTTCATTCGACTTCATCGATGTTATGATCCTCATTTTGGTTATGATCATGGCTTTGATATTCATTCTCATGATTTGAGGCCCTAGTTTCCTCTTCATGATCATGGCTTTCTTGGTCTTCATTTTCTGATACTTATTGATCAATTTGGTCTTCATGACGTTCAAGTACACTTAGCAGAGTACATGTTTCATTGTTAGTTTTTGACATTGAATTTACTAAGTTTCTAAGGGAAAAACCTATATCATTTGCTTCCGAGATTTCTTTAATCTCTTCCCAGTTGATTTTATCAGGAAAGCTCTTGTCTTCGAGAAACATAACATCTCGAGACACTATTACATGTTGAGATTTTGGATCTAAACACTTGTAGCTTTTTTTATTTATAAAGTATCCGATGAACATGGCTTTAGTGCTCATTGGTTCCAACTTGTTTCACTGTGAGTCAGGAACAAGAACAAAACACACACAACTGAAAGTTCTAAAATACTTAAGATCAGGTTTTGTAGAGTTTCATACCTCATAAGGTGCTTTGTCCTTTAGAACCTTTGTTGGAATTCTATTAATGATGTGACATGCGTTCATGACCGCATCGGACCAAAACCTTTTAGGAACATCTCGATCGAACATGATAGTTCTCGAGACTTCCATTAGGTGCATGTTCTTTGATAACACTGAAAGTGTATCATTATTAGGATAGGTTTTTACTTCATTTTCGCATGATTCTTACATCGTCTACTTACTATTCCGATACTATTTTGAGCTTCACACACCCGTTTTGTTGGTTTTCAGGTTTATAGGCGACAAGGCCTAAATGAGATCAAAATGAAGGATTCCTGTTAAAAACCACAAGATTTGAAGGAAAATCTACTCAGAGCCGAGACCGAGCTCCAGAACCCAAAGGGACACCCGAGCAACGAGCGGAAAAGAGAGACTTCAAGGATACAAGGGTGCCCGACCGGGCCCTATTCTCCACCCGCTCGGGTAAAGTCTACGGGATTTGTCCATGCAAGATTACACGACCGGGCACATGAACAAGGAGATCGGGTGATAACTACCCGATCGGGCGTGTTCTGGATACCCGCTCGGGCAATCAGTCTCCCATTCTGCCCCGAAAGTTTACGCGACTCGGGCCCCTCAACCACACGATCGGGTGACCACTACCCGATCGGGCGCAACGCTCAACACGGTCGGGCAAGGCTTTACCCGACCGGGTAACATCACTACCCGAGCGGGCCGCGCGATCCGCAACAACCTAGATCTAAGTTTCAAACGAGCTAATAAAAGGGAGAGAATGGATCTAGGGCAAAAGGGGGCGACGAACAGGGAAAGAAAACACTGGAGAACATCTGGGAAAGCTCGGGAAGCATCGGAGAAGAAGAGAAGCACCGTCCCGTACACCGGTAACGCATTAGGGAAGGTCGAGGCATCGAGTTCCTTAGGGTTTTATCATGTATTGGATTATGTCATCTTCTGTTTCCATTCATTCCATGAGTGAGTAGAGTCCCTACTGCGGGTAGGGTTATCGGAATTGTTTGTATGAACGATGATTTTCTTTAATGCTTAGTTCTATGATTTTTACTCTTGATTTACGGTTCTATGCTTAGCAATATCAATCATATGTTAGTGCTGACCGCTCAACAACAATGGATATCGAACCTTGCTGGAAGGTTAAGGAACGAATCCGGTCCGCTAAGTAGTAGATTAAGTCTTGGCTAATGAGAATCTGACCGGTCGGTTAGCCAACTTAGGGATAGTGATTGCGGTCTTAATGCTGCCATGGTACGTGTTAATCGGCTGTCGGAAGGCAGGGTTGCATGTATCCATGGTTAGGAGGTTTAGGCTCGGAAGAATCACTCCTCGACAATAGAGCATGAATTTCCCGTCGTCAAGAGTAGGTTGTAGATCTATGATCTTTAGTCGTTCATGTATGCAATATCCGGTATCCCGTACACCCGTAGTATTCATCATATCTAGTTCATCTTTACCTTCGTTTCGTTGTCTCCATTAGGTTAGATTTAGGACCAGTAGAACCATATCCCCTCATATCACCTTTCTTCCTAGTTTAGTTTTGTTCTTAGTTTAGCTGTATTAGTCCCTGAGATCGACCCTGGTACTACAAGATCCGTATACTTGCGGTGAAGTGGACTAGGTTAATTATAACTCGCGTTTCCACAACGTCATTCTTCCTCTCGGCCATTCCGTTTTGTTGTGGAGTATAGCGACACGAGGTTTGGTATGTAATGCATTGTTCTTCAAGGTACCTGCGAAACTGAAGACTAGTATACTCTCCACCATTGTCAGTCCTTAGACATTTTATTTTAACATCATATTGAGTTAAAACATGCTTACAAAACTTTACAAACACATCATAAATACAACTCTTAGACCAGAGAGTATAAAGCAATGTAAACTTTGATTTTTCATCGATGAAGGTTACTAAATATTTCTTTTGATCACGAGAAACACATGGAGCTATCCAAACATCAAAACGGATTAGTTCAAAATGGTTTTTATAAACCGAAACAGAGTTCAGAAAAACTTGTTTTACGTGCTTTCCTAAGATGCAAGCTTCACATACTTTATGTTTATCTTTAAGATCATGAAAAATGATACTTAGAAGTTTGCTATGAGGGTTTCCAAGTCTTGCATGCCACATAGAAACTTTATCAATATTTGAATGGATAGAAACACAGACTCAGGATCACAATACATAGACTCGAGAACATAAAGACCATTGAGGAGCATCCCTTTATTGATTACTTGTTTGCTTTTAATATCATGCATCCAGAATGAGTTAGAATCGACACAAACATAGCAATTAAGATCTTTTGCAAGCTTTTGGACAGAAATAAGATTATTAGAAAACTTTGGAACGAAGAGAGCCCTTGTATCATGACCGAAAAGCTTAAGCTTCCCTGTTCCTTTAATTGGAACACTCTCCCCATTCGCAATACAAACGGAGCCACTATGAGGTTTTATATCTTGAAGCAAGTCATGATTTTTTTATCATATGATTTGTAGCTTCATAATCTAATATAATATGGTTTTGAAAAACAGAGAAAGCAGAGGTAACATTACCTCCCACCTTATCTGCTTTGTTTGTTTGATTTCGTGTCTTAATAATTTGGAAAAACTCCTCGAGGTATGCCTTAGTGACAAACTCGGACTTAGAGTTCATATTATCCTTACCTTGGTCATCACGGCTTGTGTTCTTCAAATAGGGGTGAAGGATCCAACAACGATCCTTTGTATGACCTTTCTTTTTGTAATGCTCATAAGCGAACTGCTTTTTGAAAGGCTTGATAGTAGTGGCTTGCCTAGAGGTGCTTTTGGAGACATTAGCATCCTCGGTCATTCTTTTAAAGAGATAATTTCCCCTCTCCTCTCTTTTAATCACCCTACAAACTTCGTTAAACGGAGGAAACTAGTTTTGGAGAAGTATGTGATGAATAACGTCATTGTATTTGTCGTCGAGGGAGAATAAAAGACAAAAAAAAAATCTGATCCTAGTTCACTCTCTGAGCAATTTCCACAGGATCCGTCGTATGAGGCCTTAAAGAATCAAGTTCAGACCATAATTCTTTAAAATACCCAAAGCCTGGTTAAAAGGCTTTCCCTCTTGCCTTAGATTATTAAGGCCTTTCTTTACTTCATACACACAACTAAGATTAGATTCATTGCCAAAAACTTGTTTCAGCTCGTCTTAGGAGACTCTATGTGCCCATATGTACGAAGTATATGGGATTCGAGGGAATTTTGTAAAACAACCAAGGCAGTGAGTTTGTTTTGTTCCTATTTCTCTGATCCAGCACTTGAATCTACCGGCTTCACATCTGATCCTGTCACAAAACCCCAAAGACCTCGCATGCCAAGATTGGTCTTAGCAATCTTTGTCCAAATGGAATAATTGTTTCCATTGAACGAGATTGATATGCTTTTGGTCGAGTCCATGGAAAGAGATCCGAGAAAATAAAAGGAAACAAAAACAAAGAGAGATTAAAAATTTTGACCGAAAACAAATTTCGAAAGAGAATAGATTTCAAAAGAAACAAAATCGATCAAAACATTTTCAGAGATTTGATCACCGCTTTGATACCATGTAGAATTTGTAAAACAAAGACGAATCAACGGAAGCAAGATTGAAAGACTAAGAGCGAGCGAAGGATCGAAAGAATTAGAGAGAATAAGAATAATTATTCTCTTATACATTTCTTTAGAACTAAAGATACATATTTATACAAGTATAAAGGGTGAAAAACAAGGAAAATACAAGTACAAATGCAAGACACAAGTTTAGATGTAACATGCATGAGCTGGAGCGGTCAACAAGGCATAGGAGACCGCGAAGGTCATAAATTGGCTTGACTAGGTCGCAGGTTGCAGGTCGTGGGATGCGACCCGAGACGCGGGACACGGGATATTACTTAAGCGCAGAGAGCGGGACCTAGTCAAGCCAATTTACTTAAGCGCAGAGAGCGGGATATTACCCGAGACGCGGGACACGGGATATCTATCAAAAATGTCTAAGACCCCACATTTCTCACATATCGTCCAAGTGATTCTTACTAGCTATCTGGAGCACTACCTTGTAATCTCCTTCATATGTCTCTTTGTTTTTCTGTTACATGTAGAGAATGTAGAGTATGATTTTTTTTTTTTTTGCTTTTTTGTTGCAGGACATTTCGAGGAAGTTCTTCAATGAGCATATGGAAAGAAAAACGAGGAACAACAACACGACAACTCTTAGATCGGAGGTGTCTTATAAAACATGGGAAGTCAAGTTGGATGGCTGCAGATTCATGGATGGATGGAAAGATTTCTCGAAGGATCATGATTTTCGAATTGGGGATTTCGTAGTTTTTCGTCACGAAGGTGACATGGTTTTTCACGTCACTGGTTTCAGAGACAATTTGTGTTAGTTTCAATATGCATCATCATCATTATCATCAAACGTAGAAGAAGGTTCATATTCTTCTACTCAGACATATTTTATGGGAACTGTCACGCATTCAAAGCTGGTCGTAGATGCATTGGTAAGTGACCTCAAATCAATTCATCATATATATTATTGTGGTTCTTTATTCAATTTCTAATCATTTTTACGGATATAACTTGGAAGCTGGTGCAGAGCCTTTTGATAGGGTTCACAAACTTGCACAATATTATCGATGGAAGATGTAAGATAATGTTGATGAACGATCAAGGAAGGGCGTGGTCGTTAATTTGAGGCCCTTGAGTCGTGGTAGCGCTTGCATAAGTGGAGGTTGGAGAAATTTTTAATGGAAATGGAAAAAACAAGGGATGTTCTCTCACATTCAAACTGGTCTCCAATGGAGCAATACATGTTCTTTGATTTCTCCCCCCAACAGGGTCTACCGGCATAAATATTTGATTTCAAGTAATTATTGTTCAGTATTCAATCCCTTGAAATTGAACTTGATGTTGTTATTATTGATGTGGTTAATCTCAAGTAATAATTTACCTAGACTAACGCTTCCGAAAGAATACGGATCGTATAGTACCAAGGTCGAACACAAGGAATTGATGCAACTCTAAAGCTAGTAAACTAATGAATAAGACGTGTGAAATCGATGAATGATGGGAATGCGAACGAAACTAAACTAAACTAATTAACGGGATAAACTCAATGACTAAATACCACAGGTGTCGAGCGATGCATGATGATGCAACGAAGTTCTAACAATATCATAGTCTCAAATATTATAACGAGTTCAGGGAATTCAAGCTATAATATAGGAACTGACTGGCGTAGACTTGTCCACTATCTAGCATGCGTATAACAATCTCCCATTCGTGTATCTCACCTACTAGACGCATTAAGACCGCTATCCTAATCCCTAGATTCAATCGATCGACCTGACGTAGATTCTAAACCGATTAAATCCTAAATCATGGCTAAGTTCCAAAGTCTAATCCCCTGGCGTAGATTCATTAGACTTCTATGATCATTCATTCGAGTGGCGTACAAGAATGAAAGCATTAAAAACAACCAATCAATCTGAAAACGATCAAATACCAAAATCATTCATTCAAGTGGCGTTCAAGAAGAAAAGCATTAAGAATCACCAAGCATTAAGAACAAGACTTCGTGAAAATCGGCCAAGCTCTCTAACCTATGGTTGTGGACCTACTCAGACATGAACTCAGCAAAAGAAACACAAAAGATAACTATATTCAACATGGATAAAGAATGAGATCCCTCCCTATTCTATTACCGATGTCTTCAATAGCTCCTCCGCGCTCCGGCTTCGTCGCTCCGTCCTTGCCCTTATGTGTGCGTTCGGCTCTCCTTCTCTCTCTCTACGTGTGCTGCCTTTTCTCTCTTGATTTCTCTCTGTGTGCTCCCTCCTCTCTAATTTTCTGTCTTTCAAGCTCTCCCCTTTAGTTCGTTGCAGCAGCCACCTCTCTTTGTTGCCTTTTCTTGAGTTTTCCAAATCTTGATTAAGTTGGCCACGTTTCCATTACTTTCCAGCGAAATATGACTTTATTCCTCTTCTCTAAGGGCATTTTCCTTATTGTATATATACCCCACGAACTCCCACTTGTTTTAAGTCAAATTAACTTATTTGGAGTTGCAGGTGACGGACGCGACCCGCGCGGACAAGGTAAGTGACCCGCTCGGGTACGGCGCAGACGATCGCGCAAAAATGTGATGAAAAAGGGCAGCCCGCTCGGGCTGAGCTGCTGCCCGTTCGGGGTTTTTCTTGCCCAACTCGTGCACAATTTGCTGGACAAAATCGCCGCAACGTTTGCCCGCTCGGGCTAAGGAAGTACCCGCACGAATAATGGCTATTCCTTATCGATTCTCGTCCCGTTTGTCCCGTAATGATCCTCGATGTTTTTACTTTGTCTCATGCACATCCTTTAGCTCCAAAATGACTGAAAAACGGATGATCATGATGCTTAATGCTCGGTAAAATCAAATGAATAATGAAACTAACTATGAAAATAGATGAAAATACTAGAACAAAATTGTATCAAACTCCCCCAGACTTGAACATTTGCTCGTCCTCGAGCAAGACTAGAAAGAAGTAGGAGAGGAGTTAGACAACAACCGGAAACTAGCACAATCAACTCGAAAAGTCAGCCACCCTACACAACAACGCGTCACACGAACATAGATCTAAGCGCACCGAATTTAGACCCCTATCTACCGAAATCCACCTACCGTGCAATCCTACACATTAGACCCCTAGAAATCCACCTACCGTGCAATCCTACACATATCATGAGTTCATTTCACTAACCCCTAGACAACATCCAAGCAATCTCCATACCTATTCTAATGCACAAACAGTTTGATACCATTCTTAAGACAACTATTTTTCTTCTTTTTCGGTTCTTTTTTTCTTCTTCTCTTTTTTTTTCGGTTTCCACACATTTCTTTTATTTTGAAAATTCGCACTCGGTTTCTAGGATGTCGGAGTTGAAGAGGACAGCCTTCGAGTTAGACCCAGGTTGCCAATTGGCACACTCATAAGGTTTCGTAACCTTAGCGGAGTGAAGAGGTTGCGCTTTTGCTGATTTTTTTTCTCTTTTTTTTTCTTTTCTTCTTTTTTCTTTTTTTCGTTTTGATTAACTAGTGTGAATATGCATCGACTCTAACCCTTAGGACGTAGAAAAACCGCCTTGACCCACCACTTAGACCCGAACCATGAATATTGATGCACTCATGTCAATGTAGGGCTGAAAAAGTTAAAGAACTTAGTCTATTTACAGCGGAGTGTAAGTGTGTGGAAACATAATGATTGAAACAAAACAAGGAATGAAAGGTACGTTCGGATATATAAATGCTTGGGATTGAAGCCTAAGAGGAGGAATACAACTATAGGCTATGGATTCATGCACGACCACTAACTAATCGATATCTAAAGGTATGTTTCAGCAAACCTAGACTTTTGTTCCCGATTCGACAAAGTTGCACAAGGTGACTAAAGTTCGAAATTTTTCGTACTAGATATCCGTCCGTCTAATCCTAAAAATAACAAAACGAAGAACTCAACATCTAAATCCAAATCACAATCATGACATTCGAATAATACCCCCCCCCCTCAGACTTGAGCGAAACACCGTCCCGGTTTTCAATACCTAAGAGAAGGACTAACACGCAAAAACTCGGGGAAAAATACTATAAATAGGAACATGTGCACCTGATGCGTGCTGGCTGTCCCGAGTTGATGTAGCTGGGCGTACGCGTCTTTCCTTATGTTGTGGATGATTTCGAAGTGGAAAACCTGTAACAAAAGTCACACGATCCAAAGGAGACAGTACGATACATCGGGGTTGTTGGTAAGGAGCATGCTTGTGAAAAGAATAAGAGT
>CM071860.1:36241498-36283752 GCA_036759665.1 Gynandropsis gynandra
TTAGGCATACCTCTCGGAGTTGACCACATGGTGTGGTTCATGGCGAGGTTATCGATCAGCTCGAATCCCTCCTCGACACTCAGATCCATGAATGATCCTCTGGCAGCGTTATCCAACGTCGTTCGGTGCTCATCTAAAATTCCGTTATAAAAAGTTTGGATAACGTACCATTGTTCAAGTCCATGGTGTGGACACAACTGTAGGAGATCCTTGAATCTATCCCACGCTTCAAACAAAGTCTCTCCATCTCTGCATCTGAATGTGGTGATTTTCCCCCTCATCTGAATCGTCTTACTCGAAGGAAAGAAACGTGAAAGGAACAGTGTGCAGAGCTGATTCCAAGTGGTGATAGATCCGGAGGGGAGTGATTGCAGCCAAGTTTTCGCTCTTTCCCCAATAGATAAGGGGAAAATACGCAACAAGATTGCATCCTCTGAGACTCCATGTATTTTGAACGTACCTGAAAGCTCAAGGAAGTCTCTGAGGTGCTAATGGGGATCTTCATGGTTCCCACCCATGAATTGCTTCTGATAAAGCATATTAATCATTGTCGGCTTAATCTCGAATTGTTCTCTTGCATCAGCAGGCATCCTTATGGCTGTTTGCACGTTGTTCATGTTCGGCACCACGTAATCCCTTAGACGACGTGGTGGAGGAGCCTGTAATTGCATCTGTCCATTGCCGTTCTGATTGTCAATCTTTCGTTGATCTGAAGGCTCTGCAAAGGACAAACAAAGAACGATTTACGTAGTAGGAACAAAAGAAAAGAAAACAAAAATAAAAACAAAAAAACAAAGCAACAAAGACTCTAGGTTCGAATCTAAGACGCGTTGACAATAGGCCCCGGCAACGGCGCCAAAAACTTGATGCGTATCAAAGTTAAATATAACCTAATCTACCCGCAAGTGCACGGCACGTGTGTAGTATTTTAGGTGTCGATCCCACAGAAACTACGCAACACTATCTAAACTCGAACTAGGTATCAAACTTGCTAACGAATGAATATAGAATAGATAAACTAAAATGGGAAGATGCATTCAAAATAGATCAAAAGTGGTTCCGGGATAGCCAAGGGCTAATCCCTTCTCCTAGAACAAACAAACTACTCGTTCATGCGTCTGTAAACAAACATAAACAGAGTAGAAAGTCTAAGGAACATGAAAACCAAATGAAACCGAAGTGTCGGGGCTTGATCTCCAATGCTCCTCGCTTGTCTCCTCGCAAGAATCTCCAAAATCACGAACTGAATGAATGTGTCAATGTATGCTTGCTCTAATGACGTCCTCTGCCTCCTTTTATGCACTTTAAGTCGGTCTAGATGTTGCCTTAATTTCCCCACCGACTTACATTTGTTTTAAGTTAATTTTACTTAACTTAATAAGCAGATACGGGCCGCGACCCGCTCGGGCGGTCGTTGTACCCGCTCGGGTGCGGCTAGGGCAAGTCGCGCAGGTTCATGAGGCATGAGTGATGCCCGATCGGTCATGGTGTGAGCCCGGTCGGGTGCAAGGCATATGGTCGGGCATATTAATGCCCGAGTCGTGCATGAATTGTGCATAAAATTAGCCGTAGCATTTGCCTGATCGTGCATGACTTGTGCCCGACCGGGTGGAGGCTCTTCATGCTGAATCGCGTCCCGTTTGTCCCGTGATGATCCCCGAAGTTGCTCCTTAGCTCCGTGCATGTTCCTTTAGCTCCAAAATGATCCAAATACGCGTAAAAACCTGTAAGAACATGAAAACACAAAAAAAAAGTAAAACAGATACGGAATCATACGTAAAGCAACACATATATATCGAAAACGTCTCTTAAATCGTGCAAGAAACACGTATGAAAACGAGATGATCAAAATCCCCCAGACTTGAATGTTTGCTTGTCCCTAAGCAAACATAAGCGTGGAACACATGGGGTGTAAAAATACGAGAATTCCCCTTCTCCTAGAAATACCGCTAAAGCGAACCTTAACCGATCAACTAGCATGTCGAGAGCAAATTCGGCCTAATCGAGTTTTCAGTTGTGTATCTCATCTACTAGACGCATTAAGACCGCTATCCTAATCCCTAGATTCAATCGATCGACCTGGCGTAGATTCTAAAACGATTTAATCCTAAATCATGGCTAAGTTCCAAAGTCTAATCCCCTGGCGTAGATTCATTAGACTTCTATGATCATTCATTCGAGTGGCGTACAAGAATGAAAGCATTAAAAACAACCAATCAATCTGAAAACGATCAAATACCAAAATCATTCATTCAAGTGGCGTTCAAGAAGAAAAGCATTAAGAATCACCAAGCATTAAGAACAAGACTTCGTACATATCGGCCAAGCTCTCTAACCTATGGCTGTGGACCTACTCGGACATGAACTCAACAAAAGAAACACAAAAGATAACTATATTCAACATGAATAAAGAATGAGGTCCCTCCCTATTCTATTACCGATGTCTTCAATAGCTCCTTCGCGCTCGGCTTCGTCGCTCCGTCCTTGCCCTTGTGTGTGCGTTCGGCTCTCCTTCTCGCTCTCTCTACGTGTGCTCCCTTTTCTCTCTTGGTTTCTCTATGTGTGCTCCCTCCTCTCTAATTTTCTGTCTTTCAAGCTCTCCCCTTTAGTTCCTTGCAACAGCCACCTCTCTTTGTTGCCTTTTCTTGAGTTTTCCAAATCTTGATTAAGTTGGCCACGTTTCCATTACTTTCCAGCGAAATATGACTTTATTCCTCTTCTCTAAGGGCATTTTCCTTATTGTATAAGTCCACCACGAACTCCCACTTGTTTTAAGTCAAATTAACTTATTTGGAGTTGCAGGTGACGGACGCGACCCGCGCGGGCAAGGTAAGTGACCCGCTCGGGTACGGCGCAGACGATCGCGCAAAAACGCGATGAAAAAGGGCAGCCCGCTCGGGCTGAGGTGCTGCTCGCTCGGGCTGAGCTGCTGCCCGCTCGGGCTGGCTTGCTGCCCGCTCGGGCTGAAACCCCGAGCGTGGTTTTTCTTGCCCAAGTCGTGCACAATTTGCTGGACAAAATCGCCGTAACATTTGCCCGCTCGGGCTAGGGAAGTACCCCCGCGGGTAATGACTATTCCTTACCGATTCTCGTCCCGTTTGTCTCGTAATGATCCTCGATGTTTGTACTTTGTCTCGTGCACGTCCTTTAGCTCCAAAATGACTGAAAACGGGATGATCATGATGCTTAATGCTCGGTAAAATCAAATGAATGATGAAACTAACTATAAAAATAGATGAAAATACAAGAACAAAATTGACGTTATCAATTATTATTATGGATTTGTTATTATTGGTAGTTATTATCAGTATGTATTTCGGTATTTATCAATTTGTAACCCGTGTGAACCTAGTGACATTTGTGACCCTAGTGACCCAAGTGACCTTTATTATCAGTATCTGTTTCGGTATTTCATTCCCTTGTGATCCTAGTGACCTTTGTCACCCGTATGACCCTTGTGACCCTAGTGACCCTTGCGGTCCTAGTGAATTTTGTGACCCTAGTGACCTTTGTGACCCTTGTGACCCTAGTGGTCTATATTATCGTTATGTGTTTCGGTATCTCATTTCCATGTGACCGTAGTGACCTTTGTGACCCTTATGAATCTTGTGACCCTTATGAACCTTGTGACCCTAGTTACCCTTGTGACCATGCGACCCTTGCGACATATGCGACCCTTTTGGTATTTGTTCCCTTGAACTTATTGTTGTTATTATTATTGTGGATTAACTGTTATTGTTTTAATTATTGTGGATTTATTACTATTGTTATTATTATTATGGATTTATTATTGGTATGTGTTTCGGTATTCATTAATTTGTGACTTTGTGACTCTTGTGACCCTAGTGACCTTTATTATCGGTATGTGTTTCAGTATTTAACCCCCTTGTGACCCTAGTAACCTGTGTGACCCTTATGACCTTAGTGACCCTAGTGACCCTTGTGACCCTAGTGACCCTTGCGACATATGCGACCCTTTCGATCCATGTAACATATGCGACCCTTCCGATATATGTAACCCTATCGATCCATGCAACCCATGCGACATACGCGAGCCTTTCAACATATGCGACCCATGCAACATATGTGATCCATGCGACATATGCGACCCTTTCAGCATATGCGACCCTTGCGACATATGTGATCCATGCGACATATGCGACCCTTTGACATATGCGACCCTTTCGACATATGCGATCCTTGCGAAATATATGACCCTTTCGATATGCGACCCATGAGACCCTTTCGACATATGTGACCCTTGCGACATATATGACCCATGCGACATATGCGACCCCTTGCGGCATATACGACTCTTGAGACCCATGTGACCCTTGCGACCTGTGCGACCCTTTCGACATACGCGATCCTTGCGACCCATGCGACCCTTGCAACATATGTGACCCTTTTGACATATGCAACCCTTTCGGCATATGTGATCCATGCGATATATATGACCCATGCTTTGAAATCTTCTTATATTTTATTCTGCGAAATAAATAAATTCAAAGTAGATTCTACAAGGAAAGTACTTTTTGTAATCGCTGCATCATTTAGACGAGAACAAATTTTGTCTTGGAATGTTGCTTCTTATCGATTTAGTAAGTCGGTTTTATACATTCATAGTATTATATTCTAGTCTTGCAACCGAGAGACATTGTTCCAACAATATATATTCGGGTACATGCAAATACTCTTACAAAAGAGTAAAAAATATGATCTCAACTCCGAATCTACAGATTTAATGATTTTATTATCTGAATCCACAAATTCAAATATTTTTTCGGATTTAGGATGAATTTTACGTTGGAACAGAATTTTGAATTTTGAGATGTTTTACAAGTCAATGTTAACATTGATTTAATTATACAAAGATATCCATGTTATCCAAAACATGCATAATTTATTTAAATTTTTAATATAGTGGTTGTCGCTTACAAAATGATTTTTTTCAAATAATATAAAATATATTTTTTAAATTAATCGATGTATATATAAAGATCAATATTATCTAATGTATATATCTATCTTGTAATATTTTAATATTCAATATATATATATAAATTATTCATTCATCTCAATAAATGAGAAAATGTGTATGATGACAATAGATTATTTTACAGGAAAATTTTAATTAAAAAAATTGGCCACGTCGGATTTTCGTTTGGTCTGTGTAGGACAATCTCGTTGCGGCAAGGAACCCAACTGACGGTGTCGTGATCAAGCATCTAATCTCTCTTCTTTTTTTCTCGTGTTTTCGAAGTCTCCCATGATTTTCATAAATATTTAATTAATAAAATAAAATAGAAAATTATTATTATTATTATTATTATTATTATTATTATTATTATTATTATTATATTTAATTGTATATAATTTAGATGAATATTTCGAAATTTGTAATTGGGAGAGGTTGTTCCGACACTTGCGACTATATAATTACATTACCTCTCGCTTCTTCTCAAGTTCACATAATCAGATTCACAAGATTTTGTTTTAGGGTTTGAAGCCCTTGTTTTATCGAGTTTTAAGCTTCTAAAAATTCTCCACTCTCCGATCGTAATTCTCATGTTTTTCCCCTTTAGAAAAATTCGCGTTTTCTCTGATTTCGTGTTCTGTGGTTAATGTTGTTGCTAAAGAGTGTGTTTTTGTTTTGATGTCTGTTTGGAAAATCCAGGGTTGAGATCTCAACAATGGCGACGAATGAACGACAGAGCAGCACAAAGCCTCCACCCACTCCTTCTCCTCTGCGTAATTCCAAGTTCTGTCAGGTGATTTTCGTCAATTTCTGTGGAGATTCGACGTAAATTTGAGATTTTTATCCATCGTGGTTGATCTGCGGGATCGTAACTGTTAATGTCTCTAATCCCATTTCCCATATAAGAGATTTGGTTATTTTCTTAATGAACTGTAAATGAGATTTGGCGTTTTTTAAGGTACAAAACTAACCAGGAAAAGACCATAGTTGCTTCTGGAATCTCTCAACGTATTATTTGTTGGTTGGAGGTGTCATGTCCTTTTTTATGGCGGATCTTGTTGGGACAAACCTGCATCCACTTTATCTCTTTTGCATTGTAATTTCGACATGGTATGGTCTTGAAACTTCTGGGTTTGGGACTTTCACGGTAACATGAACGTTGGGATCGGATGGCTGTATCTTATCCTTTCCATTTAGATCTGATAGGTCTGTAAGCTTTTTGGCCTTTGTTTATGTTAGAATGAAAGGGTTGGTCTTGCCGCTGGAGGTTTGATGGTTTATTTAGACCGTGATGCAGTAATCCGACCATTCTTATGAAATGGCATCATATCCTCATTTCCCCTTCTTAAACCATATAAAACGTGCTGATGCAATGGGGTTTTACGGGATCCGATGTCGAAATTATACTTGGATCCACTTGTTTGCAAACTGGAAGATAGTCTTTGTCCATGTTGATATCCTAAGCTGTGAAGATTTTCAACATTCCCACTTGAGGAAATGGACAAATGAGGCTTTGCATTGATGCACGTAACTGTTCTTATTCGTGCAGTCCAACATGAGGATCTTGGTTACCGGAGGAGCTGGATTCATTGGCTCTCACTTGGTTGATAGGCTCATGGAGAATGAAAAAAATGAGGTATGTGTACTCGTCATGTGATAAGTTGTGATGTATAAATGTTATTATTCTTTCTGCATGTGATAAGTTGTGATGTATGAATGGTATTGTTCTCTGTGCCATGTACTTAATGCTGAAACTTTTTTTAGGTAATTGTTGCTGATAACTACTTCACTGGGTCAAAGGACAACCTCAGAAAATGGATTGGACATCCGAGATTTGAGCTTATTCGACACGGTGTGGTCTTGAGACTGTTCTTTTGTTACCGTCGCCAATAGCGGAATGTTGTTGTTTTTCATTTATTTGGCTTTATGTTGATATCAATGAGATTAATATCTGTGGCTTTGTTTTTGGCTTTAATAGATGTCACTGAGCCTTTGTTGATCGAGGTTGACCAGATTTACCACCTGGCATGTCCCGCTTCTCCTATCTTCTACAAGTATAACCCAGTGAAGGTACATGATGCTTTCTAAATCGCCTTATCGGATGTGCTTGATATCATTGTCAGATTTCATCTAACTTCTATAGATTGTCACAATAACAGACAATTAAGACAAATGTGATCGGCACACTGAACATGCTAGGTCTTGCCAAGCGTGTCGGAGCAAGGTTTGGGACTCTGTTAACACTTTGTTCGCTGATCATGTTTTGTTGCCTTCTTGCTTGGCTCCGTCACCAAGTTTTGTTCTCTAAACAGGATTTTGCTTACCTCGACCTCAGAGGTGTATGGAGATCCTCTCATCCACCCACAGCCTGAGAGCTACTGGGGCAATGTCAACCCAATTGGTAGGTTCATATGCATTACGTTTCTTGAATCTTTGTTTACTGGGGCACCATTTTTTCCATTCTACAGCGTTGTGGTTTTGCCTATCTGTGTTTATCTTAATATACGAATGGTAATTTCACGTCATAGGCGTTCGAAGCTGCTATGACGAAGGGAAACGTGTGGCTGAGACCTTGATGTTTGACTACCACAGGCAGCATGGAATTGGTCGGTCACATTTCTGATGTTCCATTATCTCCTCACTCCCTAATGTTATCAATATTCTCATCTTCCTGTTCTTTTCCTTTGCTGTAGAAATCCGCATTGCCAGAATCTTCAACACATATGGCCCTCGTATGAACATTGATGACGGGCGTGTTGTCAGCAACTTCATTGCTCAAGCACTCAGGTGAGTCATTCAATCAATTTACCCACAGTTGGCGTTGTCTAGTTAAACACCCGTTGTTTTAATTCATCTGACATCTTTTTGCGAGTGAATTTAGGGGTGAGCCTTTGACTGTTCAGAAGCCCGGGTCTCAGACTCGCAGTTTCTGCTACGTTTCTGACATGGTACTTCATTCTCGTTGCTTATCATCCTTTATCAAAACTAAAGCCCTTTTGTTGGAGATGCACTAAAGCTCGTATTCTGACAAACCTGAAGGTTGATGGTCTTATCCGTCTCATGGAAGGGGAGGACACTGGACCCATCAACATCGGTAACCCAGGTCAGGATTTCAGACATCCAGGCAATCCCCTTTATCAAATATAAACATGAAATCGATCTCTTAACGCGATCTATTGGTTTCGTAGGCGAATTCACCATGCTGGAACTGGCGGAGACAGTGAAGGAGGTTGGTCTCTTGGCAAGGAAATGGTTTTTACTTGTGGGCTTTTGTTTCTTCTTGTTTATCGTCGCTTAACAATGCAAGTTTTTGTTTGTTACCACAGCTGATAAACCCAAGCATAGAGATAAAGATGGTGGAGAATACACCAGATGACCCTAGGCAGAGGAAACCGGACATCACCAAGGCAAAAGAAACATTGGGATGGGAGCCGAAGGTGAAGCTCCGGGAAGGTCTTCCTCTAATGGAAGAAGATTTCAGACTAAGACTCAGAGTTCCGAAGAATTAATGCTGAATTGAACTGGAATGAGATACGCTTCTGTGGTTGAGTCGTCAAACTTCAAGCTTGATATCTTAAACGGCCCCTTTCATAAATATATATATACCCTTTTGTTGGTGACTGTCTTTTGGTGTTGCGGTTTGATTATTGTTTTTGCTCTCTTTTTGAGGCTACGGCGAATAAGAACTTTTGCTCTCACAAAGGAGTCTCATATATGCTGTATGAATTAGTTGAATCCACCCCATTCGAAATGTGAAAGGTAGGAAGTGAAATAGTCATAGACCAACAACGAAAAACAGACAGGCTTTTTTATCGATAACTAAAGAACAAATTCAAACCAAAGTTTTTTCCAAAGCATGTCATGACCCATTCATTGCTGCAATCAAAAGCTCGCAGGAAAGGTTCTTGTATGGAAAATAGAACACAAAAATCCATTTGAAACAAAGCATAGCTTCACATTTTTCAGTTTCGCATGAAGAGTTCTAAATCTCAGAGAAAATGAAAGAGTATAAAGAATGCTCTTCCATGTTATTCAATTTCCTTGCGAGCTGAACGCCCCTTGCTTCTACATTTTGCTTCCATGAATCATCTGAAACACAAATTAATGGACAGAGTTACAGGATTCAGCCTCTTACAAAGTCTCAATCCAAATCACATTGATGATAAACCACAACATATCCTCAGTATGTGTGTGTGTGTATATATATATATATAAATATCAGATGCTAAAAATTCACACCCACTTAGTAGCACAAGCTTTTGGGAACAACATAAAACAGATTCAAAATTCGAGGGCTTGGCAAGTGTCTGATAACATTTCCACAGTATATCCAGTTCAAACAGAAACACACATTCGATTCAAATGTGTGGCATCAGGCAATAAAAAGTAGAATAAGCATAATGATGACTCCAGAAACATATACAGAGGAATCAGACATGAGCCATTTGATTTGGGATAATGCTTCCAAACACATCAAGATAAATGGTATTCAAAGGATGAGTGATACACGAATTCACAAAACAACCTAAGAAATTTCAAGCACCTTGCGGCTACATTGTTTCCACAGAGAAAAAACATGGATTAATCGAAGACTTATAATTAAGCGAGTGGGTAACGCGTTACCTCCTGTGATGCTGGACGAACTTCGAGTTCTTTGCGTCTTCCTCTGCATATTATCGCCATTAACAGCAGTTAGGGTTTCCACAATCACCGACCCAAAAACAAACACATGACACGAACGAAAAAATCAGACATAATCTAAAATAATCCACGAACACAGATGAATGATAAGGAAATTTAGTCGGTTTCGTAAGATCAGTCGGATCCGAAAACTTACCGGTGAGTCCAGCAGTGAACTTGGTGATGATGACGCCGGTGACGGCGAAACCAGTAAGGAATGGCCAACAACGTTTCCATTCCCTCTTGAAGAACACCGGCCACGGATCGAAAAGCCTCATCTCTCTTATCTCTCTCTCTCTCTCTCTCTGATGCGGCGGCACTCTTCAGACTTTCTCTCTACCTTTGGTTGCTTTGCCCTCTCTTCTCCGGTGAATGCCTCACGAAGAAAAGAAAAATAATAGGGAAGACAGAGATTGGATCTAAATCCGTAAGGGCCGTAATGAAGCTTTTCACGGCCCAAAATATGTTGGATGTTATTATGACTTAAATTTTGTTTGCTAAAAGATTATATATATTATGGTGCGTGTGTATATATTATGTATGTATGTTATACAAGAGATGGAGAGATCACAGACAGAAAATATTAGAGAACATCAAAGTGTATTTTTGTGTGTCAACATTGAAGGTATAATGATGCATATTTATAAGTAAATTACAACAAGCTAAATTACAACAAGTAGATGTTATTTGTACAAGACATCATACAAAAAAGTTCACTACTATTATTGTATTTTATATTTATATTACTAGGTTATCAGTTTTACTTTTGTATATAAATAACATTAAATGCTAAAATATCAGAATAAATAAATGTTACAACACAATCGCATCAATCACTATGGTTTTATATCACCTATAAATCTTCAAATTTTTATATCGTCGACAATTTGTTTGTGTTCACGAAAAACCTTTAGTTACGTTTTTCTTCTTGTTCAATTTTTTATTAAACCACCAAAATCCTAGCCCATTATCTAAACTTACGTCCTAGCCACCCACCCACACACATCATCAATCTTTTTTGGTCAACCCTTTTGTTTCGACAAAACTAATTCTCCAACGATCCATTCTCATTTTTCTTTCGGCCAATATGTTTCCTTCATGCCTCACTAAGCACAAGTCGCCAGCACTCTCCCCACGAATACTAAACATGGATTGGTGTTCAACCGAATGATCTGTTCATGCCTTGCTCACAATCAACATGAGCAACATTGCAAAAATCATATCCATAAACTACCTCGCATGAATGGCGTCAATTATTTTATTCAAGAACAATCCATTATACTATCATCACCGACGTAATCTCCACTTCGAATCCAGTTTTTTACCCTATTCAAACTTCAAGGTAACCTTATTTTCTGTGTTATACTTGGTGCTTTTACAGCCTCACTACAACTGTTTATTGCAAGAACCACATATGTTATTGAAGCATGGAAGCTTCTCGCAAATACCTATGGAAAAGCCTCTTACGGACATGTGCAATAACTTTATGATAAATTTAACAGTTGTACTAAATGTACACAAACAATCAATGGATATATGTGGTTCACCATAATGAAGTATGACTTGGCATTGCTTGGTAAATTCATTGATGCATATTAATTGCGTGAATATAGTCTTGATGGACTCACTAACGACTAAAATCTCGTCTTTGACACGGTGAATACAAGGAATTGAACAATCTAGATTGAGGATCTTCATGAAAAGTTAATAAATCGTGAAGCAAAACTTCGTATCACGATTCAACCGACTTCTCCATTTTTTGTCATGGAATTCAATGTCGACTCACGCTATGGGTCCGATCATAGTCAAGGATCTCAAATTTGGAACAATAACAACTAACAATCTCGGGTGTACCAAGGAAAGTGCCAAGTTTGTGGAGTTTTGATGCACATAGGTGTCCTAAATTTCAACTCATCACCACACCGAGCTCGAGATAAGATTCGGTCGTGACTCCCCATTGTATGACTCCTCCTTGGTTCTAACCTTCGACCGTATCCAATTACTAATCATCCAGCTCACACTCATTTCCACCACAAGCGAACAATACCATGGTATCTTTCTCCTATGATTGATAGTGGTGCATCGCATCATATTACCTCCAACTTACAAAATCTCTGCCTTCAAAATCCATATGTTGGTGGAGAGACGGTGACAATTGGAGATGCACTAATCTTCCATAATACATATATATATTCCTTTTCTCAAATTCTACACAAGATATTAATTTTACTGATGTGTTGTGTGCACAATATATTAAGAAGAATCTTGTATCCATTCAAAAGCTTTGTACCACTAACGAAATCAACGCTAAATTTTATGGTGATGCATTTCTTGTGAAGGTTGTCGCATAGGGACATAATTCATAACAGAATTACTAAGGATGATGTCTATGAGTGGTCGGTCAAACCCATAACTAAGTCATCCAATCATATTTATGTGTTTTCGTGTTTAAGCCCATTTGATCTGAGTGACTTTCTCATTCAGGTCATCTCACTATTTCGATTTTCAAAGAAATAATTGTGAAATTTGTTTTACCTTATTAGCAAAGTCCTTCCTCATTACCTTTTAATGCTTGCTCTAGTAACAAAAGTCATAAATTTTAGTTTCATATCTTATCCACAACATCTTTCACCCATTAGAAGTTATCTTTTCCAATGTTTTCATGTCTCATCTTTTATCACTAGATGGTTTCAAATAATATATCATATTTGTATATCATTTCGCTCGATACACTTGACTTTATTCACTCAAAAATAAATACGACTTTTAACCCACTTTCACACGTTTCAAACCCCTTCGAACCCAATTCCAAACCAAAATTTAGACACTCTATAGTAATAATGAATGATAATATATTGCCTTAATTAATTTCATTCCTTGCTACTCATGGTATTTCCAATATCATCACACCACCTCACACTCTCGAACATAATGGTTTATTCGAATATCACCACCGTCATATTATCGAAATCGGTTTGTCTCTCCAATCCCATGCATCCATGCCTCTACATTTTTTGTCTTTCGCATTCACTCCAGCATGCTATTTAATACATAAATGCTAATTCAAATCCTATCAAACCAATGCATCTTTGAAACCATAATCCAAAAACCACAAAGTTATACCAAACTCCGAACATTTAGATGTCTATGTTATATTGGCTAGGACCATATACCTATAACAAAATTGACCCCCTTTTCAAACCAAGTGTCTTCCTTGCTAATTCATCCACCCAAATGTCTACTTTTGTCTTAATCCAATCATCGATCGCCTATATATATAGAGACATGTTAGTTTCCATGAGGAAGTTTTTCCATGTCACGAACGTACCAAACATGAGATTTGGTTCCATTTGATCAATCACAAAATATTGTTGGTTGCAAGTGCATGTTTACATCAAACAAAATTATGATGGTACAATTGATAGATACAAGACACGACTAGTTGAAAAGGGATTTCATCAACCTTTTGGGGTTGACTATCATGATACGTCAAGTTCATTTGTGAAGGCCACAACCATTCGAGTTTTTTAATTCTCGTAAATTCCTTGGGATGGCCATTTAAGAAACTTTATGTTAACAAGGAATTTCTTCAAAGGCAGTTGAATGAGGAAGTTTACATGTATCAACCACCTAGTTTAGTTGATCATGATCTTCCATAACATGTTTACAAGCTCAATAAAGGAATATATGGTTTGAAAAAAGCTCAAAGGACATGGTATTCACAACTACTAACCATTTGACACAAAAAAGTGTTGTTAACTCACTGGCGGATGAAACACTCTTCATACGAAAATTAGGTGATATCTAACTATATGTTCTCATCTATCTTGATGATCTCATTAACACAAACTTTTATTGAGTTCTTATCCGCAAGGCTCCATTTCTAATCAATTTTCACTCAAAGACCTTGTAAATCTTAGCTTCTTTCTTGGAATTGAAGCAACACACATTCATCGTAATATTCTATTTACTCGGCAAAAATACATCAACGATAATTTTCAGTGAACACACATTTTTTTTATCCCGAATCAGTATCTACACCCATGGTAGCCTCTAGAAGATCCCAGGGAATATCGTACAATAGTTAGGATTCTACAATATCTTTCGCTGATAAGATCGGATATCAATTTTTTCGTCAATCGATGTTTTCGATTCTATATATTTAAGCTTGACTCATTGGACATTCAAATATATTTATATCATTTTTTATTAATAGGTATTGAATTATATATCTAATATTTATTGATTGTTTCGTTAAAAACGTAATTATGAAAAAATTATTTAGGAGAAAAAACCTTAATGATGAGAAAAAATATTTCAGTTATATAAATTATTCATTAAATCACCAATTATGCATATTTTCATAGTCTTGACACATCTCGATATTCTGAATGTACTTTTTGAATAACGAAGTAAAAAGTTCCTTTGTGAATAAATCGGTTACATTTTCATTTGATCAGAACATATATCATTTTATATTATTTCAGAGGGATAAACTTCATTTTATCTTATTTTTATGTATCTTTCCTTTGTTTGAACAATACATTCAACATTATCTTCAAATACTATTGTTTTCAATAACATATCGAGTTCTAGTCATCAAGCAATATCAGAGGCGAAAATAGAGACTTCATCTTCTTCATGTGTGGAGCAGAAAAATGGCGACAAAGGGGTGGCTATACCAAAGGCTCTCATTTGTTAGTACTTGTTAGCATCAAAAGTGTAGCTATAAGCACCATGTATTTGAAACAAACGGATGTTTCACCACATTTCGTCTTTTATGCTCACAATGATCATGTTACACATGCTAATTTTCTGCTCAAAACACTATCTCACAACCATTTTCTAGAAGATCAAGTTAATGATTTTACGGTAGAGGATGAAAAAGTTCTGGTTATTCTTGTGAAAGAGCTAGGTATTCCTCGATAGGTTTAGATTTTCATCAACAATTATACTTAAGCATTTCTAGTAATAGAAAGCAACATGATGCAATATATAATGCATATCATCCTATTTGTCAAATATATTGAAAGAAATGACACAATGTTGTGAAATGTTGGCATCATTTTGATAATTCTTTTCAAAGTAATAATATACCAAAAGCTCTTGTTGATCTTCATCTATCTGATCCTTTTGGCTCAGATTGATTTCCAGACTCTAGTGCTTCTACACATATTACTCACTCATTAAAGACTTTGAATCAATTACAACCTTATTTAGGAAGAGACAATATCATGACTTTCATAACTACTTCCATTCTAACGGAAAGCGAAGAACCAATCATGGAGATGGATCATTCTTAACTACACTTTCAACTCCTAATGGTACTTTAACTCTGAATAATGTTCTTGTTGCACCATCGATCAACAAAAATATATAATATATATCTTATCTTACTTCTATTTATCCATGCTCCTTTATAATTGATGATTTTGATGTATACATTAAGGCTTAAACTACTCATACCGTTCTGGCTTGAGTAAGTAAGAATAATGACATTTGAAAGATGGATAATCTCATGTTTCAAACATTATATTATGCCAGACATAGAGCAATAAGTGAGGAATCATATGAGGAATCATACTTCAACTTTTATGATATCCACATGCTCAAGTATTAAAACAGTTAAAACAAATAAATTTATTCACATACAGAATTATTATTCTTTGTGCATCCTTACAGTTATCTAACTATTAGCTATCTTTCAGTAATTTAGTTTTTAAGTCTTTAGAACCACTACATATGTTGCATTGTGATATGTGAAGAAATGTTCATATATCTTATTATCAAGGATTTAAATACTATGTGGTGTTCATTGATGAAATTTCTCAATATTTTTTGTTTTATTCCTTAAATAACAAGTCATATTTCCTATCTACATTCATCATGTTTCATATAAATGACACATTTGTCATATAGCATTATTTGCATAAAAAACAATTCCATTTTAAAAGCAGTTAAAATAACTCAAAGGTGTTTTATAAACCCTTTCACCTTGGTTGATAGACACCATGTACATGCCTCTAGCTCAGATCCATCCAGCTCGGGAGATGGCCTACAAAGTCAGAGTTCATGTTATCCGTATGTGGACATTCAGTTCCACAACTAATCCAAGTCCCATTTCAAGTTGGGAGATGGTTATATATGATGAATGGGTATATGAGTTAAATCATTGGTTGCTTATGTGTTATTTATATTATAAGAAATATTGTTGTGATAGATTTGCAAACACATAATTGTAGATATCAGTTATATTACATATTATTTTTTCCATATGTAGGGGAATCAAATGCGATGTTCAATTAGGTCTTCGTTTTGGCCTCATCACAGAAAATATCTTATAGAAGAGGCTTGTTGTGTGATGGTCAACTTCACGGTCCTTAAAAGCTACGATGATCGTTCCTGCACTGCAAAATTTGAGATTGCATTCAATCCAATGACGTTGTTAGGCAACGTAAAGAAGATATATTCAATATGGATAAGTTCTTTGATTTTGCTCTCTTCGAGAGCATAACCTCATTGAATGAGACCATACTGATAGGTTAGTCTTCATAACTTAATCATGAGTTATTTCTCCTTATTCATATACATTAATATTCATGTATTCATTCCGTTGAAGTTGTTATTCCTTGCACTTTGTATTGGCGGGGTTATATAGTTGGTGTATCTACAATGATTGTTCTGTTAGACGCATATCCATTCAGCTATGTGACCATAAGTAAGACGCCACTTTTCCAATATATATTGATATATTAATTGACAGCCCTAAAATAATAGCCAGAAATTCATGACATAATTTTTTTTCTATTGTAGTGATAATATTCTTGATTGTACCTTGCATGACGCTTTCGCATACTTGTGGGACGCTTTCGCATATGACCTCTATGAATACGTATGCAATCATGATTGGGGATCATTGGTGATAATTTGTAGGTTGTTCAAGATCCGTTGCTGGGGAAGTAAACCATTAACACTTTATACTTGATTTATATACAATTATTTTACAATCTTACATTTCCTTAAAAAAAATGTAAATGATCATCAGTGCAATTAATTAATATTGTTTTCTCTATTGTAGGCAAAAAGAAAATTCGGAATGTCTAATATTAAAGCAAGATTATTTCTAAAATTTCCTCCTCATTGTCGAGTTCAAAGAATAGTAATTCTATTTATTTTTTTCCACCGTAGCACACAATAATTGCACTTATAGAGTTTAAGTATTGTGTTAAAGTCATTTATTTCTATTGCAAATGTGGAACCACACTGCTATTTACATACAAGTTCTATATACATGATCTTATACTATTGTTTATATCTGATTGATACTGTCTGTACCCTTCCTAGTGAACTCCTCGATGTACCAAAATCAATATCAACTCTTGCTTTGCGCTCTAATGTGAGTGAAGGTCATTTTCAAAATTCGGCATCTAACAGAGGTAACTTTCTTCTACTCAGAAAACTTTTATAGATTTGTTCGCATTGAATTGTTATTGGTCAAATTTGTACTCTAATGAATCAGGCTATATCATGCACAACAATTGCTACAATCACTGAAATTATATCTACAAACGGATCGTATTACTTAGGATGTAACGCGGTCGCAGATGAGAGCTCGACCAAACTAGTTGTAAAGGAATACTTCTACGATTCGTGTAAAACATCCACTGAAGTACCCGTACCAAAGTATCCATACAATGGCAAATTTGTGTGAATACAATGCAACACATATTATTATCACATTCCAATGTTGATACATAACTTATTGCTTATTTGATTTCACAGATTTTGTGTTTATATAAAGGTTGTGGATGATATTGGGGATGCATGCTTTCTCTTGTTTGACAAAGAAGTTATACAATCAGTGAATAAAACAACAATCATAATATGAGATGAAATCAATTAGGTTTTTAAAAGCATTTGTAAAACACGTTACTTTTATTTTGAATTCTTTTAAATAATCTGCTATATTTTAAATTCTAATTTTTAAATTTATAATATATTGCAGATTGATGATCCTATTATATGTCCAGACAAATTATTCAGTATGCAAGTTCGTCGATGCCTCTTCAAGGTTACAGTTTCTTCATCCGCTATGTCATCTCCCACGCCATCTATACGTTCAAAAGCTCTTCTAATGTTATAAGAGATTAACTGACAATGCTGAAATCATCTACCGTGTCTCCACTAAGGTATACTATGTAATCTGATGCTAGGTGTTTCTAAGAAATATATCATATGGTTTGGCTAATGAATTACTCCATATATACAAGCTAGAGTTGATATTGGACAGATTGTGGTAAACATTCCTTACTCAACAGAATCAACAACATAAATATGAACAAGTTTTGTTTGTCATGAGATTCATTGGCATTTGTCTTTCAGGGAACTCTGGGCTCTTCATCCTATAGCTCAATAGGATATGTGGCTAAGGTTGGTTTGTATAGCCATTCATCGGGTCACCTTGACGATGAGGATAGTCAGACCACACTTTAATATTTTGCTCTAAAGATAAAAGCATACTCAACCAATGTTTCAAGCGAAGAGAACATCAAGTGAATATTGTTCCATGCAACATCTTCGTCATTGTTTTGTCTACGGTTACTATTCTACATACATGAACAAAGCCACATGTGTACTTCCATTCCCCCAGTTTGTGACTGTTGTGAACATAAATGTATGGTTCGCCATAATAACTCCAATAACTGCATGACTTAGATGTACCTTTTCGTAATTTCGGCCATTGACTATTCATGGGTTAACTTCACTGTTATTTATGACTAAAACTCTATAAATTAAAAATTATGTTTCTAAATTACGTTTGCTAAATATATATATATATATATATGGAGATAGAGGTGCTAATGATTGTCTCTTCCTTCTACTACATTGAAAAATAACCTCTTATTATTTTTATCCACGTGTGTGTTTGCTTAGTATTACATATTACAATTGCACTACCATGCTAAACACAATATCATTTTTTCAATAGTACGTCAATGCACATAAAATTCAAATGGACATGGTTACGCTAATATTTTACTAAATACGTAGACTATGCAAAAACAAAATTATTTTTAATGATACTTTAGTATTCAGGTCATATTCGTTGCAATTTTATGCTAACCGTTTCCTTTTTTTCCTCATGTTTACTTCGACACGGACAACGGATTCACTTACAAGGTAATTACACTTAATAATTCTTACAGTTTATTCGTTTCGTAACTTTTTTGCGTTACAGAATTATTCATTTCGGTTTAACCTTTTTCAAAACCATCGGTTGAACGAAAAAAATGCAATCTCTCTTACCACTATGAATCACCGAGCACTAGATGCGTTTGTGAAATGTAGAATAAAAAGCCCGAGAATCCCTAACTTTTTACAGGATTTTAAAATTAAGTCATCTTCATCTCACCACCCTCACAGTGTCTGTAACTAATCTCCTATCGTCATTTCTTATTTAAAACTATACGCAGATAACTACTTCCATATGGTTAACTAATCAACTCGACAAAATTGATTGTACATGATACAATGACATCGATGATCCAACGTATATTTACAACCATTGTAATGCATCTATATGGTACGATGAAAGATTTTGTAAAGAAATAACTACATTCTCACTAAACTTTTCACTTTGTTGCGCAAAAGGCAAAATCTCGCTACCCAAAATGCTTAAACCATCACATTTCCTGACAAAACCTATGTTTTGAGAAAACACATAGAACCTACCATTTTAAACAACATATACGAGCTTACAACATGATTTTTGCATTTAAGTTTATCGGGGATAAGATTGATGCATGTGTCAACAACAAACCTGGGTCATATATCTTCAAATTATATGAACAAAATTACTATTTTATCGAAAGTTTATTACATCACCATGCGAGCAGATAAATTTTGCACAACTTTACATACATAATACTGAACACGAAATAACCAACAAAATTCAGGGGCTAAGGTATACGTATTTTAAATTTTAGAACTTACTTTGTTAAGAATTTAATAAAAGACATTACTGATTATTTTAATTATGAACCAGTTATAGTATGGGTGGAAGATCAAATACACAGTCAACGTTAACAATGGAGATAATTAACGGTCTGAAGAAAATGTTGGACAAGCATAACCCTTATGCTAAAATTTTCCATGTTGTAAAAGGTTCGCATTCTTGCAGATGACACCATTCACATTAAACTACATTTAATTGCTTCTCGAAATGTTGATGAACAAAATTACAATCTTTCTATATCAACATAAGATGTGGCTCTACTGGTTGGCGATTTCATTGAATCATTACAACCTAGGGACATTATTTTACAGACATTTAGCAGTTAATTCATCCACATTACAAGACTTCATCCAACATATTTACCATTTCAATACCCACTACTTTTCCAATACAGAGAGGGTGGTTACTACAAAGATTTGGAATTCAAATCAATTATATCCATAGGAAGCAAACCAAGGACACAAGTGAGTTTACGTGAATTTAGGGCGTATCGCTTGCAAGAATGGTCGACTGAATCAACAACTTTTTTATGTTCTGGCAGATTATTCCAATAATTTATTATTGATGGATTTTGTATGATTGAAGCAGAATGAATTTCATATATTATAAATAACCAACATACCCTTCGTTCTGAAAATATGCTACCATTCAATCTGCAATACAATCAGGCTATAATGATGCATCTTCTATTGGGAATAGAGTTATACTACATTTTTCTTTCACTAGTAATTCACAATATATAAAACAAAATTACTTAGATGCAATGACCTATGTAAAAAATTAGGTTATCCTGATTTATTCATAATTTTTACATGCAATCCTAAGTGGTCTAAAATTCAAAGAGTTTTATACAAACAAAATCTTAATTCTCAAGATCATCCTAATATTCTAACAAGAATATTCAAAGTCAAACTAGACAATCTAATATTTGAAATCAAACATAACAACATTGTAGGGGCATCATCAGCAGGTAACCAACACATCATCCAACAAAATTTGATTACTAAAATATATGTTTTTACTTATATCATTTCTTATTTACATTACTCTATCATTTGCAGTTATTTACATGATCGAATTCCAAAAGAGAGGCCTTCATCATGCTCACATACTTCTAGTTTTAAAAAGTTTGTCGAAACTTCCAACACCAATAGAAATCGACGCTACGATTTCAGTTAAAATACCTGATGAAAATATCAATCGATTACTCTATGTGGTAGTACAAGAGACAATGGTGTATGGTCCATGTGGTATGGCAAATAGAAATGTACCCTGTATAGAAAAAGGCAGACGCACCAAACACTTTTCAAAGAAATTCAACGAATTTACATTTATAGATAATGATGGATATCCAATTTATAAAAGGATGAATAATGATAGCTTTGTTGTAAAAGATGGTATAAAACTAGATAACCGTTATGTTGTACCATACAATAGCTCTACGTTTCTAAATTATAGATCACACATAAATGTATAATGTGCAATCAAATGAAAGCCATAAAGTGTTTGTTTAATTATATAAACAAAGGTCCCGATAGAATAACTACAAGTTTGACAACACCTGACCTTTTCAATGACATTCATGTTATTGATGAAATATGAAATTATTACAATTATCGATATCTTTGTGGTTGTGAAGAATGTTGAAAAATATTCAAATTTGATATACACTAAAGAAGCATTCCTATTGAACGTTTGAGCTTTCATATGCATGGAAATTAAAACATTTTGTTCCAAGAAGATGAACCATTAACAAGAATAACATCCAAACAAAATGTCACATGTAATATGTTTATAGAGTGGTTTAAATGCAATGCTACGAACATAGAGGCAAGAAAACTAACAAATTCATATTTTCCAACTCGATTTGTTTGGAATCAACGGAAAAAAAAATTGGACACCGAGATAACGAAGTTTTGAGTATGGATGATTGCATAATGTAACACCAAATGCATGCGAAACATATTACCTAAGAATATTACTAAACAAGATTAAAGGCCCCACTTCATTTAATGAGTTAAAAAAAAATTATGGGAAACTTATAAAAAATTTACGGAAGTGTGCCTTGCATTGGAACAGTTAGACGATGATAAATAATACACATACGCAATAGAAGAAACAAGCAGTTGGGCATCTCCATCACGCTTACGAACTTTATTGGTATTATTCTTAACATTCGAATGCTTAGCATCCACATGTTGTATAGAGAGTAGTCTGACATCACCTCACTGACGACGTGCTTTACAAACGACATAAGCAATTACGTTTACCATGTTAGAATATTAGTACTCAATTACTAATGTCATATGTTATATAATGTTTAATCAAACTAACACACATTTATTGGACATATAAAACATTGTCCTCGGATAATATTCATAACGAAGTTCTATTACAAATCGAACAAATTTTGCTCAAATGTAGTAAATCTCTCAAGCATTTCCCGACGATGCCTTATCCAAAGGAAACCTCAAACATGAAAAAATTTAGATAGATTACTACACAATGAATTATCATATAATGTGTCTGCAATCAAAGCTGAACATGGTATTTTGAAAGCCCAATTAACAACATAGCAAAACGACATTTACAACCAAATTATCAATGCAATATACGAATCAATTGGTCAAACAAATTTTTTACAGGGGCACATACAAAACATTCATTTGGAAAACATTGTCTTTTACAATTAGATCAAGAAATGATATTTTCCTTAACATGGCTTCAAGTGGTATTGCATTTGTTATTAGCCGGAGATCACGTTTGAGATTTTCAATCCCTATTGATGTTAACAAGAATTCTACTTGCAGTATAAAAATTGGTATAGATTTGGCAGAACTATTCAAACAAAATTGATTATTTAGGATGAAACTCCAATGATATATAAATACTGATTTAAGGCATTAGACATATCTATCTAAGATATAATGCATTAAATCAGTCCCCATTTTTGCAACAAACCATTCAGTGGCAGAAACAGTTGTATTTTGCATTGATTTTTGTCAAATTTTGCATGTTGTGACAAAAGGCAATAGGCATGATATTGTTCGAGCCACAATAAACACATTGTACATATGGAATTATTTTTGTGCCTTACAACTAAGAAAAAATATGCGCCAATTGACAAATATGAACACCAAAAATATAATATCAACGCAATTAGGAGATGAGATGTTGTCAGAACTAAATGATGGTTGTTGTTTTATAGACATTCTGAAAGAAGTGCTAATAACAGAAGGATCTAACTCTATCCAAACCATAGTTAATCATGTATATGAAAATTTAAAATACCAGTGGCATGATATCAAACATTTTCAAGAACGAGCCATATTGTGCCCGACAAATGAACTGGTAGACGAAATCAACAATAAAATTCTACACACGATGCCTGGCAATATCACCGAGTATTTAAGTTCAGACGAAATCAATGTTGTATAATTCTTGATTGTTTGTTCCATTGCTATCAAAGAGACATAACATGGAATTTCTTAACGCTATAAAATTTTCTAGAGTCTACAATCATTGTATACAATTAAAGGTTGGTATGCCTATAATGCTATTACGTAATATTGATCAAACACTGGATTATATTATGGAACAAGAATTCAGATTACGCAGCTAAGAATCTACATTATAGAAGGGCAAAATCATGACAGGAACAAACTCGGGTAACAAAGTGTTTATTCCAATAATTCAATTAATACCTATGAATATGACATTGTCGTTTTGATTTAAACGAAAAAAAATTCCAATTATATCATGTTTCGCAATGACAATAACAAAAGTCAAGGTCAAAGTCTTAGCGAAGTGAAACTGTATTTATCACTTCCACTATTCAACCATGGTCAACTATATGTTGCAATATCAAGGGTGAAATAAAAAATGGTTTAAAAATACATATACTTGATGATGAACATAAATATATTAACAAAACCATGAATGTTGTATTCATGCGTGTCAAGTTAAAAAAGTTAACCTAAACCTACTCCGCAAGTGCATGACACGTGTGTAGTATTCTAGGTGTCGATCCCACAAGGACTATGCAACACGGACTAAGATCAAAATAGATTCAAACTTGCTATGATGAAATAATAGTTGTGATATGCAATAATGAAAATGCAGTAAACCTAGGAGTTCTTGACAAATGAGACAAACGTTCTAGAATACGGTTTCACCACATAGCTTTCGAAACCGACTATCAATCTATCTAATCATACTTTCCCTATCAAGATATCTAAGGCGGACGATCCTAATGTAATTCCTATCCTCTCTCAAGGCATATGAACGTGATTCAATTGAGTTATCCCCTACTTTCATGGCTGACACCCTAACTAAACCCCATATGATCTATGATTCATCCGAATAACCCTCAATCGTTACTATCCTACTTTTGTGACCTAGACTCGGTTGATCTAAACCTGATATTCTAGGACTAGAATTCTCCTTTCGGTCCTTCTTCTAATCCCTAACACATGCATCTACATGGCCTTCGTAAATACAAGATATTCAACGCTCAGACAAAGAATAGATTAGCAAAACGGGAAATGCATTCATAAATAAATCAAAGAAGCTTTCAAGATAGACATGGGCTAATCCCTTCTCGTACAACAAGACAACTACTCAGCCATGAGTTTAGAATCAAACAACATAAATGAAATAGAATGTCTAAGGAGCATAGAAATCAAATGAGGCATCATTCCGATTCGATCTTCTGTCTCCTTGCGTGTCTCCCATCGAGAGGGCTCTCTTTAATGATGGATAGGCTCCAATCTACCCTCCTAGGATTCCCATCTGTGTTTTCTTCCATTCTAACTCAATTAGGGGGTCCCTTTTAAAGCTTTCTCTCTATTGGAGAACTTCAAGGAAGGTTGTTGCGAACACGACCCGTGCGGGCTCGGTAGCCAATCCGCATGGGCTCGAGTGTGCTAAGGATGAGCACGAGTCGGGCAGAATTTGTTGGACCATCACCCTACGCAGGCTAAGGAGAACACCCCCACGCGAGCGCCTCATGAGGTCTTGATCTGTGCCTGCTGAAGGTGAGTCCAAGGGGGCAACAAGTGCTGGATGTTGAGCCTGAGCGGGCTAAGGAAACCACCCCACGTTGGGGGCCTTGTCTCCTCATGGGGTACGGTTGTATCGCATTCCTTGCCCGTTTTTCGTCCCGTTTGCTCCGTTGTGATCTTCGATGGTTGTATTTTGTTCCGTTTATGTTCTTTAGCTCTAAAACGAACTAAATACGCATTAAAATCTATAAGAACATGAAAACACGAAAAACAAGTAAAACATATACAAAATCACACGTAAACATCACATCTATCGTCATAAACATCTCTAAAACATGCGAGAATCGTGTACGGAAACGAGATGATCAATCTCCCAAACTTGAATGTTTGCTTGTCCTTAAACAAACGTAACGTGGAACACGTCGGAGATACAAAAATCGAAAATTTCCCTTTCTCCTAGAAATACCGCTAAAGCGAACCTAATCGATCAACAAGCAATTTAAAAGAGAATTCGGCCTAACAACTTTCAATCTTCATCCTAGGTTCACCATTTTTATGACCAAAAGAAAAATCGAGAATTCCCCTTTCTCCATTTTTTTCTTCTTTTTTTTCTTTCTTCTTCTTTTGATTGATATGCGAACACACTAGGCTTCTAGGACGCCGGATTTAAAGGAATTCAACCTCTACTTAGACCCAAGCTACCGATGATGGTATACTATTGCATCTCATTCAAGAGTGCAGCGGAGTAGATGGCGTTTTTATGCGCCTTGCTCTTAGGACGTAGAAAGATGATTGCCAACACACCACTTAGACCCGAACCATCGAAAAAATATCAAGGTCGATGCACTCATATCGATTTTAGATCATGCTTTGAGGCATTATTTCTATCGATAGCGGAGTGTTAGTGTGCGCTCTTATTATGCAAAACAAAGCTCAATTCATATGATCTAATTATCCTCGTGAAAAAGAAGTAAAACATCATCTACATGAATTATAATCATTTGGATGGAGAGAATAAACAAGAAGCTAACCTAGCAACCTCGTCTAAACTTTCCAAGGGTAACACTAGGATTCCTAAAGACTTACGACCTACTCATTCCTCAACTGATTAAAGATATCATGGAAAATGTCAACTTCTTAAGCATCCTAGGTTCAAGGTATAAGTGGAAGGGACATAAATGTAATTTAGGTTGATTAGGGTTTTCATATCTCTTGTATATTGCTATATAACTGATGTAATTATTCATTCAAGGAAATATACGAAAACCATTCCACATGGTATCAGAGCTGAGTGTCTAACGACAATTCGTTTCTCGGTCGGCCTCTCCTTCTCCCCCCCCTCCCCCGATCGGGCACATTATACCCGAACGTGTGACTCTTCCACCCGAGTCGTGCAAAGTTACGGGGACCATTCAACAATGATTACACGATCGGGCACTTCCTCTTCACCCGATCGGGCACTTCTTTCGGACACCGAACCTACAACAGTCTCTCAAGCCCTAAAAGATCCGAGTTGGAGGAAAGCTATGAGTGAATAATTTGATGCACTTGTTCGTAATGGAACATGGGATCTTGTACCGGCTCAACACGCATCAAATGTTGTTGGATGCAAGTGGATTTATCGTATCAAACGATTACCTGATGGTTCGGTGGATCGCTACAAGGCCAGACTTGTGGCGAAAGGTTTTACACAACGACCGGGAGTGGACTTCTTTGAAACATTCAGTCCCGTAGTTAAACCCACTACCATTCGAGTGATTTTAAGTATTGCAATTGCAAATGGGTGGAGTCTTCGTCAACTAGATGTCAACAATGCATTTCTTCAAGGGCAACTCACGGAAGAGGTATACATGACACAACCTCCAGGTTTTGTTGATCATGATCGTCCTCATCATATATGCAAACTCAACAAGGCAATTTATGGTCTCAAACAAGCTCCTCGGGCTTGGTATTCGGAACTTCGGGATTTTCTCCTCGACCAAGGCTTTGTTAACTCCCTTGCCGACGCCTCCTTGTTCATTCTTCACAATTCGGAGGTAACTATATATGTTCTTGTCTATGTGGATGACATTGTGGTCATAGGAAGCCACTCGGGAGCAGTTCAACGCTTCATAATAACGCTTGGAAACCGCTTTTCCATCAAAGACTTGGGAAAGCTATCTTACTTCCTTGGCATTGAAGTAACACGCACAACTGGATTACTTCTCACTCAACGCAAATATGTCACGGATATCCTCAACAAAGCTCACTTTTCTGAAGCTAAATCAGTCACCACTCCTATTGCCCCTACCGCACGGCTTTCCTTATCCTCACGAGACAAGTTAGAAGACCCAACCAACTATCGGACTCTTGTTGGAAGTCTACAGTATCTCACACTTACAAGACCCGATATCAGCTTCGTTGTCAATAAATTATCTCAGTACATGCATGCCCCGACAACGGAACATCTACAAGCCCTCAAACGGGTCTTACGGTATTTGGTTGGAACGCAAGATCGTGGTATCTTCTTCTCCGTCGGTAACACTCTCTCTCTACACGCCTTTAGTGATGCAGATTGGGCGGGAGATCGTGATGAGTATATTTCTACGGGGGCATACATTGTTTACCTTGGCAGCCATCCCATTTCTTGGTCTTCCAAGAAACAGAAATTCCCTGCTAGATCATCTACCGAAGCGGAATATCGTGCTATCGTGGATACAGCAGCAGAACTTCGATGGATCACGTCTCTCTTAACGGAACTCGGTATTTCTACATCACAACCTCCTGTCATTTATTGTGACAACATTGGTGCAACATATTTGAGCGCAAATCCCGTCTTTCATTCTCGCATGAAGCATCTAGCTTTGGATTACTTCTTTGTTCGTCAACTAGTGCAAGGCGGTATCCTTCGAGTTTCTCACGTCAACTCCAAGGATCAACTAGCGGATTTACTCACTAAACCGCTCGCTCGTCAGCTATTTCTTACACTTTGTCACAAGATCGGCATCACCGAAGGTGCTCCATCTTGAGGGGGCATATAAGTGGAAGGGACATAAATGTAATTTAGGTTGATTAGGGTTTTCATATCTCTTGTATATTGCTATATAACTGATGTAATTATTCATTCAAGGAAATATACGAAAACCATTCCACACAAGGTTCATCTCAAAACGTGGCACCGGACAAGTGCCTGGGACGAATCTGACTTGTGAAAACAAAAATAAACTAAAGCTAAGCTAAGAAAAAACAAAAGAAATGAAACGAAATTACCTAACAAATGTGAGCTACTCCCCCTAAACTTGAATTGTACGGCGTCCTCAACGTGAAACTCCGATGGAGGATAGGAAAGGTGAAGTCACAGTTGTAGGTCTTTTTTTGTGTTTTAAGTAAACTAAGTCCGAAAATACGAAACAAAAGAAAACAAAATGTTGGGTTACCTCCCAGAAAGCGCTTATTTAACGTCGTTAAGCTTGACGTCTCCATGCCTCATGTGCTCACGATGGGTGGATCAAATATGGAGATGGAGTTTCCGCTTTTGATCGGTTGAGAGACTTGATATAGCTTTAGGCGCTTCCCATTTGCTTTGAACGTTCCGCTCGTCTCGCTCTATAGTTCCACTGCTCCATGTATGAACACCTCTCGTACCTGAAAAGGACCAGACCAACAAGAACGTAGTTTGCCCGAGAAAGAGTTAAAACGAGAGTCGAAAATAGAACCAAATCACCTGCCCAAAATTCATGAGGTAGGATTTTTGCGTCATGCAATCCATTAGCGCATTCGTCTTTCTCATAGTGCACTAACGTTGTCGCTCCTTTCTTTGGCATTCCATGCACCGGGTTCACCCATTCGTTGTCCGAGGTTGGATAAAGGATATCTGCATAAAAAAGTTTGATGGTGTCTTTTTCCATTACCTCTCTTGAATTTGGGTTTATCCTCCTTTGATATTTGATGGAGGGTTTGTGGCTGTCCTCCTTAAGCAATCCGTGCATACACAATGAAGGGCTCACTCTTCTACGCTTCTTTAGATGAATGAGTGACTTTCGCGTCTCATGCCGAATAGAAGAAGGAATATGTTCGAGCTAAAGCCTAGACGCCTTATTTAATGCAAAATCAATGAGCATTTTGTGAGGCGTCTCCTCTTGTGGGGCATCTTGTAGTGCCTCAATGGCACTCATGAATTTCGTGTAGAGCTCGACTTCCTCGTCCTTGAGTCTTGCATTCATGCAAACCTTTTTCAAGCATCTTTCGAGAGAGTCGAAATACTTACTCGAAGCGTGTCATTCCTTGCCCGTTTCTCGTCCCGTTTGCTTCGTTGTGATCTTCGATTATCGTATTTTGTTCCGTGTATGTTCTTTTGCTCCGAAACGAACCAAATAAGCATTAAAACCTATAAGAACATGAAAACACAAAAACATGTAAAACGATACAAAATCACATGTAAACATCGTATCTATCGTCATGGACATCTCTAAAATCGTGCGAGAATCGTGTACGAAAACAAGATGATCATGTATTCAAAGAATTTTTCAACAATATCTGATGTATGTGTGATAAATTCACTTCATTATATATAGAACAATATCTGTAATTAGTAAAATATCTTTGTCTTTTATATAATTTATTCAGTTCATATATTGTACGTTTTAAATTCACATAAACTCTAGTGTAACGCGAGTATAATCTAATATATCAATATATAATATATCTATTTTTATTTATATATGTGTGTTTATGTATATATATATATATTCAATATATATTTGTATTTATGAGTATTTATATTTATATATATGTGTCAATATGTATATATATTTGCTTATGATTATATACATGCGTTTATGTTTATGTGTATATATATGTATATGTGTATATATTTGTGATTATGATATATATATATATATTAACAAGTCGAATTTTCTGAAAAATTCTTAAAACATATTTGAAATCTCAAACCCATTTGAAATTTTCTTGAATTATTCTTTAAACCTCAAACTCATTTAACCGTTAAAAAATTATTTGAAATGTGATATCTAGTATGGCAAGTCAATTTTTTTGTTTGTTTGATTAGAGTCACATAAAATGTTATGTTAACAAAAATGACAACGTTAAATTGTTTATCAATTCGACGTAGTACGACAGATTATGGAGAAATCAGAAGATAGAGATAATATTTTTGGATGAAACGAATATGAGATAAAAAAATGATTTAGAAAGATTCTAAAAACTTCAAAGTTGATTGAGAGATTTAAAAGCCATTTAGCTTTTATAATATAAAATTGGAATTCAACTAATAAATTTTTTGGATAAAAAGGCCGAAAGTTGCAAGTAAATGTGAATAGACCGAAATTTATTAAAGGCCCATCAGCTTAGCCATTGATGGAAAGTTCGAGAGAAAAAACCATAGGCGGTTGGACATTTGGCCATCACAAGGATCGACTTTACCAGCCGTCGATTACAAACAATTGACGGCTGTAGATCATTTTATACCGTTCGCACAGATCGAGATTTACAAGCGTTGGATCTATGAGGAGATCCACGGTTAAAATTAAAGCCCATGTCTCCCGGATAAATACCACCCATCTCTAAAGCCTAAGCAATATCATCCGCGGAGCTAAATTTCTCGAGAAAATCAGAATCTCCAAGGAAAGATGTCGGGTCGTGGGAAAGGAGGCAAGGGACTGGGCAAAGGAGGAGCCAAGCGTCACAGGAAAGTTCTGAGGGACAACATCCAAGGAATCACGAAGCCGGCGATTCGTCGGTTGGCCCGCAGAGGAGGTGTGAAGCGTATTAGCGGTCTGATCTATGAAGAGACTCGTGGTGTACTCAAGATCTTCCTGGAGAATGTCATCCGCGACGCAGTCACTTACACAGAGCACGCTAGGAGGAAGACGGTTACCGCCATGGACGTCGTTTACGCCCTCAAGAGGCAAGGAAGGACTCTGTACGGATTTGGCGGTTAAGTCTATAGCTTTCTCTCGTGAAGTCTAGGGTTTGTAGCATTGAAATCAGATGGGTATGTTTTGATTACGTTATGAGATGTGTGATTTTAGATCCAACGATGTAACATTTTACATATATATTAATGGAAGATCTGTTAGTATTAATCGAAAATGGGAGGGGATTAAAATAAAAAATACATTCGATATTACATTTCAATCTTTTGAAAAATAATCTGTGCGATTTATGTATCTTTGTTATCCATACGATGTTAAGGATTTATGCCATCAAAATTGCTGGAAATAACCGATTTTCACAATTGCTGGAAATCACCGATTTTACTTAAAATCGTTCGAAATTATTTTCAACTTTGAACCTTTATTTCTCTTCGGTTTTCCTTTATTTCTCTTGGTTTTAAAATATATTTGGTTTTGAAATAATGCAATCTGTATGTGTTCTTATTAAAATAAAAACAGACACATCTGTTTTTATTTTTATTTTTTCATTAGTTTTTAGAATGTATATGTGAGATATGAAAGTTTTAAAAAGATATTTTTAATATTTTATCTTTCATATACAACTTAAATTTTATTTTTTTCACTAAATTTTAAAATAAATACAAATTTTTTTCATTTAGTTACTGTTTGAATATTCTATGTTAAATTTTCACCAAATTTTAAAATAAAAATGAAATACATTTATGTTTTTTAAATTATATAATTAAAATTTATAAAAAGTTATTACACTAAATCTAATTTAAAACAAATTAAGCAGATGAAAAATTATATGAATATAGACAAACTTTTCAATTTTGTAATTAAACTTTAAAATAAATGTAATTAATAAGAAAAAATATGTTACGATAGTTTCTGCATAAATTTTATCAAGCTGGTTATCGAAAAAAATACAGTTATTCGATTTCACCGAATTTTAATCCGATTTAACCAATTTTTTACTCTATTTTATTCAAATTTAACACGTTTTCATCCAATCGGATTGAAATTCGGTGAAATCGTTTTAAATCTGAGTGAAATAGAGTGGAAATTCGGTTAAATCGGGTTGAAATTCGATGAAATCGAGTAAAAATTGGGTGAAATATGGTTATGTTAAAATTATATTACTATTAGAGAAATCATATAGAATTTTTTTAATTGTTAGAATTTAAAGTATTTTTTATTTAAATATTTTGTAATATAAAAAATTTAATAATGCATTAAAATTAAAAAAAATATGTTACTTTTAGAGAAATCATATAGTTCGGGGGAATAGGCTATAGTTTATTTTGGGGGAAATAGGCTAGAATTTATATAGTTCCGGGGAGATAGAATTGAAATTCATATACTTCTGGGGAATATGATGAATTTTTGAAGTTGAGGAGAAATAGGATGAGTAATGATAGTTTAGGGGGAAATAGGATGAACAAAAAAGTTCAGAGGAATATGATTAAAATGGTAAAGTTTGGGGGGAAATAGGCTGTTTTTCCTTATATTTACCTAGCAATTTGAAATTCTATACAAATAACTTAAAGAAATAGAATATGTAAACATATATATATATATATATATTTGTATATGGCATAATGTATATGCAACCTTCATGTGACACTATCAAATACATTGCATAATGCATTCACAATCAATAATGTGTCTATCACATCATCCACACATTCTTATACATAACATAATTCAGTTTGTATGTGACCTAATTAATATCACACTTTTTCACTCAGACAGAATGTATATTTAATCTTTATATGAAAATATCAAAAGATAGAGTTGACGATGGGATAAAGAGCGTTAAAACATGCAACAATGTGATCAAGATTGAAAGTGTTTCAATTCTGGAATTTTTAAGCTATATCACAAAGTTAGATCACAAGGTAATTTTAAATGTTGTTGTTCCCTAACAAATTTAATTTTTATGGTTTTTTTAGGGTTGGGCAAAATATTCGAAGTATTCGTATCCGATTCGTATTTGAACCGCAAATTCGAATATCCACTGATACAAATACAAATAATAGAAATAAGATATTCGATAAATACAAATAAAAGTACAAATAGTAGACTCAATTATTCGAACTATTTGTATCCATTAATACTAAATAAAAAATTTAATTAATATATAGATACATATATAAAAAAATTGATTTTAATGATCAAATTGGAAATAAAAATATTACTAATCTTATTTAAACATTTATTATATAAATATATAAACAAATATGCAATAATTTATGATTGGATGACTAAAATATCAAAGTCTTTAAAATAACTATTATTATTGAAGATTTAATTTAAACTCAAGATTGGTTCTAATCTAAATGAGTTGGATAATGTTATAGAGACATTACATTATATGAAAAAACAGGACTCGCTTAGTATATATCTTTTTTGTGAGTTTTATTTTAGTGTATAATCTAACAATTTATTTCATTATTTTAGGTGAATTGACCATATTCGTAGAATCATCGACGATACTAAATTTAAATGACTCATGTGGAGATGGTTGTGAAGATTTGGTAATTTGTTTCATTTATATTATATATATTTGCATCTTTGTGCGATTTGAATTTAGTTTTAGATTATATTTGATGATTATTGGTTTGTTTATTAAAATTCTTATATATATATTTTTTATGTTAAAAAAATTTAGATTCGTATACAAATATCCGTAAATCCGACGGATATCCATATATCTGAAAAATATCAATATTTACAAATATTCAAATTTACAAATACAAATACAAATAATAAATCTAGATATTCGTCGAATACAAATACAAATACAAATAGTCAGATATTCACAAATATCTGTTATTTGCCCAACCCTAATTTTTTTATCAAATGTTTAAAATATATTTCATACAGGAAGCTGATTTTTTTTTTGTACTGCAAAGGTCGTTGACATTTTGTCTAACAATGGTTCGTATACGTATGCTAATGTTTTTAGAACCTTTATTTGATTAGCAACCATCACTTCTATTGGATGAAACTAATGATGGAAAAATTTCAGAATCTACAAGAAATCCCAAACTAAAAACTAATGCATTTGAGATGATTGTTAAAATATTAACCAAGACAGAAGATCGTAGAAAGAGAATCCACATTAGTTAGATTTATTAAGCTTGATCTTATAGTTTCTTAAGTTTGTCTACCTAAACTTTAAAGTATTAGTCGTTATTTTTTGCCTTATGACAATCTTTTACATTTAGTTTTCACTGTTGCCACAGTTTGTTGTCATCATTTAATTCTAATATGCCTCGGTACAACTTTAAACAATATATACATTTTAAGATAAACATGCACTTATGCTTGTTTTGTATGATTTAAAATAAGTTTTTTTGTTGTTCTATATAGTTTTGGCTTTCATTATATAGTTGCTTTTCAAGTTTGAATTTTATGTTTAACAATCTTTTAAAATTTAATGGTTAAGTTAATAACTACAATTTGACCAAAAAAAAAAGAAAACACCTTTAAAATTCCACACATGTTGGAATGTCATATTTTCTTCCTTCTTCCCGTGTAGAACGTAATATATATTAATGTGAAGCAGATTTTATTTCGAAATAAGTACTTACATATGCACATGTACAAGAATACATAATTTTACGAAATCTATTTAGAAAACATCATTAGAGATATGTTGTTATAAGGCAGATAATATCCTACCTCAAATTTCATACAACACATAATATGAAAATTATTCTCACAGTTAACACCCGAATCTATCTGATTTTACTTTCTATTTTCCAAGTATCAATATCCTAATAACCCACCACCATATCATATATGTTTGTATCCTCTAAATGCATAAAACTACAATGATATTCACCACCATTAAAGACCACATTGACCGTTGATATGTCGAACACAAGTCTATGCCACATCGACAAAACCGAACCCCAATGCTTAACATATCCTAGAATACCAACTCTCGCTACACCCACACCTCAAACAAACTAGAAAACCGAATCGAATATCTAAGGAAAAGGTTCGCCCAAAACCCTTCGTCGATTGAAACAAAATACTTTTCGAATCACTAAAATACAACTATATAAAGTTTGATGTGTACCTCCTGAGCCGATGATAATTCTTAGCCTGCGATTCACCCTCTTCTTTTGCTGAAAATCTACCTCATAGTCGAATCTTCCCATCCTTTGTTGCCCACTACAAAAAAACAGGCATTTTCCAACGGACAAATCCGTTGGAAAATGCCTAAAATCCGTTGGTTTCCAACGGATGACAACGGATAATATTCGTTACAAAATTGTAACGGAAATTCCAATGGAAACATCCATTGGAAAGTTGTAACGGACGCCCGTTGAAGAAATTTGTAACGGATGCCCGTTGCAAGTTTGCAACGACGAACGTTGAAAATAGGGCAATGGACGTCCATTAAAATGTTTCAACGGACGTCCGTTGCCATCCAGGCGAGAAAAATGAGCGGAAATTTACCTTTCCAACGGGCATCCGTTGGAAACTGGCGGGAAATAGCAATGGACGTCCGTTGCAAATTGGCAGGAAAGGGCAACGGACGTCCGTTACCATTTGGCGGGAAATAGCGTCCAAAGGATGCCAGTTAGATATTCCAACGGGCATCCGTTGGAAATCTTGTAAAAAAAATAAAAAAAATAAATTTTGTAAAAATAATAATATTTTTTTAAATAAAAAGTTTTTAGTTAAAATATTAAATTGTTTATAAAAAAATATTAAAACTAAAACTACCCCTATCCTATTACATTTCATTTAGATCGGTTGGGTCGATATCGTCTCTCTGATCGCCACCACCTCTAGATGGCGTTGCATTTGAATCGGGACCCGATTCTTACTGCGACGTTGATCCCCTCTCTTGGCCAGACATCAACTCGATGATGCTCTCCAAGTGCTGAACTTTGGCTTCGAGCTCCTCGATCCGCCGTTGTTGCGTGAAATTCTCTTGCACTGCGGGAGGTACCGTCGTGGTGTCCTCGACGATATCCTTTTGAAGCGCCCTAAGACCGTATAGACGGACTTTATACGGTCTCACCGGCTACAAGACAAACAAATGTAACGTTAGATTTTTACAAAGTATTTTATTAATAATCGAAAAATAAAATAATGAACTTTTACCTCTAAATAAATTTTGTCCTTTTGTAAAGGACTGAGTTCGTCGGGGGTTGAATCATAAGCTTGTGATTGCTGTGTGATTTTCTCCGTCACAGCTCTCACGGTTTGCTCCACTCAAGGATCAATGAGTTCGGGTTCGTCGGCCTCTTCCCCGACAACCGGCTTCTTCTTGGCATGAGTTTCTAATACCAGCTCAAGAAGAGTCGGTTCTCTTCCTATCCGTTGCATCTATAATATAAAATAAAGTTAGTTAGATAAATATTTAAATAAACAAAAAATTTAAATAAACAAATTTTTACCAATTCGTGTTTTCGTTTCGGGAAGGATTTTGATCCCGAAGTATGGCGATACGGACCATCTCCGGAAACCTTCTCACCGTAGCGACATTTTTCGGGAAGGATTTTGATCCCGAAACATTTTAACCAAAACATGTTAAAATGTTTTGGTTGTTTATTGATTACTGAAAATTGATTGTGAAGCCTTGGTGTAGTTAGTTTTCGATGCAAGTTTCAAAAAAATTAATCTAGACTAAACCACCATAAGATTACATATCTTGTAGCAGCATAGTGGAACACAACGATTATTAATGATCAAATAAAAAATTCAACAAAAACTAAAATCATGAAAATATAAAGTGGTGTGTAATTTAATAGTAATCTAAGGTAAACTTATGTTATAAGATATTTAGGTGGAGATAAAATATGTAGATTTCAGGATTGTAGATTTATTTCTAAAGATGTAACGTGTTAATCCATTTTTAATCGGAGAACTCAATCTCTATTTTCGAATTGCCTTCCTCAAAAGATAAATTCTCTATTCAATCATCTAACTCATTGAAATGAATCAAACATCGAACACATTAACAATTGATATCACTATTCCTAGACTTTTAAACCTACCTCGCGATATTATTAGTAAATCTATTCAATGTAGTACTCTAGATTTATCTGATATGCCTATCATAATGAATCCACAATTAATTCAAATTAAATGACTAGAAAGAATACAAAACATTGAAACCATGTAATGAACTGCAAAGATAATGAATTTGATTGTTTCAATGAATTATAAAAATATACATACAAATCTCTAACCTACATATAAAAATCTATTTGGAAATAATAAGAGGAAGAGAGTATGGAAAAGAAACATCCCAAAAAGAAGGGAACAATTATTTAGTCGATGCCTCGATCTTCGTCGTCATAACCTTAAATTTGACATGCCTTCACCGTTCTTTCATATCCACAATGAGATAATTTTCATTTAGATCTCCCTCCACTTGCTTAGATATGTGTTTAAATTATAAAAAATAGGTTAAGAATCATTCAAACAATTAGAAATGAAAAATATTGTCTTATTCTCGAGAATCTTGGTTGAAAATATCTCTTCTGTCTTGGCATTTGTTTGGTCAATTGTTGGGAGTCTGCATGACTTTTGCTTAGTCAATTCTAGTGTAAAATTCTGGTTGGATACCATCTAGTTTGGTACTCGGTCAAGTGTGTGTACGCTCTAATTGAGTGTTTCTATTGTTTGTCTAGTTTGTTCATCCAACAACTTCGCTGCTCGTTTTTCTATCAAAATTTACTAATTTTCATTCTAAAGTAGTCAATAATTTCTTTCTTCTAAAATAACATCAACAAACACTAAATGAAAAAAAAATTAGAAAGTTAAATTTAACATGTAAAATCAATGAAAATGTATTAGAGAACTTTTCTAATGGTGGAGTGAAAATAAAATGAACACAAGCTCTCGTATATGTGATTTCTTTCTTGAGCAATGAATCCACACGAAAATTATCACACATTGGCAAATTTTTCGTTGAGTTTAAATTAAATATTAATTAAAACTAGAGAGTAGATACACAATATTTTTTGTGGATTTCACACAATTCCACTCTTACATTAGCTTATCTATTTATATACCAAACGTTGTCAACATACTTCAAGTTTTTGTGAAAATATCTAAATTTATAGACTCAGACACTATTATCTTAAATATGAAATTCAAGTCAAAGGTCACAAAATTATATGTATACGAACTACCTAGAACAATTTTTACAATTTTCTAAATTCCCGAATGACTCGCTCGAATCTCTTGTTTACAAATCTCCAAAATTTCAATAGTTTAAGATTTGCATTACAAACCTCTCAAAACTCTCGAAAACTCTCAATATTTTATGGTCACTCTCCACTTTTTAATTTGATCATGAATTATTTGGAGAAAAAAGAGATTTTTTTCAACACAAACAGATAGATTATAACCATCTTTTTTACTAATTTTAGCTAATGTATATGAATCACCTAAAACTATTATTGATTTTGAATGTTGTATTCCTTGATCTTCTTCTTGTTTATTTAAATTGACACGCATCTTTGACCAAATATACGCACTAATGATCCATTTAGTTAACAAATAATGATCAACATACACATTTAAACATTTTAACACTCCTATCTGAAATTCACCCTTAGGATTAGAAATATCTAAATCATCTCCAAAAGATGGCCATGCATATTAGAGGTGAACACCCACAAATATCCGCCAAAAAATACGTTCCTCGAATTTGAACCCGTTTCACATGGGGAACATAATTCATTATCCGAACTTAAATCCATAAGACACAGATTCGCGAATTTCAGACGCCCACAAAACCCCAAAAGATTTGAAAATCAATACCAATCCGCCCCGCAAATAATGAAAATAAAAATATAAAAATTACATTTTTACAAATTCATATTTAACAATACAATACAAAAACATAAAAATATAACTACAAATCCTAAAATAATATAACTAAAAATATTAAAAGCATGCAAATCTTTAAATCACAGATACATAATTACAAGATTTCAAATCATTAAAAAATAACTACAAACCTAAAAAATCGCAAAAACACTTCAATTTTAATAAACAATTACAAAACTTTAGACACTGTAAAATAACTTTCATCCCAAAAAATATTCTTTATCAATACGAAACCTCTACAATATCTACAATACATCCATTACAATCAAGAGGTTTCCTAAATTTTTTATTAAAAAATAAATTAGTTCAGAAAATTTTATAATTTTAAAAATAAATATGAAATAAAAAATCGTAAAAAATCACTTATTAAATTTGTATTATTAAATTTATATGTCATTAAAATATAAATATTTCAATAAATTAATAAAAATATCAAATTTTAAAATATTTTTATATATGATAACTAGTATTAAACTATCGCGCCTTGCGAAAATTGTAAAGGATTTTTATAGATCTACTTTTAAAATATTAATAAATAGATTTATACATACTTATAAAAAATGTTTATATACGATATTTTATGGTTTTATCACGTAATTTTATCATTATATAAGATAAATATTTTAACATTTCTTTAATTTTTATTTTTAAAATCATATTGTGTAATTATTTGTGATTAAACTAAATTTATATTTACAAAATTTAAATAATTTAATTTTTAAAAACTATTGTAAGATAATTTTGAATATTTTAATCATTTATTTTTTTACAATTTTTTATTGATTTTCAAAGTTTAATTAATTTCCATTTTAAAAATATTTAATTTAAATTTTATTTTTAAAAATTTTAAGTTTTACAGTTTTTTATAATTCCAAGTATTGTTCATAATATAAAATTGTTGAAATACTTTTTTTCAGAATTCATAAAAAAATTATTTTTTAAATAACATCTATGTTAAATGCAAGGAAAATAATTTTAATGTTTTTCAATAAATTAACTGTTTTTTTACAATTTCAATTGTTTTTAATAAAAATATTAAATAATAACAATAATTAAATTTACTATTTTACCCTCCACACTAAAACCTTTAAGTCTTTTTTTATCTATCTATGAACCTCTCCTCGGTACTTCTTCTTTTATTTTTTCTTTTTCTTCTTTTTCTTTTTGTTTTGTTTAATTTTTTCACCATACTTTTTTTTTCATCTTGATCGTCATCATCATTTTGTTTCTTCTTCATATTTGACTATCGTCACTACTTCATCTTCTTCTTCATCCATCATTTTCGTTTTTCTTTCTCTTTTGACTTCTTCTCCTCCTACTTTTTTTCTTTTTTGCCATTTTTTCTTCTTCTTTGATCGTCATCGTTACTACTTCTTTTTCGTCTATCGTCTTCGTTTTCTTCTTCTTCGAACATTATAACTACTTTTTCTTATCATAGTTACTTCTTTTTAATTTGTTATGATCATCATATTGATTATTAACAATACCAATAAATGGTAAGATCTAAATCGCAAGATTTAACGGTCACAAATTAGACTTATGTTTTAATTAATATATAAAATAAAATTATATAATATTAAAATTATTAATTTGTTTTACATCAAAATTTTAAATATTAAAAATTTTTATTTGCTATTAAATTGACTTTTATTTTATAATTAAAAATTTAATTATTTTTTTATTTTCATAAATTATTATATTTTAAATCTGCCACTGTAATAAATAATTCTACAAAATAAAAGAAAATAATCATGAATACAAAAAAATGAAAAAAAAATTCATATCACCATATATTTAAAACACTCACAAACAAAATTAACAATAACACATATCTATGCGTTATCTTTTATTAATTTTGCCATCATCGTTTCATTTATCTTTTATTAATTTTACCATCATCATTTCATTTATCTTTTATTAATTTTGCCATCATCATTTCATTTATCTTTTTTTATCTTTTCATTTATCTTTTTTTATCTAATGCATCATTATTATCTTTACTGAGTCTCTTGTCTTCATATTTGTATCTAATCCTCATCTTTACATTCATCCTTATTTTTTCAGCTTCTATGTTATCATCGTCTTTATCTTTTGTTATCACATTCATTTCTCATCTTCATTTTCTCATTTTCATCTTTATTTTATCTTCATCCTTGACTTCATCTCTCGCATTCACTTTTTCTCTTGTCCTCCTTTTCTCTTATCTTGATCTAATATCATCCTGATCTAATATCATCCTCATCCGAATATTTTGTTTGATTTATATTGTCAATAACTTTTATTTTTATAAATTTTAGACTTTATTTATTTATATCTATTTTTTATAAAATTAAATATTTATATATATTTGAAATTAAATATTTATATTATAATTATATTAGATAAAAATAATATATATATATACATATATATATCCATCCAGGCCTAGTTATCCACCCGTCATCATCCCTCCAAATCCAATCGAATATAAATAAATGCTTCAACTAATTACACAATCAAAAAATTATGAAATTGTATCTATCAGCCGATCACTTTTACTTAGAACGGATTTTGAAACATACCAGTATAACCAAAACATCCATCGGCATTTGAGAAAGAATATTCGGAAGAGAGACCAAATTATATTGTTACATAACGATAACGATTTTACATTCAGGATAACGATTTTACATTCAGGCTTTATTGGTAAGCATCAAACACCACAGAACTCAAACAAACAAACAAACGATCATCGACCCTTTATTTCAGATGGTCACACGCGCGCGCGCACACACACAAAGTCAAACTCTTCTTTTTGTTCTTCAGGTTGGTTTGTATCGCAGTGTTTTAACCGGAGATTTCAATGGATTTGACGTCAGCCTTTTTCTCTGGCACCTTAGGAACCGTCACCGTGAGCTCCCCGTTCTCCATCGAAGCCTTCACCTCCTCCATCTTCGCGTTCTCTGGCAGCCTAAACCTCCTCATGAACTTCCCGCTCGCCCTCTCCACTCGGTGCCACCTGTCGTTCTTCTCCTCCTTCTCTTTGCTCCTCTCCCCGCTTATCTGCAGAATGTTCCCATCCTCAACCTCCACCTTCACTTCCTCCTTCTTCAGCCCCGGCAAGTCCGCCTTGAACAGGTGCGCCTCCGGGGTCTCCCTCCAGTCCACCCTCGCGTTTGCAAACGCCGAAACCTCCCGGCTGGACTGCGGCGTGTTTGCTACCGCCGAGGGCGTCAAGAACCCCTCGAATGGGTCCCATACGTCCAACGAGAACGGGTCGAAGACGTTGGTTCTTTGACCTCCGAAAATACTCGGAATCAGAGACATCTTCTCAGATGCTCTATCTCAGGAGTAATTTGGTAATGCTTTCTTTGCTCGCTTTGATTCTCTTGCGTGTTTAGATGTTAACAACCGCAACAAGTCCCCATATATATAGAAAGAGAGGGAGAGGAACGAGGAAGAGAGTTCCTTAAGTTTCCCGTGTATTCATGGTCTTTCTGTAACCTTCGCTTCGAGTCTAGAAACTTATTCCAATACCTATTTTAAGGGCCGACGCCCGAACGACTTGCGTTTTACTCCCAAGTGATCCGAACTCATTGTTGGGAACACTGTTGAATAATGTCGGCCCATAAAGACAAATGGGCTGGTCCATCTTCGCGCCACCTTCTTGATAGTTTCGAGATATATATCAGCAAAATCCTTAAAATGATTTTCTTTCATGTGGACTAAAAATCAAAGTCAAATAAAACTTTTATCAAAAGTGTTTAAAAGTGAAAGTCTTATGCCTAATATGTAATATTCAATAGTTATGGGTTTAAATCGTAATTATTAAA
>CM071860.1:36297036-36314285 GCA_036759665.1 Gynandropsis gynandra
ACTGTTAGCTTTGGTGATAGCTCTACAGTTAATGTTATGGGAAAAGGAGAGGTCCAAATAAAAACAAAAAACGGCTTTGTTGAAACTGTTTCTAATGTTCTTTATGTTCCGAGTCTGAAAAGCAACTTGTTGAGTGCTGGACAGTTGCAAGAAAAGGGATATGTCATAACAATTCAGAAAGGTGCATGTGAAATTTATGATCCTTTGAAAGGTTCTATTGCTATTGTTCAGATGAGTTCAAACAGGTTATTTCCACTGGAGATGGAAAAGGTTCAAGCTTGTCTAGCTGCAAAGACAAAGGATTCCTCGTGGCTTTGGCACCTCCGTTATGGTCATCTGAGTTTTGGTGGATTGCGAACCCTAAAACAGAAAAATATGGTTACAGGTCTTCCTGAAATTTCTATTCCATCTCAGATATGTGAAACCTGTGCTGTTAGCAAACAACACAGGCATCAATTTTCACAGGGAAGTTCTTGGAGAGCAAAAGCGATACTGGAGTTGGTGCATTCAGATATTTGTGGTCCGATAAACCCAAGCTCTAATGGAGGAAAAAGGTACCTAATTACATTCATCGATGATTTTAGTCGTAAGACTTGGGTATATTTCTTGCAAACAAAATCAGAAGCTTTAAGTTCGTTTCAAAGCTTCAAATCTTTAGTAGAGAATGCATCAGAAAAGAAAATTAAAGCTTTACGTACTGATCGTGGTGGAGAGTTTTGTTCAAAGGAGTTTGAGAATTTCTGTGACAGGCATGGCATTCGGAGGCAACTCACAGCTCCGTACTCGCCACAGCAAAATGGTGTATCAGAGAGAAAGAATCGGATAATCTTAAACATGGTTAGAAGCCTACTTCATCAAGGGAAAGTTCCAAAAAGCTTTTGGCCCGAAGCTGTAAATTGGAGCGTTTACGTGTTGAATCGAAGTCCAACCTTTGCTGTCAAGAATATCACACCCGAGGAAGCTTGGAGTGAACGGAGACCAACTGTTGATCACTTCAAAGTCTTTGGCTGCATAGCTTATGCTCATGTTCCCGATGAGAAAAGGAAAAAGCTAGATGACAAAGGTGAAAAGTGCATTTTTCTGGGTGTAAGTGAATCCTCCAAGGCTTACAAGTTATTTAATCCTTTGACAAAAACAGTTGTGACCAGCATGGATGTTGTTTTTGATTAAAAAAAAATGGGACTGGAATGAAAGTGATAAAACAAATCTGCAGATTCCAGGACAATATCTTAAAATGAATGTTGATGATTCTGATGACGAAATTGACAAGAAAATTGCAGATCTGCAGCTTGCTGATGATGGACAGACTTCGGGAGTAAATGAAGAAGATGGCCAAATGCCCGAGGAACACCAACGTTCTAGAAAGAGACCCGCTTGGATGATAGATTACGTGAGTGGAAATGAACTTTCTGATGATGATCCTATTGCTCATCTTGCATTATTTGCAGACTGTGATCCACTTACTTATCAAGAGGCTGTGAAAGATATGAAGTGGCGAAACGCTATGGATGAGGAGATCCGGTCTATAGAGAAGAACAGAACATGGGAACTATCTAATCTCCCACGTGGACAGAAATGCATTGGAGTAAAATGGGTCTACAAAACAAAATTCAACAAGGAAGGTGATGCCGATAAATACAAAGCGCGTCTTGTGGCCAAAGGATACAATCAAGAGTTTGGGATTGACTACAAGGAGGTATTTGCTCCGGTTGCACGACTTGACACAATTCGTTTGGTTATCTCAAAGGCTGCTCAAAATTCGTGGTATGTATATCAACTTGATGTCAAATCTGCTTTCTTGCATGGAGAGTTATTTGAAGAAGTATATGTCGAGCAACCTCCAGGATACATCATACCAGGAAATGAAGATAAGGTTTATAAATTGAATAAGACTTTGTACGGTCTTAAGCAAGCTCCGAAGGCTTGGTGTGGTCGTATAAATGCATATTTCTTGAAAGAAGGTTTTCAGAAATGTCCTCATGAACACACACTTTTCACAAAACATGGAGACAATGGAAGAATACTTGTTGTGTGTTTATATGTTGATGATCTGATTTATACAGGGAATGATGAAGAAATGTTTCATACATTTAAAAGAAACATGATGGAAGAGTTTGAAATGTCTGATTTGGGACCAATGCATTATTTCCTTGGAATTGAAGCTCTACGTGTTTCTAATGGAATTTTTATTTCTCAACAAAAGTATGCTCTTGAGATTTTGAACAGGTTTAAGATGCTGAGTTGCAACTCAGTTTCTACACCTACTGAAGTTGGATTGAAGTTAGAGAAGGTGGATGGAGCAAAGAAGGTTAATGCTACACACTACAAACAGATTGTTGGTAGCCTTATGTACTTGACAGCGACAAGACCCGATATCATGTATGCAGTTAGCCTAATCAGTCGTTATATGGAGAGTCCATCAGAAATTCATCTCTCAGCTGCGAAAAGAATTCTGCGCTATTTGAAAGGTACGTCTGATTTTGGGATTTTCTACAACAAGGGAGGGAAAGAAGTTTTACTAGGTTATTCTGATAGTGACTTTGCTGGAGATATTAATGATCGCAAGAGCACTTCTGGGTTTGTTTTTTTTATCAATTCTGGAGCTGTATCTTGGTGTTCAAAAAAACAGCCCATTGTCACTTTATCCTCCACAGAAGCAGAATTTATTGCTGCAGCAGATTGTTCATGTCAAGCGATATGGTTACGAAGATTATTGCAGCAGATTCTTCAACAGGAAGGTCCAACTACAATACTTTGTGATAATGTTTCAGCAATAAAAATCTCGAAGAATCCGGTCTTACATGCAAGAAGCAAACACATAGATGTTCGGTATCATTTTCTACGAGATCTTTGCAATGATGGAGTCATTGATTTGGTGTTTTGCAGAAGTCAAGAACAAGTTGCAGACATTCTCACAAAACCTCTCAAGCAGGACATGTTTGTGAAGTTTAGAAGAATGTTGGGAATGTGTTCTTAAAAGGAACTTTGTGATTAATCTGATTTCTGCAGAATTCAGATTAAAGGAGGGAATGTTAAATAAAATGTGTTTTTTGACTAGGTCTATTTGAATAAGTCTTCCACATCTTCCACGTTCTAGTCTTAGGGAGTTTATTTCTGAGCTCCTAATTTTTCTGGATTTGTTTTCAGTATTTACTTTGTATTGATGCCTATTTAAGGATTATCATAAGTTTCAATAAAGTAGACAATTTTTCTTCCAAATCTGTTGTTATCAGAAGCAAGTTTCAAACTGGGCAAATCGTTTGTCTTTTATATGGTAAATGTGCATAGAGGTCTCAATCGTTTGTCATTCAGTTGCGTTTTTGAAAGCAAAAGATCTCTTTTTAAGTTAGGTTCTTTTCGTAAAAAATTCAAATAAATCATAACAATCCATTTTTTTAAACAAACCCTAAAGAAACAAATTTTCTTTCTGATGTGCCTCCTGTCCGGTCCGCGTCGTCTACACGAGATCAAGAGTATCGTGCAAAATTATTTATAAAATAAAATAAATGATTTATTTCAAAATAGAAGTGATATGTACCAAATAATAAAATAAATACGAAATATAAAATAAAATTCATCAAGATCTCGTGCACATCTTTTTTATTAGTCTGCTGTGAACTTTAATGTTGCTACTCAAATTCGTTGCTCTTTTTCTTTGGCATATCATGTCCATCCACGTCAGTCCACAAATAGGTTGAGTACGATCAATATATGCACTTAGTGAGATCAATATATGTACGTATTATGTGCCACATATTCTCCCACTCTAAGCTGAATAACATACATAACGATAATATCCAAAAGATATACAGACCACTCTACCCAATCCGACTGAGTATCTAAAGTCTAAGACTAGTACTATATTGGATCATAACACACAGAATCCACACGACTCTAGTTCGGGCATACGCTCGCAAAGTCTAAAGGATTCAGCACACTGAAGATCTCACAAGGTCACAATGTACCCCAGCCATCAGTACAATACAATGTTCCATCACTCGAAAGGTTACCACAACCCCAACACGGTACGACGTTGGCAGATCCACTGATCTGACTAACTTGACGTTCCGTCGCTCGAAAGGTTACCACAATCCCAACACGGTACGACATCGGTAGACCCACTGATCTAACTAACTCGATGCTCCGTCGCTCGAAAGTTTACCAAACCCCAGCACGATACGACATCGGCCCAGATCCAAGTGTCGCAATACTAACGTCGTCGACCCGATACTCTTCACGTGACAACTCTCACCGACACACTCGCACACACCTTCTTCCGAAGGTTCGAGTATGAAATAACTCGACCGAGCATACTAACAAGATGTTCACTCGATTTTAACACCAAACCAAAATATCGACGTTCTCCGACCCAAACACTTGGTCACACGTCAATTCTCTAGATCATCTCTAGTCACTTATACAACTCATATACTTGTCATCAATTCTCATACGACAAATCTAGGGTTTAATCCAATTTCACTTGTAACGTCTCACTTTTCCCATTATGATCCTATAAATTCTATCATGATCATGCCTCGTTTTAAAATTATAATCTCTTTTATAAATCAACAAAAAATCCGAAATTAGGGTGAAAAAAATCATCACCTTAGTTTCTCCGATGATTTGACGATTCTGGATAATATGCTAGCAACAACACCAATCATTTTTCCCTATTATAGATTCATTTAATTAATAAATTTCCATAATATAAATATTTGAATTAAGGGAATAATCGCAACCAATTATCTAGAGATTTATTAGAATCTCGATTAGAATCCACCCACGAAGATCGTGATGAAAATCTTTTCCAATTTCTTCTTCCTCCTTTTTTTCTCTTCTTTTCTCTTCATCTTCTTCTTTTTTCTTCTTTCTTTCTTTTTCCTTCTTTTCTCTCGGCTGACCGGCTGCCTTCTCTTCTTTTCTTTTAAATTTTAAACCCTAATCATTATATATATATATATATACACATATATACTATGTCGGTGTATCCACCGATTCCTTTTTTTTTATACAGAACGGGCCTCACAGTATTCTTCTGTCATTGTCATCTCTGACTCCTTCTTCCACCTTAGATGTGTTGCCTCATGGATTCGATGAATAGATTAATTAATTAACTATTAATTATTTATGAAACCATCTATGATTATTTCATAATTGCACTAAGGACACCAAAACTTATTCAACAATTTTCATGCTATACAATCATAATTTGAGTTACCTCACTTGACTGAGTAAACAAAGATGGTTTAACTCATATCATGTGGTCAATAGATAAAATTGTTTATATCTAGTGGTAATAAAAACAATTTGGATCTCATAAAACTCCATGACGATTTGTTTATGTATACATATACTCTTATTATTCTTATTAGATGATACCCGCGCAACCCGCTAATTTGTGATAATTAAAATATATTAATCTTATATTTTGTATATAATTCATTAATTTGTACATTTGGCATTAGATTTGATATGCAAAACTGGGCAATACAAACACACGAAATAAAATTTTCAATGTATATATGTGAACAATAGATTTATAAGTTGTAATGTAAACTAATAGTGCAATTTATTTATAATGATAACTAAAACTGAAAAGGAATTGGATTGAAGCACATGCGTGAAAAATCTCTATATTAAACAATTTAAACAAATCGCTTCATGTATAATCTCTATATTATATATTAAAATTAAACATATCTTATATATAATATAGTATTCTCTATTATTATTTTTTTTATTTCATAATATATTTTTTCTTTTATAGACTATTCAAAATATAAAAATACCAGAATATTCACATTGTCAAGATTTGATCCATCCTTAACATTACACATTTTATTGATCTTCTTTTTATAAAATTGTACATCAAATTTCTATTAATGTAAAAAAAAGTTGGGTGTATGGATCATTTTTCATTCGAATTGAGATTCAGAATCAAATATAAAGTATAACTATGATACATACAAAATAATAATACAAAAGGTAATATTTCAGACTGAGTTAGTTTCTATTTAAATAGGGATAAAGAGTAATTAACAATACAAAGAAAATGTTACGAAATGAATCGTTCTAATTATATGAGGAGTTAACATTTTGGATATTGGTTTATATTTCATATACTCAAATGATTCTTATTTAATATCACAAATAAAAGTATAAATATCACAAATAAAATTATAAATAGAGTTACATACTAACTAAAAAATAAATAGTGAATTTTATTTATTTATTGTTTTTTAATTTATTGAATCAATCCGATATTTAGAATTTATTTACAATTTAGATAAAAATAAATAAATGAATAGACGGAAAAACTTTAGTTGTAGAAAACAAATAATCTTTTACAAAGGAGATATTTTTGGAAAAAAAACTTAGAAATTCACTAATGTTATGTTGACTAAAATTAGAACATTCCATATCTTCTTCTTCTTCTTCTTCTTCTTCTTCTTCTTCTTCTTCTTCTTCTTCTTCTTCTTAAGACAGAGATTTATTGCTACAATAGCAGATGTTGCCATCGTGGATTTAACCTGTCCGATGTTCCAGTTCCAGTCGCGGAAGAGAAATTGTCGACTGAGATTACTCTTCTCGATTACATCATCATCTGTTACTATTAGTTTCCCTTGGCTTCCATAAGAAACCACCATCAAAGCCACTAAGAACTCACAACCAAGAGCACCAGACCTTCACTACAAAAAAACTGGCGATTTCCAACGGACGAATCCGTTGGAAATCGCCAAAATTCCATTGGAAACAGCCGTTTCCAACGGACACCAACGGATTTCCGTCCGTTGCGAAAAGTTCGTTGCAAATGAGGATCCGTTGCAATTCGTGACGGCGTTCCAACGGATATTATCCGTTACAAAATTGCAACGGACTGTCAACGGAATACGCCGTTAGAATATTAGTAACGGATCACCGTTGCAAAACGTTGTGACGGACGGCCGTTGGTGTGCAACGGCGGTCCGTTGCAAAATCGGAAATCTTTGCAACGGACATCCGTTGCCACGTGGCGGGAGCTTGCAACGGATGGCCGTTGCAAACTGGATCTTTTCTTCTATACATCCACTCCCTTGATCTATATATATTTCGATTCGAAGACGACGACATTTTTTCGAAAATGTTTTTGTTGTTGATGGTTTGACGCACTTGTTGGTAAGATCTAAATAACTAACGTTCCAACGGATGTCCGTTGGAAATTGCAACGGATAGCCGTTGCAGGTTCACGGGCCGTTAGCCTCGAAATTCAAAAAATCAACGGTAATCCGTTGCTATTTCTAACGGCCTTCCGTTAACCATTTCAACGGATGCCCGTTGGAACGCTTTTCCTCGGTTTTTTTCGATCTATAACGATCAATATCCTTTCGTTATTCGTTATAATTTGTTATTTTTTTACGATCTATAATTCGTTATATTTGTAAATGCTTACAAATTCGTTATAATTCGTTATTTTTTTGGATATTACAATAGTTTAAGTTTTGATAATTATGATATTAATGATATAAGTGGAACTTATTTCATATCGGACTCAATCAATACGCAAAAAACCGAAATATAGAGTCTAAAATTTCATTTATATCTCTTTTTACATGATTAACATAAGATAACAATAATAATTAAATAAAAAAATAACTTTAACATAGAATTCTATCGATCCGACAGCTACCTCCGTCACCAAAACCAGTCATAATCGAATCCAAAACCACCTTAATAAACTTCCTCACCATCCGGTGAGAAAGTTTATAAAAGTGGTTTTAGATTCAACCATGAATACAATACTTGATATCGGTGGTTTGTTTGATTCATATTCGACAGCTACCTCGGTCACCAAAACCAGTCATAATTGAATCCAAAACTACCTTAATAAACTTCCTCACCACCAGGTGAGAAAGTTTATAAAAGTAGTTTTAGATTCAACCATGAATACAACAGATACTTCATATCCGTCATCAAAACTAGTACCTTATCTCAATGATCGAATGCAAAACAACCTTTAATAAACTTACTCGGTAAGAAAATTTATCAAAGCTGTTTTGGATTCAACCATTGAGAAGAAAGATACTTGATTTTGGTGGTGAATATATCATATCGGTTGATATTGATATTGTTTTAGATTCAACCATATATATAGTGAAATTTTCAACGGACATCCGTTGGCATATGTAACGGATGTCCGTTGCAAGGCCTCACGAATTTATTTCGACGGTTGAACCTCGAAATTAACTATATCAACGGCGATCCGTTACAAATGGTAACGGATGCCCGTTACAAGGTCTTACGAATTCATTTCGACGGTTGGACCTCGAAATTAACAATATCAACGGTCATCCGTTGCAATTTGTAACGGATGTCCGTTACAATGGGCAACGGATGACCGTCAGAATATTTTCCCCCGGTTTCTAACGGTCTTGCAACGGATATGTCCAACGGATATTATCCGTTACAATCCGTCGCAAATTGTTAACGGATTTTGTAACGACAATTTTCCGTTAAAATCCGTTAAAAATTCCAACGGAATTGCAACGGATTCTCTCCCGTTGAAAGCATTAACATATCCGTTGCTATCCGTTAGAATTTGTTTCCAACGGACGGATCCGTTGCCCCGTCCGTTGGAATTAGCGTGTTTTTTTGTAGTGCCTACTATGAAGACTTTAGCATCCTTGAGCTTCTGCTGAAGCTTAGCACCAAAAATAGAGATTTGGGCATCATATCGGCTGTCCCGGGGTTTAAAATCATTCGGATCCACAGGTCCAATAGGAAGTGACTCAACCAAATCAAAGTAAAAGAACTAAAAAGGAATATTAGGTCTAATCATTCTCCAAGGGTTGATGTAGAAATTACAATAGAATTGAGAAGAGGAAGAGAGGAAGAGGATACAAAGAGATGCGATGAATTTAAACCGGTGTATTTTACGTTTTTGTTGATGTGAATAGAAGGGTGAGGGGTTTTTTCCTCTCGTGGCAACACTAGAGGAGAGAAAAAAACTCATCTTTTATATATATGATTACACATACAAATCTTGTCCTAATTCTCTTTTTGCCCTCTTTCTCTCTCAGTCAAGTGAATCAACAACAATATAATTTATAGAAACTCAATATAAAGATTTTAACATGGTCTAAAATTTACTTATGCGTGGTAGGTGATAACTGATTTTGGACCTATGAAGGTGGTATAATGTTTTACAATATTTATTTAGACAAGAGTGGAATTAAATTGTGTAGATTGATCGTTACCTCACATTCACTAGAGTTATCTTCATTCTGAGCCGTGATAACAACCCTTTTTCTGCCTTCGTGTCATTTAACGGTCCCATGATATATCTAGTTCTCTTATTTCTCTTTTGATCAAGTGAATCAACAACAATAGAAACACAAAAAAATACACATACATGAATTCAAGATTGCATAAAAACTGAAAAAAATAGAAGCTTCTCATAAACTTGTAAATCATAGGAAAAATAAATAATAATTACAAATATAAAATAATAAATAATCATCGATGTAGACAGTTCATTACCATGATGCCGTTAATTACGATTATGATAGTCATGCGCCAGGTAAGAGTCGTTCACTCCGATCAAATTCCCAATATCGCTCATACTCGGCTCGTTTGTTTGGTAATTCACATCATTTGTTTTCCATTGCCCTATCATCGGAGACGTTTCTCCACTCGATCCTACGTCATTGTATACATTGAATATAAAATAAATATGTTATTCTAAATGGATTACAAAAGTGATAATACATTAGGAATATAGCATAAAAATATCAAACTATTTTATTTTAGCCTATAAACATGAATTATTATCTTTAACCTAAAAAACCCAAACTTATTTTTTTATCTTAAAAAAACTAACTCTAGGAATATAGTGTATAAAATACCAAACTTTTTAATTTTTGCCTATAAAACACAAATTATTACTTTGAACATAAAAATTTTGTAATTTTACATTTTGTCTAAAAAACAAAAACTTATCAAATTAATCATACCCATACACAAACAAAAAAAAACTAAATCATATTTTAACTCTTTAAATTTTTAAGTTTATCTAAAAAACACAAATTTATTAAATTAATCATATCCTAAAGTTAGTGTTTTTAAGGCAAAAAATATAAGTTTGGGTTTTTTAGGTTGAAAATAATAATTCATGTTTTATAGGCTAAAATAAAATAGTTGGATATTTTTATGCTATATTCCCTAATACATTTTATTAGTAAGGGTAATGTATATATATCATAATTTGTGTAAGAGTTATGTATATAAACACTCTATTGAAACCTATTAATCAAGAAACAAATGTATCTTTTTCAAGGCGTCAACCTCTGTGACATGGTATCAAAGCATTTCTTATTCATTTGTGTACATTGGTGTCATTCGTGATTGATCGGTTGGAGACTAATTGTCTTTGCCTAGCGTGATTGATTTTAGTAGGAGACTTATCTTTGTCCGACCTGATATATATATGGATTTGAAGGACAACACTAGTTCTTTGAGGTTTCTTATCGTCACACTATCTCTTCATATGATCTCATGTCGAGTGATAATCCAATATGTCTTATTTCTCAGGTAATTTTAAATGACCACAATTATAGTGAAGTTCATACTGATTTTGCGCATGTAATAAATTCGGGCTCCTTGATGGCACTATTTCAAAGCCTTAGGAGGACTAGAAAGAACCGGCAAATTGGTGGGCCAACAACTCGCTTCTTGTATCATGGATCCATAGCACAATATCTCTGAAGTTTCGTTACAATGTGTCTTATATTCAAATTGAAAAGATATTTATGTCTATGATTGAAATCATAACTTTATTCGTGCAAACAACACTGTCTCTTCGTTCAAACTTACTACAATATACTCAAGCGTTTGTGGGAAGAACTTGAGGTGTATAATTCATTACCAGTGTGCGAGTGTAATTGAGGTTCATGTGATTTGTGCAAGTGCAACCTTGTTGCTAAGCTCGAGAAGAATTGAGAGGATGACAAGGTCAATATTTTTCTACTTTGGATTAGGATTTATGATGCTTTGTATGGTATCGTGTGTTCAAATCTTTTGACTCTTGATCCACTCCTTAATCATAAACGAGTGTATGCTAGGATGATCCAAGATGAAACCGTAAAATAATATTTGTAGACTCCAAAAATGCGTAGGGAGTTAATGGCATTTGCAGTCAAGCATGAGTCTAAATCTAAGACTCGGATTAACGTTTGTGACCTTTTGGTCATTTGTTCTCATTGTGGTTGTGATGGTCATCATGTTGACCGCAGCGTATCTTTATTCCAAATTGGGACAAAAAGATTCCCTTTGACTTTTGTATTTTTCACTTTGTTCAAATTCAATAGAAATTTTCACGTTACATTCTTTTGATTACATGTGTCTAAATACACAAATATAGTCAACTTTGTGGTGGTCTCGATTAATTACTTTCTATTGTTAAAATCAGTACGAAAATAATTATAAAATAACTTTTCATATTTCTGAACAATAATTATAAACTTCCTGACTATATATTATGTGATAATATTTGCACATTACTTTTCATCATCTGGGTGACGCGAAGATCGATTATGAAGTGGATCTATAAATATACGAAGATGTTATATATATGTATGTGTGTGTACAAGTTGAGGGATGGGAGCCAACGACAACAATCGATACGTTGACTTCATCATCTCTATCAAGGGTCATCTTGGCCGTACATACAAACTAGTTGGCACGTTTTGTCTTCATAATGTAATATTTGTTTACTTACACAGGTATTCGGTATGTAAATAATTAATTAGATTACCTATTTGGTGAAATGAAAATTTTAAGATACAAAAATTTAGAGAGAGAAAGGAATTCTCTCACGCCAGTTTTCGATCGCTCTGAAAACGTTTGTAAATATCGATCTAGATATAGATACTTATAGTGACATCATCGAGTTGGAGTTGACTCATCCAACGTCTCACTCCGCTTAGGAGAATATATTAGATCTATGTATAGTTTTGTAAAATTGTTGACAGATCTTTAAGCATTGATAGCATTTTTAGTCGAGGTTGTTAAAACATTTTTTGCATGTTGCGTTTAGTAACCCAACAATTACATAGGAGTTCTTGGTCAGGTGTAGTTTAGAGTTTTTGTCGAGTTCAGTATACATTGAGGAAAAACAATTTGAAAACTCAAGTTTTAGGTTTTTTCTAGAAAATGATATGACCAATCGTCTGAGTGGATAGATAATTTGGAATGTTCTTTTTCTCGTATTAAGCATTTGATTGAGCGTGCATGACCACTTAGACCGAACATTTTTCAGGAAAAAGGAGTTCAACTGAGTGTTGTGGTCACCCGACATATTGTTGTGACCAGTCGACCAAATGATGAGAAAAATAAAAACTTGTTGTACTACTAGTTCGAGTGGATAAGTGTTGGAACCAATCCTTCTCACATTTTAAGCATTTGACCTAGCACATATGACCACTCGAGTAGAGCAATCTCTCAGCCACAGCACTCAACCAAGTGTGTCTCACCACTCGGAACGAGTACTCTCTTGGCAACCTCGACCGAGTGGGTTTGTACACTCGACTTAAACATTTACTCAGTTTTTACACTCGATTTAGTGGTGTGATCATTTGGACCAAACGTTTTCTTGTCGTTAGCTTTTGAATGAGTGGTGTGAGCATTTGGAAAAAACAATCTCTCTACCTTGGCGCCCAATACGAGTGTGTATGACCACTCGACCAGCGCAAGCTTAAAGAACATGCCAATTTAATTAAAAATTTATTAAAAAATTGTTAATAAAAAATATTGAGTTCAAAATTGTTAATTGTGTAATTGATAACTGATGTGGAAAAACCAATAAAATGGTGAGACTAATTACAAATGTCATAATGATGAGAAATACATTTGAAATCAAGTTAAAAAAGAATAAGATCATTGACTAAGTATCGTTAGAGAAGCTTCAGAACCACATACCGAGGGTTATTGTCCTATCATAGGGGTGTCAAACGGGCCGGCCCGAGCCCGTTGCAGCCCGGTTCATTCGGGTTCGGGCCCGGCCCGGCCCGTTTTAAACGGGCCGAAAATCTTAGGCCCGCGGCCCGGCCCGACGGGCTTCGGGCGGGTTTCGGGCAACCCACGGGCTTCCAGAACCGGTTAAACCTTAGGTTGTTTCAGAAACGCCTTCTCCGTCTGCAACACATTGATACGACATTAAAACCGCATACAAAGGTGATTACGCGGTACAACATCAACAGAAACTGAGTAAAAAACATTGAGATGCAACGATCGGGAAACGAGAGAGAGAGAAACGATCGGGAAACGAGAGAGAAAGAAACGAGAAACGAGAACCGAGAGGGAGAAAAACGATCGGGAAACCGAGAGGGAGAGAAACAAGAACCGAGAGGGAGAGAAACGATCGAGAAACCGAGAGGGAGAGAAACGATCGGGAAACCGAGAGGGAGAGAAACGAGAACCTGAATTAGGGTTCCAATCAAGCGGGCCGCCCGGCCCGGCCCGAAGCCCGACGGGCCGGGCCCGTTTCAAACGGGCTTTTAGTCGGCCCGAGCCCGAAAGTCCGGTTTCATTCGGGCTCTACCAATTTCAGCCCGAGCCCGCATATTTCGGGCGGGCTTCGGGTGGGCCCGCGGGCTCGGGCTGTTTTTTACACCCCTATCCTATCAACAACAATATTGTAGTTTCCTAGGTTACAATCTCTTTCCAAATTTGATAAAGAAACATTTGAAGAAGTAAACATTAGAATTTGGTCGTAGCTTCACTGAGGCATCTCCGAGACGTGACGTCCTCAAGGTAGGCCAAGAGGATTGAGAAAGGGCCTAAGAGCAAAATTGAAAAAGAAGAATATTTCTGAAATATTTCCTTCGTACTTGATGCGTCATCTAGGTATGATCTAAATATCTCAAGTTTTCAAATTTATACCCAGACTAGATACTTCGCAGGGATAGAGAATGTGTAGTACCAGAGTCGAACACTCTAAGAGGAATTTTAACTATCGATTTCACAAAAAATTATGGTCATGAACAACAAAAAGGTGTATGGGTGTATCTACTATAAACAAATAAAATAAATTACAATTACACATACATACAGACGAGACGATCCTTCTAAGGTTAGAGAATTGTCATACATGAATTCACTAAAGATAAAGGAAAGTGTAACTTAGTTTATATTGGGGAATTCAATCATCTTAAATTGGATCTACCTGATCTCGCAGTGCAAACCATGTTTTAGTATATAGCTTACTAGTATCATAAGTCCAATAACCTATATTTCAAACATATTAGTTAACTTATATGCTTTCACAATGCAGATTCCTATCTAATGTCCAAACCAATGATGTCTATGACCTACACATTGAATGCATTATAGCCCGGTATCTCAATTACTAAAGGGACTAACCCACTCACAAGTATGATCAATCATATCTATTTAATTACATACGATCTAATATAACCCAACGTCTCCGTTTGTAGTGATACAATATGAGAGTCAATTATAGTGGCCATACAAGAATTGAAATAATTAGAACATGTATTGATATGATCCCGAGAGACGTCGAGGATGCGACCAACCAAGCAGAACAAGACGCGACCTCCAGCGCGGAAGAAGAAGCCGTATGCGCGACCCGAAACGCCAACAGCGCGACCCGAGATGCCGACAACGCGACCCGAGATGCCGACAGCGCGACCCGAGACGCGACCATCACTAGCGCGGCCCGAGACACGAACAAATCGAAGTACGTTGGTCCCGTGACCCGAGCAAGAGCTATGGAGGAAGAAGCCTTGATCATACCAACTGGTCCCGTGACCCGAGCTAAGGCCGCGAAGCTTCAAGATGCTATTTTCGGAATTCTCACGGTCGTCCACGTGCATGAAGAATATTCAAGTTCACGTGAAGTCACAAGCCTAAAGAACGTCATTCAAGGCCAATCTCGACCCGCATCGGGTATTAATTAGGTAAAGTGACCCGCGTGTACTCTTTTCCCTTTGATGCCTAAGGAGGTAATGCAAAATCAATTGTATTTGAAGAAGAAAAGCACGCTCGAGCCTAGACCGTCGAGTTTTTACGCACGATCGGGTGAGATCAAGAAATCTCTCCATTCTGATCAGACCGTAATACTTTTTGTTTATAAAGAAGCTCTTTCGAGCTTAACTAACCTTGCACCGGTGCTGCCGAGTGAGATTTCTAAATTATTGCAGGAATACAACGATGTCTTTCTCGAAGAGAACCCCACCGGATTGTCGCCAATACGTGGAATCGAACACCAAATCGATTTCGTTCCCGGAGCAATGTTACCAAATCGACCAGCCTACCAAACCAATCCCGTGGAGACAAAGGAGCTGCAAAGGCAAGTGGAAGAGCTTATGGACAAAGGACATATTTGCGAGAGTATGAGTCTGTGCGCCGTACCCGTGCTACTCGTACCGAAGAAGGATGCCAGCTGGCGCATGTGCGTTGATTGTCGTGCAATCAACAACATCACGCTGAAGTATCGACATCCTATTCCTAGGCTAGATGACATGCTAGGTGAATTACATGGAAGTAGGGTATTCTCGAAAATTGATCTTCAAAGCGGTTACCATCAAATTAGAATGAAAGAAGGAGATGAGTGGAAAACTGCATTTAAAACTAAGCATGGTTTATACGAATGGTTAGTCATGCCCTTTGGGTGATCAAATGCACCTAGTATTTTTATGCGACTAATGAACCATGTGCTTAGGGAATTTATAGGTAGATTTGTGGTAGTAGATAGATTCTAAAATATGGCGCATTTTATACCATGTCATAAATCGGATGATGCATTGCACGTAGCTCAACTATTCTTTAGGGAAGTAGTACATTTGCATGGCATGCCTAGCACTATAGTCTCTGATAGGGATACCAAATTTCTTAGTTATTTTTAGAAGACCTTGTGGTCCAAGTTAGGAACGAAACTTTTATTTTCTACGACTTGTCATCCACAAACCGATGGTCAAACCGAAGTAGTGAACCGAACCTTAGGAACTTTATTGCGTGCACTTGTTAAGAAGAATTTAAAAACTTGGGAAGAGTGTTTGCCGCATGCTGAATTTGCTTATAATCATGCTGTACATTCTGCATCAAAATTCTCTCCTTTTGAAATCGTGTATGGGTTCAATCCTACTTCACCCCTGGATCTAATGCCTCTACCATCGAGTGATCGAATTAGCCTGGACGGAAAACGAAAGGCCAGATTGGTCAAACAAATTCAAGAAAAGGCAAGGAAGAACATAGAGGAGAAAACCAAGCTCTATGTTAAACAGGCAAACAAAGGACGGAAGAAGATGACTTTCAAGCCCGGTGATCAAGTTTGGATTCACCTGCGGAAAGAACGTTTTCCGAACGAGCGGAAGTCAAAGCTAATGCCCCGGATCGATGACCCATTTATTGTGACCAAGAATATCAGCAACAACGCCTACCGGCTAGATTTGCGAGGTAAGTATAATGTAAGTTCTAGTTTCAATGTTTCTGACTTAATGCCTTTTGTTGTAGATCATGCGGATTTGAGGACAAATCCTTTTCAAGTAGGGGGGCATGATATGATCCCGGGAGACGTCGAGGACACGACCAACCAAGCAGAAGAAGACGCGACCTCCAGTGCGGAAGAAGAAGCCGTATGCGCGTCCCGAGACGTCGATAGCGCGACCCGAGACGCGACCATCACTAGCGCGGCCCGAGACGCGAAAAAATCGAAGTACGTTGGTCCCGTGACCCGAGCAAGAGCTACGGAGGAAGAAGCCTTGATCATACCAACTGGTCCCGTGACCCGAGCTAAGACCGCAAAGCTTCAAGAGCTATTATCGGAATTCTCACGGCCGTCCACGCGCATGAAGAATATTCAAGTTCACGTGAAGTCACAAGCCTAAGGAACGTCATTCAAGCTGAATCCCGACCCTCATCGGGTTTTAATTAGGTAAAGTGACCCGCGTGTACTCTTTTCCCTTTGTCGGTTTTGTCCCGGGACAAGCAACTTTCATCCAAACTTTTGAATCGAAAACTTTGAGTTTTTATCCTTTGAATTCTTGTGAATTCTTGGGTTGTTGGTGTGTAATATCCAGCAACCTCATTGGTGTGTAATATCCAACGATTGTTCGTTCTTCGTTGGTGTGTAATATCTATCGGAGACGAACCAGTGAATCGAGGGCTTTCCGCAACCCTCGTGTGACCATCCGCCCCACACTCCCTTGTGCAACCCGTTGCAACAAGGCATATCCATTCCTAACCTTGTCTAGAGC
>CM071860.1:36314332-36327753 GCA_036759665.1 Gynandropsis gynandra
GTTCTAATCGGGATCGCGTCATGTATTAAACCATAGAAGCAAAGAATATGAATCCATTTATGAAATACGAAGAGTTCAAGTACACAAAATCTAGCCTAAAGCACGGATCACATAGAAAGGTTAGTGAAGCTCAATCGATCTATCTTGATGAGTTGCCACAGTGACCTCCTCTTCAACCCATCTCTGCTGATAGCTCGATCCTTCAATGAAGTCTGGTATGTCCATACGTCTCAGTGTGTCGTCGAAGTATCTTGGGGTATGTCCATACTTACTGTGACATGCAAAATTGTAGTAAAGCTTGAAATCAGTCGACCGGAGTTAATATGGTCGAGCAAATATGCAATACTGTAATTATATCTAAGCATTCGTTCACTAGCATATTCTTTTCCTAATGAAAACTAGAATTCAAACAAACATGAAAAATTCCGAAAAAATTTCAAAAAATAGGGAAAAACATGGAATATAGGTTTTGGTTCTTGGTTTCTTCCTCGTTGAAAAAGATTACTTTCTGACGGCCACACATGCAATGGTTTTAGGCAAATTTTCGCTCTAGAGATTTTGTTCGGACAAGAGAAACCGTTTATGTTTACTACCACTCGACCGAGCATTTTAGAGATCATGATCACTCGAGCATTTTCTTTGTTTTTTGTTCATTCCCTTCAAAGTTGTTCTCTGTCATTTCTATAGTTCATGTGGTCAATTTACACTAACATGGATTCCAGTGCTCCAAAAATAAAAATAGGGTAAAAAAACAATACTAAAGAAAAGAAAAAAAATAATCCAAAAAGGTTGGGGTTGCCTCTCGAGAAACGCGTGTTTATCATCCCGAGCTCAACCATATTCACTTCTACTCTCAAGGAGTTGGATCTGGCTTCTCCAAGAGTGTCCCTCCTATTCGGAATGAAGTGGTCAGCTATTGATCTCCTCCTTGCTTGCTCACAAACGCGCCGTGCACTTTATTTTCAATTTCTATGTCGATTGTCAAGGCTCTAGATCTCTTTGCACCTCTAGTCATAAACTGAATTCCTGCAAAAAATAAAAGAGAACAAGGCGATAAAGATTTCATTAGTTGACTAAAAAACAAAAATAAAAAGTGATCTAGATTCGTAAATTCAAATAGCTGAATCGCCTTTAGTCCCCGATAATGGCGCCAAAAATTGGATGTGTCGTCTAGTTGTGATCTAGATATATAAATTTTCAGAATTTTTACCTAGACTAGACATTCTGAATGGATAGGGATCGTACAATATTAGCGTCGAAAAGGGACTAAGAGGAATTTAAACTATCGATTTCACAAAAACTACGATCATGAACAACAAAACTATGTAAGAATGTATCTACTATAAATAAATAAAGTAAATTACAATTGCACTTTTTCCATATGAATCGTATCTAACTTTTACCATTTCTCTAGACTGCTCGACCGAGCAAAAGACCGTTCAGGCCAAGCATTTCCACTGGAACGTTTGGAGCACTTGATTTTAAAGTACTCGACCGAGCGTTTTGGTGCTTGGGTCGAGCGTTTTTATTGTTTCCCTCTAGAATTTTTGTTTTCATGCTAAATGTCTCCATATTTCTCCATTAATTAGCCCTTATTACCTTAACGATCACAAAATGATCCAAAAAAGTATAAAAAAGAACTAAAACAAACCAAAATGAAATAAAAACATAGGACACACATAGAGTATAATGAGTGTGATATGTACTTCTCAAGATACAACTCATTTCCTTATATAAGAAAAAGGGTGAACAAATACATAGCTATGCCAATTACACACTAGTAAATTATTCTAAAAAGACCACTCCATGGATTTATAACGACAATAATCGAATGGATAAGGTTATTATAATGTAATATTGGTGACGAGGTTTCTTATATGTAGAGGAGAAACTAATAAGATGTTGATTCTACCAGCATACCTTGGCTGAAGAAGAAGATGCCCCGTAAAAGGAAGATGATGGTTGAGAAAGAAGCTATCGAGTGAAGATGCTTTGGTTTGGAGAAGACTCTATGTGGGTTGTTATAATGAAATTCAATTATCGTTATTTCTGTTTGGATTTTTTTATTTTGTAATTTTGATAATATCCCTATAATACAAAATTTTGTAGATATTTTCAGAGAATTGTAAGACGTACCGCCAACATGAGGATATCCATTTGAAATGAGGTATTGCTCTGACATTTTAGTTTCTATATCGGATGACACCAGCGAAAATGGTAGAGTTGAGGAAACAATTGGATGAGCTAGTGGATAAGGATTTTGTATGACCGAGTACTTCCTCATGGAGTGCAACAGTGTTGTTTGTCAACAAGAGAGATAAGAGTTTTAGATTGTGCATCGGCTACAAGGCCCTAAATAGAGTCACCATCAAAATCATTACCATTACTGTTACCAAGGATCAATGAGTTGTTAGATCAATTAAGAGGTGCAATTTGGTTCTCCAAGATAGATCTTACGCCATGATATCATCAGATTCTGATTGTAAAATGAGACATAAGGAAGAATGTGTTTCGCACTCAGTATAAGAATTATGAATTTGTTGTTATGTGTTCATGAAGCTAATAAAAAATGTGTTTTGAGAATAATTGGATCATTTTTATTGTGTTTATTGATGGTATTTTGGTTTACTTCAAAAGCTCAAAGGAATATGGACGACATATGTGTTTGGTTTTAGAACGTCTAAGAGAGCAACAATTAGTTACGAGCTGAAAAGTGTAGTTTTTGGAAGAGACATGTGGAATTCTTAGAACATGATTTATTGTAAGAAGGATTTTTTGTTGATCCTAAAAAAGGGGTCAACGATCATAAGTTTGAAGAAACCAAAAAATGGTTTAGAGATAAGGAGCTTTCTTGGGTTAGCAGGGTACTACAAATATTTCATTATGAACTTTGCGAGCCTATCAAAGCCAATGAGAAGACTTATGAGAAAATAAATACCTTTGGTTTGGAGCAAAGATTGCTAAAAGTCTTTCAAAAAGCTTAAATAGAAGTTACCGAATCCCTAATATTAGCCTAACCACAATCGGGGGTTCCATACATTGTGTACACAGATTGTATTAAAGATTACTTATTCATCAAGGAAGTTACGTAAACATGAGAAGAATTACCTGACTCATGATTTCGAGATGGTTATTGTGCTGTGTTAAAGATTTGGAGAGCATACCCGAGGTACAAGTTGTATCGAGTCATGGAAGACGATTTGATGATGATCAGGGGTTGAGTCTGTGTGTCAAAAGATGTGTAGGGTCAAAGAAGAGATTTTAAGATAATCATCAATCCAAATTTTTTATTCATCCGAGATCAACGAAGATGTATCGGGATGCTTGTTAGCTCTATCAATGGTACATCGCGTGATGGGTACGGAAATGTCCAATGTGTCAATTAATCAAAGTAGAGCAACAAGTACTAAGCAAGAAATTGCAAAGTATGCTAATTCCTAAATGAAAATGGAACTCTGTCATCGTGGATTCCGTGAAGGGTCTTCTAAGGACACACAGTTGGGAAGACACAACTTTGGTAGTCATGGATAACCTAACTAAATCGGTTCATATCATTTCGATCGTGAAGACTTTTTATGTGAATATACTAGCAAGGATCTTTATTGCACATATTGTGAAGTCACATGGGATTCTGTCAAGCATTTTATCAAATCGAGATGAGAGATTCACCTCACGTCTTTGGCCGACATTTCAGAATGAGTTGGGGAGCAAACTACACATGAGCACCGATTATCATGCATAGATAGATGAACAATCTGAGAGAACAATAAGGACGCTTGAGAACCTATTAAGTGCATGAGCGCTGGAGTGGCCTAGTCATGTTGGGGAAATTATTTTCCTCTTATTAAGTTTTTACACAACAATAACTATCATGCTAGCATAAGGATGGCGTCGTACGAAACGTTATACGATTGACTGTGTCGTACACCATTGTTGGACCAAGGTGGTTGAATGATCTATCTTTAGAGCAGATATTTTTGAGGAGATTATGAAAATGCTAAGGATTATTAAGATCAAAATGAAGGCGCCTCAGGTAGTAAAATGGGAGCCGAGTGAACAAGTTATCACCATAGTTCACAAGGCCGTTTAAAGTGATAAGCGGATTGGAATGGTTGCTTATCTGCTGGAGCTACCATCATATTTAGAGAGGACACATGATGTATTTTACGTTTTATTATTGCGTAAGTGTGTATCAATACTAAAGAGAATATTTGTAGAGCCACCAATAACTTTGAAGAACGACTTAACGTATAAAGAGCGTGTGGTGCACATCATGGATCACCATATGAAAAGGTTAAGGCGTAAGCAAATTTTGATGATAAAGATCGTGTGAAAACATCATGGCATGGAAGGAACAATGTGGGAATCGAAGGAGAAGATGATATACGATGTAGAGCTGTTTGAGGAGGAGTAGTGCGTTATTTTGAAATTGAATTGGAAGACAAGTTCATTGTAGTGGGAAGAATTGACAAGTCCATAAGGCCCAATTATATTTAAATTAAGTAAACCTACATTTAGGTTGTAATTAAGCAAAACCTCAAAATTTCCGTTTGCATTGAGCATGACCGAAAGGAAAAAAAGTAACGAAAAAGGAAGAAGAAGAAGAAGACATATTTATAAATTCCTGTCGTAATTTGGTGGTTTCTTCATAAGGTTAATGCGAAACCCTAAACAATATTTTGGTCATCTTTTCTCAATTCAAAGATTTGTATTATGAAATTCATTATTGGAATGAATCTAATCTAGGGGAAAATCGATTCATGTGGTAGTTAACAATATCATCATGAATCCTCAAGTCATTCGAGAAAATTGAGGTGAAGATCTTTTCTAAAAAAAATTTGGTTTTGCTTTTGATTCGTGGAGAAGTTCTTATGTTTTAAACAAAGGCATGAACGTAGTAGAGTTTTTAGGAAATTTATAATGGGAAAATTGAGACGTTATAAGTGAAGATTGAACCAAACTCTAGAATTTTCATATGAGGATTAATGGTATGTATATGAGTTGTTTTTTGTGAACTTAAGTGGTTAGAAATGACTTAGAGATTTGATATTCAAAAAAGTGTCAGCGTTTGAGAATGTAGATATTTTGGTTCAGTGCTAAAGCTGATTGAACTTCTTGTATATTATGCTCAATCGAGTGATTTCACACTCGAACCTTCGACGGAAGGCATGTGCAGTCGTGTCAGTGAGGGTTTTCACATGAGGAGTATCGGGTCGACGATATAATTCAAAGATCTTATTATGAAATTCATTATTAGAATGACTCTATACTAGGGAAAAATTGATTCATGCGATAGTTAGCAATATCATCATGAATCGTTAAGTCATCAGAGAAAACTAGTGTGATGATCTCTTCCCAGAAAAAGTTTTCACGTGTTAGTGAGAGTTTTCACGTGATATGATTAGGGGCCAAAAACCTATCTTTTTGGGATTATGGTAACAATTTGAGCAACGAAGCATTATGGTTAGTCAGGTCAATAACCTACCAACGTTCTATTGTGTTGGGGTTGCGGTAACCTTTTGAACGACATAACGTTCTATTGTACTGATGGGTGAGATTCAGTGTAACCTTGTGAGATCTTGAGTGGGTTGGAGGCCCATTAGACTTTGTGAGCATATGCACGAGCTAGAGTCTTGTGGACACAATGAGTTATGATTCGGTGTGATATTAGTTTTAGACCTTGGGTACTCAATCGGGTTAGGTAGAGTTGTCCGTGTATCTTTAGTGTGATGACAAATCATACATTGTGATATACATTTAGTGTTGGGAGAATACGTGGCACAAAGTGCGTACACGTATTGGCGTGAAAGAGGTCTCGATTAGATTTATTTTTTCATTCGCACTTATCTATTATTTGTCGTTATTATGTTTTTATATATTTCAACTCCTTTGCTCATCAATCCCCGAGGTGAGTCATCATGGGTGTGAATTTTCTCGCCGTTCATCATTTTATTTTTCTTTAACACAAGAAATAAAACATTGTAGCATAAAAAACAAAATTTGACAAGGACCTTATGAGATATTGCACAAGGTGTTTAAAGTGGGCTTATACACTTGTATTGCCAGTTGGGTGTTGACGTGATCTCGAATCGAAACTTCCTGTTAGATTGTAGATATCCTTTAACCCCTAATTAACTAAAAATGATAAATTATAACCACACAATGAACAAAAATGATGATCGTTCATATCCCTTCGAATAACTTGAATTAGCAACGATTTCTGGATAAACCAAAAATGAATTTTGTAATCACTCACAAATTTTTAATGCTAGTTCTAAGAAGAATAAAAGAGAAAACCTCTCAAATTAAAAATCGCGCTGTGTTGTACAAAATACAAAAAATAAAGAACTTAAACAGAAAAATAAATTCTATAATAAGGAAAAAAATCACAAAGTTTTATAATACGAAATGATAAAAACTAGATTGATTTGTGGAGTTTCAATGATTGTGTGAGTTCGTAGTTTTCATGCATCAAAAGAGATGCAAAATTGAAGTCATTGTGACTTATTAATCTATAATAACTCACCATCAATTCTGACTTGAATCAAATGCACAGTTTTGAGCTCTCGTCCTTGCTCTGACCCATCTTTTCCCTCTGGCTCAAAACGTTGAATTCTTGGCCATGTATGCTTGAAGATGCTTCATTCGTGCTCTCATGATTAGTTGCATTAATGCCATATCATCCGATCGACTGTTGACAATGTTACTATCATTAATTTTCATTATAATGCCCTCATCAAATGTTCCATTCAAACTACTAGAAAAATATAAATTTCGGACGGACGACATTCGTCCGTAAATGAACATCCATAACCGCAATCCGTTCGGAAACCATTTGGAATTTAGGATTGGAAATTATTCTGAAAAATGTCCGTAAATCAGTATTAAGACCATCTGCAAATTGACGAAAAAAATGTCTGAATTACTAACGGAAAAACCGTAGGAAAAGCATCAACATATTTATTTTCATAAAAAATTACAATTAAAATTCATAATTAATAATATTAGATATTAGGTTTTTTGAAAATGAAAAATATACACATTTGTTATAACAAATTTTACAAACTTGTTGGCGGTTGTGAATTATCATCATCGACTTCATCATCGCAGATATCCCAATCAATAGAAGGCATTTTTGCCTTCAACATACGCATGAATCATTGTTGTTGTGTTATATGTTATATGGTGATGACGTGACTACATTTAATTGATGGATTGAAGTTCGAGATATTTAGTATAGAATATATAATTTTAAGAAGCAAATATAAAAATTATTCTATTATTTCATTTAGAGTTCGATAAAAATTAACATGAATCATCTTAAGAGTTGGATAATTCTTCTGTCGATTCTTGTGTTTCTGAATTAGATGCAAATTAATATTATTCTTCTATTCCTTCAAATAATGCATCTTCATTTGTTTCAATTTCTTTGATTTCTGCATTGGGCAAGTTCTTCAATAGTAATTGCATCAAATGAGACATTCTCAGTGGTTTGTTCTTGCACGCCAATTATTGGTATTCGATGTTGTCGATATATTTACCCGTTAAAAGCATCTTCATTACGACAAGCCAACTAGAAGATCGTCTAGTCAATATGCGATGTAACAAACTTGATTCACTTGTGACACACGAATAAAAGGCTCAAATTTTTCATATCTTAGTGTTAAGTTAATTTCTATGACAACTAACTTGTTTATTCTTGTTCCGCGATGAATTATTAGATCAAACCAATCACATAAAATAACACCACTTTTAAGCCTATGTAACCTGGAAATATCAAATGTTGGTATAAGTCATTATAATCTTAATGGTTTACAAGATATAAATAACGATGTTCTATAGTAGTAATAAAACCTTGATATTCCAATTGTAACATTTCCTTCAAGATCTCATAAACATCTAATGTGTTGGTGGATTCACAGTAGTTTTCACCTTTCACACATACATCATAGTTCATAGTTGACTTCAATTTTTTATGTTCGTACGTGTCTTGGCAAACATCAATCTTATGATTGGTAATAAACCCAAAGATCTCACCATATTCTTTGTCTCATAATATGACTCTACTGCATTGTTATTTACATGCAAACAATCTCTACTAAATTGCGATATAGAATCCATAATTCCCAGAAGGATTGTTTTCTGTCTTCAAATACATCCAACGTACATATAAAGACAAATGTAAAAGACACATTCTACACCCATCATAGAGTGGATGTCTAGCACTTTCTAACATATCAAAAAATCTTTTTACATCTTCATTCGAACATTAATCAATATTTTCTTGTTTCTTTCACTGTATACATTTTCCACCATTTTCACATAAGGGTTCATTTCTACATATTGACGCGTCTCAAACACCTCATGATGTACAAAAATCCTAATAAAATCATCCACAACATTACTAGGTCTTGGTGCAAAATTCTCTCACTGAGATAGCTACATGGAATAATTCTGAATAAAACCTCTTAAAAAAGGTGATTCCACATGGCTATCTCACTAAAAAAAAGTTTATTTTGCATTTGATGCAAAGACAAACCAACTTATAGGATTCTTTGTAAACTTGTTAATTCGTCGCCATCCTCATAAACTGTGTAACGCCTTCGATAAACTCATTCGATACACCTTGAGTTTTTGGATTTATTCTTCTATAGGTCTAAAAACGAAAATATTCGATCTCAACGATGATGCCATTGTAATAAAACACAATAAAAAGATATGGAGTAAAATATTTGATAATTATTTGTGAAAAATAAATGTAGGTGTGAGTGGTTTATATAAGTATCTTTTGGACCGATTAAGGACAATTTTAGGACTAAAATAAATATTTTCGGACAAGTCATCCGTAAACTGTTTTTCCGATCAGCTGGAAGAAGTCCGCAATTTTCTAAAAATTTCCGGATGGACATCCTGATCGTCCGAACGCGACTGTCCGAAAAATTTGCGGACAGACCTCTCGTCCGTCCAATATTGTACACAGGTTTGTCTCCCATTGCCATCCAGAAATTTCATTTGGAAATTCCAATTTTTTTTTGTAGTGTCATCCAATATTTCACATTTCTCAGCTGAAGGAAGCAATCGGGAATCAAGAGGTTCATCATCTACCTTCAGGCATTTGGGATCTCTGGATTCGCTTTTGGAGCCAGAAGCCCTTTTGGAAGTGCATGATGGATCCCATGGAAAGGAGTTATTGAACCATTGGAAGGAGCTGGCTGAGGGTAAGGCAAAATAGGTTCCAATGGAGGAATTAGTGAGACGATATCCAAAATAGGTAAAGGCTAATGGGGCAAGAACTGATAAGAATTGATTCATTCGCATGCGTTAGGATGAGGAGGAGGAATTCGGTTACCGTTATTTAATGTTTGGGATTTTCTTGTAATTCTTATAATACATAAACTTGGTTTTTGATTGAATGAATATTTAGAATTATCTCAACCTGGAGAGTTGTAATCTTGACTTCACAGGTTGTGTTCATTTTCAAATTCATACTTTGTTTCCGATCATTAGAAACCTTCTGAATATCCTTCGAAAAAACCTTCTAAACGAGAATGAATCTATCCATTCTTCTGAACCAGAACCAGTCTGTGTAAGGAAAGGCAAAGATGACGTGCTAATTCTATAATCATTTCATTAGGGACCATATCCCCATGCTAAACGAAGAAGAATTGATGCTGAAAAATTTATTGACCACGACCCTAGAGAAAACCCGAATCATTCTCCGCCGGTTCCTAGTCTCGAGTTGAAAGCTTTATGAACTTTCTTATGGTTAAAAAAAAAAACAAAAATTTTGTATAAAAACGCCGTTTAAGATTTAATCGCCTGTCGTATGAGTAATATAAATAAGTATAGTTTGAATGAGAAAACAATTATGTCTGTTGAGTCAAATAACCAATGTGTAAAAATAGTAGCACATGCCATTTAAAATTTTGCAAAAAAAAAAAAAAAGAAAATTATTAATCATATACAATTTACTCAATTTTCAACTTTAGGTATTTTTCATATAATTAGGATTTTTGTGATTATAAAATTGAGATTTTGATACGAAGGGCCATTTTGTAAAAAGGTTCTTTTTGATATGCTGAATATAAAATGATACAAATTTTTATATAGATATGGATGGCGGTAGAACGAGGAGACTCAAAGAGAGTCAAACTAGAAAAATGCGAAACGTGATTACGAGGAAACTAGAATGACGAGAAGTGTAATCACAAGATATCTGGAGACGAGGAGTCGTTGTACATCCCAATAGTCTTTGTATATCCCAATAACCCCTCAATTTGGAGCATGTAGTGCCCAACATGTCGAGGAAGGCATCAAACTCCTTTTGTCAGAGAGCTTTTGTGAAAATATCAGCGAGTTGTAACTTGGTCGAAACATGTTGAGTCTGAATATTCGGCTTTAGAATTTCGTAGACAAGTCCACACATGTAAAATGTGTTTTATCTTTTATGATGGCTTCTTCTTAGTTTGTAGATGTAAAGATCTACGTGCTACTATTAACTCGCCCTTTACTCCCTCCTACTCCTCTAACTCATCATCTAGATTAGGTACATACCTCTGATTCGGTGGCTAATCCTCTTTTGATGCATTCTCTTAACTTCCATCAAATCGTGTGATCATGGCCATGTTGTTTGGACAGTCCCGAGCAAAGTGACCCGACCTGGACACTTGAAAGAGTGAGTATGACGATTCATAAGGTTATGTCGATGGTAGCTGCTAGTTTAGATCGTGGTGCCTCCACTTTCTTCTTAGCTTATGTTGTATGTCCGGTTTGTTAAACTGTTTAGCTTTAGGATTATAGGTAAAAGAGTTACCATATGTTTGGCCGATTTTTCTCTTTCTCTTTAGTTGTTTCTAAATCTTTACCGCCAGATTTAGCAAATCATCCATGTTCGCGTAATGATGAATTCCCACACGATTTTGTATATCAGGGTTGAAACCACTTATAAACTGATCCATTGTTGCCTCTCAATCTTCCTCGAAGTTCATCTTAATCACCATGAAGTCTATCACCTTTGTAGTAGTCTTCTATGCTTCTACTACCTTGCACCAATTGCTTTAAAACATATTGATCTTTCGATAATGGTGAGAAGGTACAAATCAATTCCGTATGTTGGTGCACATCTCATCTCAAGTGGTGATAGTAAGATCTCCAAGTTACCTTCGAAAAAGCCTGAGCTGATCCCACCACGCCAATTCACAGTCGTTGAACTTGGTTTCTATCAGTTTCTCCTTAAGTCCTCGTTTAAAATCGCGAGTGCGTTTGCAAACAGCAGCACATGTGGATTCTGAATCGACGTTTTTTCCTCTGGTAATAATCTGAATTTAAGGTGTTTTTCTTCTTTTAGGTCTCTGAGTTCATTCGGTCTTTGCATGCTTTCTTCTTCTGTATATACATGACTCCCCAGAGTTTCTGTTCTGTAGAAATAACAATTTGTTCATGGGGTCTTGGGTTTTTTACCTCTGGCAATGGTCGGAAATTGGGGTGTTTTACCATGTCTCTTGAGAATATAACATGATTCTCTGGAGTTATTGTTCTCTAAGTGATGCTTGTTTTGTTCTATTTCAATGTATCTGATTAGTTTTCAGACAGGTACAGTCTTGTTTGGGTATATATCTCTCTTGTCAATGAGAGCATCAAATATCACTCTCTTTCACCGGCTTGTGCCTTAGCTTCGAGAGCATCTGAATCTTCGTTTGGCTCATTCCCAATTGCTTTCTCGAATTCCTCCGCATCAAATCCATTCTCTTTCGCCGCTATCCTCTTTTCTACCTCATCGACTTCCCTGCTCACACATTCGCTATCTTCTTAACGCACTTCCTCACCATGAACCCACAGAACACCTTCTGAATTCTCACCGCCGATTCCGACTAGGACATCTACCGATCGATTCCACAAACCGAACCGGATAGTAACCACCTTTAATGGGTCCACCGATCGAATCCCCTGCTTCGGCTGACCCGCGATCACTCTTCGAGACGCCGCCATTCCAACATCATGAACCGGAATTCCTCTCACACTCGGCCTGTTACGTACCGGAGTATTCAGTGGCTACTCAACAATGAATCATCGATGGTTCCAATATAGACAATGAGGAGAACCAGATCGCTTATCTCTCTCCTCTCGGTAAAAAAAGAAAGAAACAGAGAATGATTGGAGATAGAAAATATATAAAATAATATATATTTATAAAAATTTAAAGTAATGGTGTAACATGACGGAATATCAGATATATTCTTGTAGGGCTAAAACGCTTGAAAAATACGTTTCTCTAAAATAATTATTTAATCGGAAAAAATTGGAAAAAAGACAAATTTACCCTTAATTTTCGAACGTGAAAAAACCCGCATTATAGGTATTTTCGACGAGAAAAACTGTCAAACCGTGTCAAAACCAAGAAAGAACAAGTGATTTCGAACTTGATAGGGATCGATTCGAAGTTGGCAAGAAGGAAATGGCTAGAATCAGCAGCAGTGGAGAAGAGAGCACGAGTCAATCTTCAATGGCGTCAATAAGTGTAAGTAGATCGATTTCTAGGGTTTTGCAGGCTGTCAAGTCCCAAAATGGTTTATTGATTTGAAATGGGTGTGAGTGTCAATGAGTCGGTTGAGTCTCAGTGAGTCGGTTGAGTCGCAAGAGTCGGTTGTCTCAGTGAGTCGGTTTGGGTCGCGATGGTCGGTTGAGCGTCGATTTCTAGGGTTTTGCAGGCTGTCGAGTCCTAAAATGGTTTATTGATTTGAAATGGGTGTGAGTGTCAGTGAGTCTGTTGAGTCTCAGTAAGTCGATTTGGGTCGCAATGGTCGCTTGAGCGTCACAGGGAGTCTAAAGGTCGTTTGAGTCGGTTGTCTCAGCGAGTCGGTTTGGGTCGCAATCGTCGCTTGAGCGTCGCAGGGGGGGTCTAAGGGTCGTTTGAGTCGGTTGTCTCAGTGAGTCGGTTTGGGTCGCAATCGTCGCTTGAGCGTCGCAGGGGGTCTAAGGGTCGTTTGAGTCGGTAGCCTGAGTTAGTCGGTTTGGGTCGCATGGGTCAGTTGAGTCGCATGGGTCGGTTGAGTCGCATTGGTCGGTTGAGTCGCATGGGTCGCTTGAGTAGGTAAAAGTATAATGTATTCTTAATTAATTGGTCATTTTGCAGGTGGCACCAAAGCCGAAGTTTGTGTATGAATTCAAGCACATGGACAGAATGCCAAAGATCACCACCAAGTGTTATCCTCACGAGACAATAACGAAGCTGAGAGGAATCTTAGATGAATACGAGTTGTATTACTTCGACAAGGAATCACAATTTTGAACATTTATTCCATTTCCAATGTGAATCCACATTAACTAAGGTTCAAATGTCTATCCTCCTAAATCACTCTATGATTGTACGAGACAAGTAGGAGTTCTGGTTCATCTTAAATGGTGTTCCCATCCGGTACTCT
>CM071860.1:36363632-36397561 GCA_036759665.1 Gynandropsis gynandra
TACTCATGTGTGCAGACTTCAGCGAGCAATCTATGGTCTCAAGCAAGCTCCTCGAGCTTGGTATTCGGAACTTCGCACATTCCTTCTTGCTCACGGCTTTAGCAACTCTTTGGCGGACACCTCCTTGTTCATTCTCAACACAACCGCGCTACAATTGTATGTGCTGGTTTATGTTGATGATATTATTGTTACAGGCAATTGCTCATCGAAAGTCCAGCAATTCATTTATGCCCTTGCCGCCCGCTTCTCCATCAAGGACTTGGGTGACTTATCATACTTTCTCGGGGTAGAAGCAACGCGAACATCTCATGGCCTACATTTGACTCAACGGAAGTACATTCAAGATCTTCTCAACCGTTGTCTCATGCATGAAGCAAAGCCGGTTCCTACACCCATGCCGTCCTCATATCGTATGACACTTGGCATGGGGACTTCCCTCTCCAATCCCACGGAGTACCGGTCCATTGTTGGTGGACTACAGTATCTATCTCTCACACGACCAGACGTTAGCTTCGCTGTCAACAAGCTGTCCCAATTCATGCATGCTCCCACGGATGTTCATTGGCAAGCCATCAAGAGAGTCCTACGTTATCTTGCTGGCACGAAGGATCGAGGTATCTTCCTATCCGCCAAGAACACCCTCTCCTTACATGCCTTTACCGATGCAGATTGGGCTGGAGGCTCCCTTGATCTCAAGTCCACCGGGGCGTATCTCCTCTTCCTTGGTGCGCATCCTATTTCCTGGTCGTCTAAGAAGCAAACCGGACTATCCCGTTCGTCTACCGAGACTGAATACCGCTCTATTGCGTCTACGGCCGCGGAAGTTCTATGGGTCGTTGCTTTACTATCTGAAGTTGGGATCAAGTCATCATCACCACCTACCATCTATTGCGACAACATTGGAGCGACATACCTCAGTGCTAAGCCCGTCTTTCACTCCCGAATGAAGCACTTGGCGCTACACTATCTCTTCGTCCGCGGCCTGGTCGAGTCAAGTACTCTTCGGGTTACTCATGTACGAGCCGCGGATCAACTCGCGGATATTCTCACGAAGCCTCTTCCGAGACTTCCGTTTTAGCTCTTGTTTTCCAAGATTGGACTCACCGAGGGTGCTCCATCTTGAGGGGCGTGTAAAGGATACATGTATAGGGGTATATAAGTCTTTTTGTAATTAGGTCTAACTTTTAAACTTTTGTATATTTAGCCGTTTTGGCTCATTTGAATCAATCAATCTGATTTCAAATTATCAGCTTTAGAGTTGCATCGATTCCTCGTGTTCGACCCTGGTACTATACGATCCGTATTCTTGCGGAAGCGTTAGTCTAGGTAAATTATTACTTGAGATTAACAACATCAGCCCTCTTTCTTACTAGCTTTTGATCTGTTGGGTCATGAGATTACGTGATAGAGAAGTAACATATCAATGCTTATGCACATTCTCACAGGAGATGCAGATGATATGTGCTCTCAAGAGCCAAATAGATCAACTTAACGTGAAATGTTCGAGTTATGAAACTCGATCAAATCATGGAGAGGAAAGTGAGAAATGGATGAGCTTCTTAAAACATATATTTAGAATGCAAGCATAGTAAAATAAAATCAATGGCATTTTCTTGAATTGGCATTTTATTTGAACTACAATCTTTGTCTTCTTTTGCTTCAGCATTTTTTTTAACTTGATACAAAATATGAGTTGTTCTTTGGGAAGTTTCAATATAATAATGTTTTAAGAAGTTTATTCCTCTTGAATTCAATTTATACCATTTGTATCAATATTGATATATACCTCAAATGATGCTTTGTGAAGCTTTGTTGCTACAGTTATGGGTTTTGCTCTAAATATAGCCAAAATTGGTGTCACTGATTGTATAGTTGTGTATACTTTTTTCCTTGTGTCTTTTGGTTGTGATTAAACATACAGTCTTATATTGTGTTGGATTCTTGGTTTTTAAATCTGAAATCAGTTTAATGAACTCTACAGGGACTACATGTGCGTGAGTCCTTACCCGAACTATATTCATTGAAGTTTTAATGTCATCGATACAAGTTCAATATGGAGAGTTCGGGGATTTAGCGTGTTTCTTTGTACACAATGTTTTAAGAAGAATTATACAATATATTTCATATATTGAATACTATTCCTTTTTCGTCAAGTTAAATTTATCTAGAATGATAAAAGTTGATACATTGCTACAGGTCATATATTCAAAATACTTCGAAATGATTCTTCTAAAATTCACAAAATGAGCGCAACACAATATGTACTTAGTTTAGATAAAATCGACAAATAATGACATACTTTGAAATCCATGATACACTAACTTTTCTTATAGAGCTAGTTAATACGCTAATATGTATTTAGATCAATCCATGATGTCTAACAACACTGAAGACGGTGCAGCGGATGATATGGTGTCCCATAGATACACTAAGCATGTATATAATTATCTAGAAATCTATGACTAAGTGAGCATTTAAGCACAGATCAAGAAGTTTCAGATAACCATGGAAACCCAAAATAATATGTTTCTGATTACAATTTTTTCAAAATTTTCCTGCCGCATCATATGAAATTTAAAAACAACATTTAAATCACAACCAATACCTAAAGAAATAAAAAACAAATAATTATTGTACATGATCCAAGGAAGGAACCAAAAGCAATATTTTGTAGGTCTTCCTAAATGAGCCAAGGAAGGAACCAAAAGCAATAGTCTGAGCTCTCTTCTCTAATTTTAATGCTCCAATGGTCCAAATAACTATGTCATGTTCGATCCCTTACAAACCCTTCTCAAAGAAGTTGTTCGTCACTAGATGTGGATACGAGGACACATCAATGTGGGGAACTGAGGTTCTTTCTGATATTTTTCTAAATTTCAATTTCAATTTACGTTAGCCACCATACAAACAAAATTAAATCATCATTTACGTTGGCCACCATACGTTTTAAAATTTCAATGATATTATAAATAAATGGTATTGTTAGTTTACATTACATCTTATAAATCTATTGTTTGAATTTTTACATTGAAAAATAGAACTTGTACGTTTGTATTGAACGGTAAATATATCAAATGTCATAACAATTTAAATTAATAAATTATATATAACGTTTAAAAAACATACAATGTAATTATTAAAAAACCACGTAATGCGCGGGTATCATCTAGTTGACATTAATTTGAGAGATTTTGAAATGTGTATCAATGAAACGAGTTATTCATAATATGTAAATGAAAAAATGGATATTATTAAGATAAAGTAAATATTGAATAATCTCTTTTTTCAACAAAATTCATAAAACACAGTGCATTCTTTTTATTACAAATAATAAAATATCAATTGAAAAAAATCTATGAGATATTATAAAATTATAGAATATATTAATAAAAATTAATTTTACGACCATAATATAATTCTTATGCGAAAAAAATATAATCTAAAACAAAAAAATGTAACACATATAAAAAGATTTAGATAGTTTCACCCATAATGACATTTTGTAATGTAATATAGAAAGCGATGAATAATTTGTAATGTAATGCGTATACTAAAATGTAATACTAGTTTATTAAATTCTTAAACATAATATTGTCAAACTAATTGATAGAAAAATATAATAGGAAGAATATTGATTTAAATAATAAGAAGGTGATAATGAAATACAGAAAAACCAAATTAGAAACTAATATACAAAAATGTGTTTAAGTAAATGCTTTAAAAATTAAACTTATTATATATTAACATATAACACAAAAATATCTTAAATAATTAATATGAGTATTCATAGAAAATTATGTTAATAAGAATACATAGAGAAATTAAACAAAAGGTATTGAACCATTATAATAAACATATATAATAAAATGTATGTTTTTATCAATCAAGAGCAAAACCAAATCAATTAGTTGATCAACCTTTTTGGCTTCCCAAACACGAAACAAGGAAAAAATGATGTGTTAATTGGATCGACAAATTATTGAGATCGTTGATAGTTATTTTTTTTTTTTTGAATTTGCAATGGTAATATCAATATCTTTAGGAGAGCGACGAGTTGAATATTTTTATGATTTGGGTAAATGATAGATACATTCTATTTATAGGATGAAAACAATTTTTTTTGTAAAAGAATTATATTGTAATAATGTTAAATGGATGTTACAAATAACATACCATTTATAAGAGAATAAATCATTGATTAATTATTGTATTATTTTTTAATTTAACAAAAAATTGCGGAAAATTTTAGATGTTTACGTTATTTATAATAAAAGGAAATGGGTTAAAGGAAATTAAAGTCATAATCATATATATAAAAGCATGGTTTTTTCCTCCCATCCCGTGCTGCCACGTTAGCGGAGGGAGGAAAAAACCAAAAATATCCTTCTCTTCCCCAAATAAACCCTCTGTTTTTTCACACCGGCTGCCCCTCTCATCCTTTCGCGTCTCGTCCTCTTCCTGCTTTCCATCTTCCTTTTGCTTGATTCGGTCACATTAACACAACTCTCTTAAATCTCTCTTCAAATTCATTGTATTTGCCCCAATAATCAGGGAGAGCAGTAATCACCTAAGCGCGACAGTGGAGCGGGAATAAGGACCCTCTACGCGACATCGGGGGCAACGTTCAGAGAGCAATTGATTGTCAACGAGCAACGAGGAAGACGATGCGCCATTGAAGCTGCAGAAAGGTCCTTATTCCCGCTCCGACGAAGCCAACAGGAGGCGGAAGGTAACGCTGAGCGACGAAGGTGAGGTAGAGGGAGCGGAAGAAGGCAAAGGAAAGAGCAATTGACGAGGACGATGAGCCATTGATGAGGTCTCCGACGAGGCCGACAGGAGGCAGAGGGCGCGGAAGAAGGTGAAGTTGAGCGACGAAGGTGAGGCAGAGGGAGCGGAAGAAGGGGAAGGGAATATCAATTGAAGCCGATGCGCCATTGAAGCAGCAGAAAGGTCCTTATTCCCGCTCCGACGAATCCGACTGGAGGCGGAAGGTGAAGTTGGACGAAGATGAAGACGTAGAAAGTATGGAACCGACAACTCCGGCGATGAATTGGATTCTGTTGGCGGATTTCATTCTTCCAATCGGCCAGGAGCAGCGGGGGCAACGTTCTGAATTCTGATGGTTGCGGCGTCTTCGCGCAATAGCGCTAATCAGGGAGAGCAGTCGGTGCAGGTTAGGTATCCATACCAGCGAACACCCATTCTTTCGATTTTCTTATGCATCGTATTATTTCTCCATGCCTTTTCGAGTGTTCCTTCATATCCCAGTCTTCTCCAATGTTTGGTTGCTCTAAAGCTGAGCGGCGGTGAGGTGAGGCGTACTTTGACATTATTTCCGGTGGGTGAGGCATTGTCGAGGGACGGTGCTACTCAGGGAGATCAGGAGGCACAGGTTAGGTTGTTTATAATGCAAATGCCCTTTTCGTTGTTCCTAATGTTTCTAAGCATTTCTTATTACAGATTAAAATTCTTTGCAATGATCAACCTGTCTTGGGGAAGAACGACTTCAAGCATCTCCTAAAGTAAGACATATGTTGTTGCTTAAAATTCTTTGTTCTGATCTTTTCACGTTGTCTTGAAATTCTGTGAGTTGCTTTATGGGCATTGATCTTCGCTTTGTCGTACTTTAGATGTGATCGCTTTTTGAATCTGTGCTTCTGATGACTGAAGAGCTTGAAACTCTGTTGTTTTGCAGGTGCAAGGTGATGATACAAGCAGCTGCTGCCCCAGAGGAGAACAACGCCAAGCAATCTCGGAGAAGGGCCAAGAAAACAATCCCGGGAGTGGTCTTTGCGATATGGAAAAAAGAATGGATCTAAGGGTTCTTCAAGGGATTGCAAGCTCAGATTCTGAAGACATTTTTAAGCTCTGCCTTGCTGCTGATGATCAAGGAGAAAATCCCTGCAACCATATGGATTCTATTCTTGACGGGTAGGACTCAAATCGCTCATGATGTTTATTGTTTTTTAATGATATTTCATTTGATGCGATCTTTTGTAAACAGGTTTGAAGATGAAGAGTCCATGGTAAGGAAAGTTGCTTCATCGACATGTCATGCGCTAATCTTTTACATGGTGTTTTTTTCCCGGTTTTTAGTTCTGAAGTTGACAGCTTCGCTTCGCCTACCTGATTGTCGATTTTGGAATCTGTTTTGCGTTTGTATAGTGGATTCTGTTGTCTATATGAATAGAACATAATTCCAAGTTGTCATAATTGTGCCGTTTAGTGGTACAATTAGATTGTGTCATTTAGCTCAACTGTAGGTGTCATGTCTCCTTTGAGTTTAAGCTCTTTGCCGAAGTTTTTTTGTTCATCGTGGGTTTAGTTGGGAGTTCGATTTTATATTATTATTATTCCTTAAATTAGTATGTGTCTTTGAGCATTTTGAGACATAAATGGCTCAAGAAAAGAAATAGAACATGGCGTACTTAAACTGTTCTTTATTTTTAAGAATGTGCTGAGACTTGGGCTTCTTTGATGAGTGGTGTCACTGTTCTTTTGTTCTTTCTATTTACCATGTTCTTTCTGATTGTTCTAAGATGTTGGATTTGGATTTTACATTTATGATATTATTGTTGGCGCATATTCAGTGTTCTGTATTGTGGTGGATAGAAGTGTTCTTGGCATCTCTCAGAATAACATTAAATCATCTGTTTATCATGTTGGTGAAAAATGTTTCTTCTTCCTTTGACTATGTTTCAGTTTGAGCTTATGGTGCTACTGGACTTGATCAAGAAAGGTCATCCACAGCCCGACACAAAGATCGGCGGAGGGATCATTGTACACAACAGATGCCTTTAGCTTCAGGAAGTGTGTGGATCATATCCTCCCATTGCCTTAAAACATGAAGGCTCCAAAGTATGGTTCTGGTGGCAGAGGTGGTTATAGAAACGGAAGAAGCGGAAAATTCCGAAAATGAATCAACCATATCTCATACATTCTTGCCCATTTCATGGAGTCAGACATTTTGAATCTTTTTAGTACAATGCAGAAAATCCCTGCAACCACATGGATTCTGATTCTTGACGTGTTGGACTCAAATCGCTTATGATCTTTGTTGTTTTATATGAAATTTCATTTGATGTTATTTTCTGTAAACAGGTATAAAGATGGAGAGTCCATGGTATGGAAAGTTGCATCAGCAGCTTATTTCATCTGGTCTGAAAGTCCTCTTGAGATCCTCGGTTCTGTTATTACTATATCCTTTGATGATCAAGCTTCTTCACCTATTAAAGAGCATGATTTAACGACAGAAGATGTACTTTCCATAATAGCCGGAATATCCCTATGATACCAATGGCGTTTAAGTTGTTTCTGATGCTTCTTGTCATTTCTTATTACAGATTACAATTCTTTGTGATGATCCACCTGTTTTGGGGAAGAATGCTTTCAAGCATCTCCTAAAGTAAGACATATGTTGTTGCTTAAAATCCTTTCTGATGCTCTTTTTTTGCATTGTATTGAAATTTTGCCCCTTGCTTTATGGGCATTGATCTTCGCTTTTTTTTGCTTTAGATGATGTCGCTTTTGGACTCTGTGGGTATTGATGTGATATTCTGTAAATAGGTTTGAAGATGAAGAGTCCAAATGCTCCAAAACTCCAACAGGTACCATTCATATTTCTCATTCAACCTTGCAGTCAGAAACTGATAAGAAGGGTTTCTGCATTTAGGAATCTGATGGGCGATTGTTGCGTTCATTGAGTGTTAAGGAACTGAAAACACTTGCGAACAGGCTCGAGAAAGCTATCTCTAGGATCAGGTCTAAAAAGGTATGCATTATCACATTATATACTTTACAACCAATGATCCAAACCATTTTTTTCTGACTTTTTAAAATTTAATCCTCTCCCATTATGAGAAACATCATGAACTTCTTCTTGCCGAAATAGAATTATTGCAGAAAAGTGTTTCTTTTTCCACCAGATACTTCTCAGTTTGTTCATACATAAATACTTCTGCCATGAATATCTCTCTGCATATTCGAACATGAGATTGAGCTTGATAACGAAGCCATCTATATGCGCTACGCTTAGGCAACAGATCCAAATGCTCCAAAACTCCAACAGGTACCATTCATATTTCTCATTCAATCTTACAGTCAGAAACTGATAAGAAGGGTTTCTGCATTTAAGAATATGATGGGCGATTCGTTGAGTTCATGGAGTGTTAAGGAACCAAAAACACTTGATAACAGGCTCGTGAAAGCTATCTCTAGGATCAGGTCTAAAAAGGTATATCACATTATATACTTTACAACCAATGATCCATACCATTTTTTTTACTTTTTTTTAATTTAATCCTCTCCCATTCTGATAAACAACAAGAGCTTCTTCTTGCTGAAATAGAATTCTTGCAGACAAGGCTGTCTTTTTCCACCAGACACTTCTCAGTTTGTTCATACATAAATACCTCTGCCATGAATCTCTCTCTGCATATTCGGACAGGAGATTGAGCTTGATAACGAAGGCATCTATCTGCGAACAAGGGTAATGCTAATGTCGATTCATTAAATTGGATATTTCTTAAATGTTGTGATTAATATCACCAAAATTAACCGTGCTTCCGTATGGTGCTCTTACTTTAAACGAAGTTGGCTTCCCGGTGAGTCCCCTTAGATAAAAAAAAAACACTATGCTCGAATAGTAGGCTCAGTCATGGTTTGCTTCCAACGTTCGAACATCAATGCTAATTAACTTACAGTCTATTCCATGTCCAGTTTTTCCTGGACGAGCAATCATTGGATGTTCAGTGCCCAAGATAAAGGGAGCTCACATTGCCATGAAATCAGGTGTCAATCCTTCCATTGCTACCTGAGTTTGTGATCATTTATATCCTATATGATTTGTATGATCATGTATATATAAAATAAACAAAGTGTTTTTTGTTTTTATATTCCGGTTGGTACCCTAATATCAGCATTCTTTCACAATTCACATGAATGTTAGAAGCTGGAGCTGCATTTAGTGCAATTCATGAAAGTTTAAAAATGAATACTTATTGGGACAACTTGAGAAATTCATGAAGGTTCAAAAATGAATACCAAATCATCAATATTATACTAATTTATAATTATATTTTATATTATAATATTCATTATAACTTATAAAGTTTTATACATTGTAAATTATTAAATTATTGATGGTAGTACATTATCAAATATAAGTCACCATTAGCTAAAAACTAACCTACTCTTAGTATTGATTGAGTAGGATTTTAGAAATCTTCCAGTTTCGAGTTTAAAAATATTATATTACATATAAGATATGTTTAATTTTAAAATATAATATTGAGAATACACATGAAACGATAGTATGACAAAAAATATATCTTACGAAATATAACAATATTAGAGGAAGAGTTCTCACGCACATGTTTCAATCCAATTTCTTTTTTCTGTTTTAGGTATAATTTAATTTAAATATCTAAATTTACGGCCAATTATTTTCTCAACTGAATTTTTTAGTTCCATGCAAATCCCTAATCCGCTAGATCACACGTAAAAGTTGAACCACTTCTTCCGCAAAATTTGTTTACTTTGCTTGAACCATTTAAAATGCTAAAAATATGTCTTTAATATATCGATATGAGATAGACTTGCTATGTACTTTTGTTCAAATATTGCTCAAATGATTGTGAAGAAAATAACCATGATCGTAACAAGTGTTATTCCCATCATGATCAGTGTTATTACAAAACTAAATTATAATTAATATTAATTAATATTTTGTCCAGTTTTATATCGTTACGTAATTATCCTTTGTTAATGTATCAATTAGGTTTGCTAACATTTCGACCGTTTTGCTCTACAAACATCTACACCAGTCAAAATATAAAGACAATAAAAAAATTCAAACATAAATACTCAAATAATGTTCATACCTCAATAATTGTTTTTTAATCATATAAAGATAGGAAAAATAATTATGCGAAAAAACTAATGTTTAAATCATGAGATCATTTTCTCTGACAAATTATGCTTTAAAATTTCAAAAATATTAAGAATAAATTGCAGTGTTAGTGTACATTACATCTTACAAATCTATTTTTTCCTTTTAAAATTGAAATTCAAGCATTTGAATTATCCAATACATATATAAAATGCCATTAAAATGTATGAATTATTAAATTATATACAATATTTAAAGAAAATGCAATTTAACTATCATAAAACCGTGCAACGCACAGGTATCATCTAGTCATCGTATATAATAAGGAGGTTTTTTTCTCTCCTCTCATGAAGCCACATCACCAAGAGAGAGAAAAACCCGTATTTATAACTAATTTAAATATAATCTTAATAGTAATAAATTAGAAGTTATTGTTATTTTTATTATTTTAATATAAAAATTTGTTTACAAATTTTTCCAAAAATAAATTATAATTTATTTCTAAATTAATCAAATTAAAATTTATTTTATTGTTATAGTTATTATTTTATTGTTATTGTGATTGTTATTTTTTTATTATTGTTATTATAAAAATTTTTTTACAAATTTTTTTAAAAATAAATTATAATTACTTCTGAATTAATCAAATTAAAAATTTAAAAATATTAAAAAAAATATTAAAAAATTTGAAAACAATTGGAAATATTAAAAATAATTAAGTTGTTAGGTATTCGCTTGAGTTATCTTCTTCTTTATAATAAAAAATAAAAACAAAATTTGAATAAAATCATTTTTATTTATATCAATCTGTATATGGATATAGAATCATATCAAGAATCAAAATCAAATAAACACTCAAAAACTAATATTTATAATATGATTAGAGTTGATTTATAATTTATGTAATCATATATATAATAAGGAGGTTTTTTCTCCTATTGTGAAACCACATCACCAAGAGAGAGAAAAATCTATATTTAAATCTAATTTAGCTATAATTTTAATAGTAATAAAATAGAAAATAATCATATATTTTATTGTTATTGTTATGATTTTTATTATTGTAATTATAAAAAATTGTTTACAATTTTTTTAAACAAATTTTAATTTCTGTTTGAATTAATCAAATTAAAGTTTTTAAAAAATATGAAAAAAATTAAATAAACTTTGAAAACAATTGGAAATATTAATAATAATGAAGTTGTAAGGTAGTTAATTTCTTCTTTATAATAAAAAATAAAAACAAAACTTGAATAAAGTCGTTTTTATTTATATCAATATGTATGTGGATATAGAATCATATCAAGAATCAAAATCAAATAAACACTTAAAAAACTAATATTTATAAAATATGTTGTAACCTATATTTATATTTTGTGTAATATACTGGTTGTTTTCGTTAAATATTAACATTTTGAATCTTTATTTTATATCAATATGTATGTGGGTATAGAACCATATCAAGAATCAATATAAAATAAAGATTCAAAATATTAATATTTAACGAAAAAAACCAATACATTATACAAAATATAAATATAGGTTACAACATATTTTATACAACATATAAACACATATAGAACTATATTCAAGTAAACATATATTCGGTTTTTATCTTTACATTTTAAATTTCCACTTATAAAAAAATTGCATACACCAATCTCAAAAACCTAAAAGTTTTCAAGACCAAGAATCTGATTTGTTCTATTGTTTTTTTTTTTTTTTTGCAATGGACATCTAAATAGGGATGACAAACAATTTAAGAAAACACAGTTTAATTATCATAAAACAGCATAATGCGCGAGTATCATCTAGATTTTGATAAACGATATTAAAAAAATAACACTTATATTAATTAATATATGTTTTTTTTCCCTATTGTTGCATAATTATCCTTTGTAAATGGATCAATCATGTTTGTTAACACTTCGACCGTCATGCTCCACAAATATATATATATATATATATATATATCAATCAAAATCTAAAGACAATCAAGAAATTCAAACATAAGTTAGTTTTAAAGATTCTCAAATTATGTCCATACCTCAATAATTATTTTTAAATCATGTTATAAATTCAATATAGTCCTAACAAATTATGCAGATACGTATAAAAATACATAAAAAACTTATGTCCAAATTATGCAATCATTATCTCCAACAGATTTTGTTTTACAATTTCAATGATATTATTAACATATGTTATTGTTAGTTTACATTACATCTTATAAATCTATTGTTTAAATTTTTGCATTGAAAATTAGAACTCGTGTGTTTGTATTGACTCATACATATATCAAATATCATAACAATTGAATTAATGAATTATGTATAACATTAAAAAACATACAATATAATTATCACAAAACCATGCAACGCACATGTATCATCTAATATATATAAATTAATTACAATTTTGACATCTATAAATCCGTTATCCATGAAGAAATATTTTTCTAGTGTAAGAATAAATATTTTTCTATATAAATTTACATAACTCTTATTGATACATATTGACAGTTACATATTCATATAGTCAATCAATGTTTGGAAATAATTTATTGTTCATAGACTAATAGACTAACAAAAACTTAGAATAGATAAGAAAACCAATTATATATGCATTTATTAAACGATAAAAATGAATTACATCTCATATAAAAGATTGCATTTCATAGATATTACTTTTTATTATATAAAAATTGTAATTCATTAATTAATTATAATTAAAATGCATTGATTATTAGTTTGGTTATAGAGAAAAAATAACTACAAAACTATAATTATTAGTTTAATAATTTACTGAATTTTATTTCAAATAAATATATAAATTTTTTAATTATTTATTAATTTACTAATTTTTTATTTATTTACATAATAACTAAAATATCCTCTAAATTTAATATAAATATTTTTTGTTTCTTTAAAATATTGATATTACTAATATATAATTCATTTAAAGTAATTTATTAATGGTAATTAATAAAGAATAAAAAAATTACTTTGATGATGTGGCAGCTTAAAAAAAGAAAATGCATAAAAAATTAATTTTTTAGTAATTAAACCCGCGTGATATGCGAAATTTGAGAAATAAATGTTTTAATTTCATTTGTGTATAATTTTATATAATTTTAAAATTAAAATTTTGGTGTATTTCGAGGATTTCTCAAATTTTAAATTAATTTTGGGCTGGAGAGTAATTGATAAAATTGATATAGATAGTTGGTACTACGTATTACATCTAATTTAATAAACTTTTGTCAATATAATTAAGAAAACAAAAAATAATGTGTATTTTGAATCACTTTAAAAGGTTTTTATAATTGTTCTATGTTACAAAAGTTACTTTAAATACATAGATAACAAAAACAAAGATAAAAAAATATAGATTTATTATTTTCTAAAAGTAAGCATTCATATATTCACAATTTATATTTTTTAATAATCTGACAATATTTAGAACTTTTATAAATAATAAGAATCAATGAATGTTTAGGAAAACATGTTTTTTTCACAAAATAAAGGGATACAACTAATTCGATGCAACAATAAAAGATAAATGGAAAAATTGGTGTCCTTAACAAATTATTTATTTTTAAATATGAAATATATTTTAATTGATGATAAATTCCACTTTTATCAATATAACAATGATATATTGAAGTACTCAAGCTGAAACTGTAATAATTTTAATTGAAACCAAAATTTTAAAACTCATCAATTTCAAAATTTTTGTTATAAGATCACTTTTTTATCATAAATTATTCAAATTATTACAAAATTTATCCAATATTATAACTTCATAAAAAAAATTAATAGTATAGCTAGTTTACAAATATCTTGTAATTGATTCTTGATGGTGTAATTATTTTTTGTTAATTATGTGTTTTTTCATATCAATAGTTAGAAAGAAAATAGAAATTTAGTATGAAAGATATTATAGCATAGAATATTTTTTCAACGTACAATTTTTTGTTATCTTAAATTTTTCACATATATAAATCTTGGTACGAATGTTTTGGGTTTTATAAAAATTAATTACTTGTATGAAACTAAAATACAGTAGATAACACTTTTGACAAAGAAAACCTAATGATGTGACATCAGATACATGGAAAGTATATGTGATGTGCCTATCAAATAAACACACAAAAAGACAACATACATATATATATATATATACCACTACACTTAATTATTGGATTTTTTAAGATATGATATAGATATATGTTTTATATTTTGTAATTTTATTATTTTCAATTATTTATTACAAAATCTATTTAGATCAAATGTGAAATGATTCTTTATATTTTTTCAATTTTATAGTCGAAACCCTTGTTATCATTTTTCTGTGATTAGTGCCTTTGTATCTCCATTCACTTGTTTCATGCGCTTGTATATATCATTATCTCAAGCATTATTGTCATTTTTTGACCCACATTTTTAGACCCATTTTCAAAATTACAAACCTCACCATTATGACCTTATTTTACGTTATTATCCCCACCATCTTCCTCCTTGACACCACCATCAGTTTCTATTTAAAACTTATTAGTCAGAATGTAGAGGTTTGAAGACCGTGTGCAAAGCACCAATAAATTGGACAACATTTTTATGTCGGATTTTCCTATTAACAGGAAACTGTAAGCTACAGAAAGTGAAGAGAATTATCACATCTAAAGGTATGTGCATTGGTTACTTGTACATAGTAAGAAGACTCGTTATAAACCACAACATGTAATGACATGATGATCATACCAAGGAAAGTCAGGTTTCACTAAGGTTGAAACGAAGCGGGGTCATAGATGAATTCAAAATCAATTCAATAGTATCAATTGCACCAGACCTCATTATATATACTTTTTAGGAAAACTCTCAGCATTTCTGCATTTACACGCTCAGGCTTGAGGACTTTGATAGCACTTCCTGGATGCAATAGGTACCTCTATACCTAAATAACAAAAAATAATGAATGCTTATAAAAAAAAAACTTTCAACCTTTAGAAACAAAGACTCAGGAATAAGAAACTTACAGATCTCCAAATGACCCATAAGCTACTTTGTTTTCAATTTTGAGTTGTCTCATATCAATTTTCCAATCATTAGTTCCGTTCGTATGTATTTCAATGCATGCAGGTAGCGAATCGTTGCTCGATATTCCATGCTTAAAGGAAGCAATCGACTTTTGTTTTGGACAAGGCTGATCATGCGGAGTAGCCAATGCAAGATATAAAAGGAGGACAACCACCAAAAATTGAAAATGAAGAACAAATGGAATATAGAAAATAGACATGGACATGATGATGTTCAAAAACTGTATCAAAGGTACAATAAAAAATAACGCTAAATCCTTATTTCCACCTTAAGAGGTCAACTCGAGAAGAGGAAGAACATATGATCATAGCTCATGAAGAAATGCCAAGGAAACTTAGATACAGAAATTACCTTAAGTTTACGTGTCTCATTCCTCAACGCATGTTTTAGACCATATGTTTCCTACAATGTCATACCGCATAATTTTTTTAACTAGCTTAGTGATAACTAAGATAGAAAGGTCATCAATAGTTGATATTCGTTCTACCGTTCACAGAGATGCTAGCAAAAACTAAACCTATACCTCATGCGACCAACCATCAACACAAAGACATCTAGAGAGAACCCATCCGCAGTGGAGAAAGCATGATCCTCTTGAATATTCAATCAAATCTCTCAAGCAAAGAATTTAACTGAAACAAAAGACCTCTGAATCATATAACCACATGGAAACTTTGAGAAAAACGAAAAAAGAACAAACCACCTATTTAACTCATTACAATCTCTAATGGAATAAAATATATATTGCGACAAAATTTCTATGTCACTCCTTTTACTAACCAAGAAAAAAACTTCAGCACAAAAGATTAATGAACAACACACCATTTTCAATTATAAGAGTTAAAACAGATAAATGGAAGAAGAAATGATAGTCGCAAACCTGACTTAGGAGTTTTGGCTTGTCAACTGTTGAAAAGGTGATCTTATGCATAGGTCTATAAGATAGGCAACAATATGATGACATAATCGTACTTAGTCGGATAATAAAATCATGTCAACCTGAAAAAGATGAGTCTAAAACTCCATGCCACAAAGCAGCCTCCTTAAGGTATACGCAAACCAGACAAAAAAAATTCACAATAGTAGAAGTTATAATGAACTCTACTTCAGAAGATATGAATGTTATTAACTTTATTAACACTTTATTTATTAATATTCTTTTAGAAAAAAAGATATTTAATTTTCTTTGAATCTATATATAAATACATATAAGTTATTGTTAATTATTATAAGTAAATATATAATATATTATTCTAACATTTCACATTTAGATTTTATTTATAATAAATAAATAATATTATATATGGAAATATATTATTTCTATGGTGTTATTTTAAATAATATAACAATATCCAAATGTGAAAAAATATATATCAAATATATATGAAATATTAGAATAGTATTTCAATATTTTTTATAAATAAATAATATTATATATGAAAATTGTTATTTCTATGGTGTTATTTTAAATAATATAACAAAATCTGATAGTGAAAAAAATATATATCCAATATATATGAAGATATATATTAATATATATTAATTTCAAAATTTTATTGTATCTAATATATAAATATATATATATATATATATTAATATATATGAAATAAATATGTACATATTTTTAAATCTATATATAAATAAATAGATTTTTTTTCTCTCCAATGAAAATTTAAATGGTAGATTTAATATGTTATTTAACCTAATTAATAAAAGGATTATTGTGAATACTAATTATTAAGTTCGTAATACTAATTATTATTATTATGAATAATAATTATTATTATTTTGAATAATAAGGTCCATAATTAATAAAAATTTAAATGGTAGATTTAATATTTTATTTATTCTAATTAATAAAAGATTATTGTGAATGCTAATTATTAAGTTTTTAAATAAAAGAATTAAGTACTCATTAAAATGTATATATTTAAAAGTTTAAATTTATAAATAAAGAAATAAATTATAAAATAAAATTTAATTGTATTGTATCTAATATATATATATGTATTAATATATAGGAAAATAAATATGTATATATTTTAAAATCTATATATAAATAAATAGATTTTTTCTCTTTCCGATGAGGTGGCTTCACTAGAAAAGAGTAAAAAACTTATTTATTTATATATAGATAGATTGTTACTCTTACAATTTAATTAATTAAGAATTATAAAAATAAGGTTCTTAATTAATAAAAATTTAAATTGTAGATTTAATATATTATTTATTATAATTAATAAAAGAACTATGAATACTAAATATTTTAATTTATGAATCAACAACTATTAAAATTATTATTTTTAATTCATGAATTAATAATTATTAAAATTGTTAATTTATTTTATTTTTCGTTGTATTTTCACATCAATATTTTTTTAACTCCATTAATTTGTATACGTGATATATATATATATATATATATATTAAAATAAAAAATTAAAACATTAAAATAATTATATAAATATCTCATGTGTATCACGAGTTATAAGTCATTATTTAAAAGGAGGATAAAAATCTATATTTGTATATATAGATTTTCTTAATTTTATATTTTGAAGAATAAATATATTAATTTTCAAATTGTATATAGATAATTTTTAAATTTTATAAATATATAAAAATATAATTTTTAAATTTTATAAATTATATAAAAATGTAAATTTATATCAGTTTTGTAAAAATTTTAAATTTATTTATAACTTTAGTATGTATTATTGTGACATTTTTATTTAAAAAAAGAAAAATAATTATGTAAATATATACATATATTCACTAAAAAATTGTTAACTATTATAAATAATATATTAATGTTTGATCAAATATAATAAATATAAAAAATATTTAAAATAATTTATGTAAAATATTATAATGTTAGATTTGATGACTGAGATGTCATATTATCGCTAAGGTGGTGGCACCAGAAGGCTTTAAACCTAACTTTTAACATATAAGATTTTATTTTAAATAAACATATAAAGATTTTGTTTTTAATTATTTATTAATCTTCTATTTATTTACATAATTATTAAAATATTCTCTCAATTTAATCCAAATATTTTATGTTTTTGTTAAAATATTAATATTACCAATATATAATTATTTTAATGAAATTTATGAATTGTAATTAAAGTAGAAATAAAAAATTAAAACAAAAAATACTTAACTTGATTATGTGGAAGTTTCATAAGAGAGAATGAATGAGAAGCCTTCATTTATCCAACTTTTAATATATAGACTAGGATAGTATCCGCGCGTTGCGTGGGATATAATTTTTTTGTAGTTTTATTGGAAAAATATTATAAAAGTCTATAATATATATCTTTAGGACAACAAAATGAAATTATATCGTAAATAAATGTTATTTGAATGATTAAGTAAAAGAAATGGGAAAAAATATAAAGGTATAGGAATTGAAATGCAATATGAAGGATCTTTAGCAAATATATCATTTACCTTGATGTTGTATATGATCCAATTGTCGATATAGATTTTCGAGAATGTTGATGTCAATGTTGGAACAGGTCTTGGATGTATTGTTGTTAACAGAGATAAGCATTGAGATTCATTCGGGCACGACCTTTGGTTCTTGGAAACCTGTTCCCTTCTGCGGTTGGAATATCCTCCACCTCTGTTGTTGTATCCCCTATTCTCATACTCACGTAGGTTGTACCCTTTACCTCCTCCATACCATCATCGACCTCTCATTCCCTCACTTTTGAATTCTTTCGCAAGTCGAGAGGAAGGCATTTCTCAGTTACTAGATAAGAGAAAGGTTGAGCATATTTTCCACGTCATTACAAAGGGGTAAGAACATCAGTATAATGAGAGAAATCCAAAAAATATTATTTTCATTTTTGGTGAATACCTTGTTGAATCTTAGGTCTATCTCATGGTACTCGAATGCACTATTTTGTTAGAATGGGAGTCTAGATTCTTTGTTAAATTCTCCATAACATCCACTTTAGTGTGGCATGTGAGATATTTGATCTACATTGTGAACAATACAAAATCCAATGACCTTCAACCATACCTTAAAGTCAACAAACATTTCATCAAAGGCCTAGAAAAGCCTAACAAAATTTATTGTTTTCCTTAAGTATAAGGTGATTATTAATAAAAAAACGTGGGCATTAAAGGAGAAATAAAAAAGAAGAACAAACGTCAATGTAAGGATGAAGGAGAAACATCGGTGAAAATGGAGAAAACGAATGATTCAATAAAATCTTAAACATTTGAAAAATCTAATATAGATGAATGTTGATGTGATGAATATTACTATCCTCCTTTTATCCTCCTTTATATATAGATTTTAATCTATATATAAAAAGAGAGGTTTTCCTCTCTCAACAAAGAATTTGTTTTTTATATATATCTTTGATTATTTCAAATAATATAATAAACTTATATATAAAAAAGTTTTTGCAAAGGGAGACTTATAGTGAACTACCTCATCAAGAACTTTTTTTATTATATATAATTATTATTTTTCCTTACCCCTCCACCTCAACATGCATTTATGATTTTTTTTCAATAAAATAAAATTAAAATTTGTTAAATATTTTTTAATTTTGCAATATTAATACCAGTAAAACATGAAATAGAATACAATAATAACATCCATAAAAATTACCCAAATACAAAAAATAATCCAATTTATATTATTATTAATTCTATCAAAAGAACATAAAACTCGATAAATAATAATCCAAATAATTAAAACTGTTTGTTGGGGAACTCGAGTACCATTTTCTTCATAAGTGTTTTTAGTTATAAATTATACGATAAATTTTATATGTAATATTGTCATTTATCTTATTTTTTAGTTATACGTGAATTATTATAAACTTAATAAATTATATATATATATATATTTTTAACGGTATTATTTTTTAAATAACATGAAATAACTATGCAACATAATAAAAATGTTTTGTTTTGTTGATCTAAATAAGCAAATAAAAAAATGTTATTGTTCTTTGGGGTTTAGTTTTTGCATGCGACTTAGCGAATGAAGGATTTGCATAAAATTAAATAACAATGGTTGAGAAAATAATTAGGGAATATAGCATAAAAAATATCCAACTATTTTATTTTAGCCTTTAAAATATGAATTATTATCTTTAACCTAAAAAACCCAAACTTATTTTTTTACCTTAAAACATTAACTTTAGGAATATAGTGTAGAAAATACCAAATTTTTTAATTTTTGCCTATAAAACACAAATTATTACTTTGAACCTAAAAACATTGAATTTTTACATTTTGTCTAAAAAAACAGAAATGTATCAAATTAATCATATCCATACACAAACAAAAAAACTAAATCATATTTCAACTCTTTGAATTTTTAAGTTTTTCTAAAAATACACAAATTTATCAATTAATCATATCCTAAAGTTAGTGTTTTTAAGGCAAAAAATATAAGTTTGGTTTTTTAGGCTGAAAATAATAATTCTGTTTTATAGACTAAAATAAAATAGTTGGATATTTTTATGCTATAATCTCAAATAATTATTAGTAATTTTGGAGAATTCAATTAGATAATACTTAAAAACGAAAAATTAGATTGAAACATATGTGTGAAAACTCTTCTGTGAATATTGTTATATGTCATAAAATATATCTTTATTTCTTGTTGTAATATCGTTTCATGTGTACTCTCTATATAAGATTTTAAAATTAAACATATATCATATATAATATAATACTCTATTTTATTTGACTTCATAAATTATATTTCCCTTATATAAACTATTCAATACATGAAAATATTAATCTTACATTATTTTTTATTGAAGTAAAAACAATTAATTAGAAGATTGATCAGTTTTCATTCCAATTGAGATTGAACTCAAATATTTTTAAAACATAATTATGATACACAAAAATTATTAATACAAAAGGTAATATTTTTTTAAATGCATAAGGATTCGACTTAAAGCATAATGGTACACAAAAGGTAATAATACAAAGAGAACGTTACGAAATGAATTATTGATTTTTGGGGATTTGATTATATGAAAAATTAACATTTTGGATATTGAAATGTTTTTCTAATATATATATATATATATATATATATATTGGACGATATCCAGAGTGGGTTGGATTATGACCTTGTAAGCGAGTTTTTTGTGTTTGTTACAAATTATAAATTGTTTAAGAATTCTGTCCGAAAGATACTCCACAACGACACAACACACTCAAGAATGCAACAATTTCACATGACATGAATGTATCTTGAGATTCATTGTCCTCATCGACACACCAACAAACAGTTTTATTCTATCAAAAGAACATAAAACTTGAAAATCCCTCTAACACTATGTTCTTAAATATGATCGAGAGATCTAAAAATGGTACTCGAGTTCCCAAATCCAACAACAAACTAAAAAACCCATACCCAAATGAGCATTTAAGCAAACGCCCAAAAGACATCACCATTTTTAGGAAGATTGATGAAGATCTCCTTGAATGATCCACTGAAACAAACATGTATCTTTTGTTATTACAAAATCCAAAAGAAATCTCATTTTTTTCGTTAGCATATAAAATTCTGCATGCTTTTTGCTCTATTTTCTTCCAAGATACAAATTTTATATAGAATCTTAAACAATGTTACTAAATCACAAAAATACCACATGATTAGAAGTAAGGATAAGTCGCTCAAAATACTCCATCCAACATAAGAAAAGCTAGAAATTTTGCATGGATTCAAGATACAAGCCGAAAGTTGAGTACAAAGCTTCTACGATTTTTCTTCACCAACCAAAGACCACCGATGTCTTGATATATGTTGTAGGTGTGCAACTCAATCAAGAGAGAAAGAGAGAGGCAGAGGTCGTGTTGGATTCATTGATAGCCAGAATACCTTACCAATACCGATGGTCCTCTCTCCTTCCATGAACCTGAGCGAGAATTGTTAGTTACATCAATGGAAGCTCAAAAATAATATTTTATGTTGTTCTTAGTTACATTGTCAATCATCATGCATCCAACAATACTCTAACTAGCTAAAGCAGGATGATTGACCACTATCATGGGAAATGGTGTCTTCCTTGGACGGTCGTTTTGCAATTCTAATCTTCTCCAAACCAAAAATCCTTCTTGAATATCTCATAAAACCACTTTGAGCTCAAGTGCGATTTCATAGCGATGAGAGAGCGAAAGCGTATCCAAGGATGCTTACAGTCGATGCAATGGTGTCTAAATCCTAGTTCGATATCAATTTTCTATCGGATCGATTTGGCGAAGACTAAAATGTCGAGAAAATGGAAGTGTACCTCTCGAAAAGCATTACCACAGATTGGTGGAGGCCGTCGTGAGGTTTGAGGAGAGAAACAGAAGCTAGAGATAGAGATTTAAGGTCGCCGTTAGAATTGAGGAGAGAAATGGAAGCGATAAGTAGAGACTTGGAATGAAAATAAATGATTCAATGTCGAAGGCGGGCGATCCTTATGATACATCCCTTCGCCCTTCAAATACCCATTTCTTATTCACTCATTCTGAGATCGAAAAATGTCTATTGGTTTCAAAGACAATAGCATCGGAAAAGGAGGAGGAGAAGCTCACCCGACGATTCTTCATGGGAGGTATGAGATGGGTGATCTTCTGGGCATGGAGCATTGGGGAAGGTGTACCACGCTAGAAACGTTGGGTTAGGGAAGAGTGTGGCGATGAAGTCATCCGGAAGGAGAAGGTGTGAAGGTGAGGATGGTGCAGAAGATCAAGCGAAAGATCTTCGTTATGAGGTTTCGATTGAACTTATCAAGAAAATAAACGCTTGCTTTCCCGTAATGTAAAATGATATCGATTGAACTTGTGGAAAAAGAAAACTCTTCCTTTATAACATGTTTTCACGAAAAGAAATTTTATAACTTCTATATATATATACACACACATAATTTAATGAAAAAATTATTGATGAAACGGTATATTTTTCTTGTAATGTTTATAGTTTTAAAAATAAATGTTATAGAAGAGAATTTTTTTAATGTTTTTCACAAAGATGTTTATCCAATAATTTAATTTTTAAATGCAAAAATATAAAATGAAATCAGTTTAATAAAATGGTTGACATTTGGATGTTGAGGTTAAACTTAAATTTTAATATATAAGATTTTAAATTTTTATATTTGTATATATATATATATTTTTTTTTCCTATTTAAATATAAAGATTTAGTTATCAATAATATATGAATACAAATTTTTTTCCTCCTTTTATATAAAACTTTAGTTATAAATAAGATAATAATATTTGATTAGGTATAATAAATTAAACAACATTTTAATATTTTATGTTATTATTATGATGTTAGGTTTGTTGACTGAACCGCCACGTCATCGCTGAAATGGAAAAAAATAGTAATTATATGATTTAATAGCAATAAATGATTCAAAATTCTAATGATAATGATTATTATAAATAGTTTTAATATTTATAAAAATTAAAATGAAAAAAATTAAATAATAATAATTATATGAAGCCACATCATTTAGGGGCTGACAAATACCGAATATCTGCAAATATCCGACTATTCGTATCCGTATTTGTATTCTTTGAGTATTCAATTTTACTATTAGTATTCATATTCATAAATTTGAATATCTGCAAATATTCGGGTATTCGTCACATTTCTGTATCCGTATTCGAACCTATTTTTAAATAAATAAAAAATAAATTTGTAATAAAAACTAATATTTATCAAAACATAATCCATAAGTAGTGTTCAAATTACTTAAATATACAAAAATACATAATATAAATAACTGAAACACTAAATTTTCACACCCATCTCAAATCAAATCAAGTTGCAACCTTCGAATTTTCTGTGGTAGACTCCATCTTACACTGCATATATCAACAACAAAAAAACAACTAAACCTAACATACAGATTTCCATTGTACAACATACAAATTTACGAGCCCAACTTAAAAAATCAACTCATTTCCAGCATACAAATGTCCACTATACAACATACAATCGGTCATTCCAAGATGGTTTAATTTTGATGCTAAAGTGTAAGAAGGGTTCTTGTCTCTTACAATTACATATATATGAATAGATTGTAAAGCAAGTAGAAAAATGAAAATAAGAATAACAGGCGAAGAGAGAGAAGAAAGAAAGTACCGACGTAATGCGAGATGAACACGATGGCTCGAGCTCGAGGGCTACGTAATGCGGTTAGTTTGATATAGATAATGAGGCCAAGGTGATAGAAACATACAAATTTCCTATGAACATTACAACATATAAACCTAAACCAATGAAATTAAAAAATCGACTAAGCAGGAGAAACGACATTTAGGTGCGACGACCATAAACTTACTCGAAACAAAGGACGTGCGATGGAGTATGGCGTGAAATATCTAATTTCTTATATTTGTATTTACCAAATATATTATATGTATTTGTATTTCTATTTAATACTTATGAATAAAAATAATTACCGATAATTAGATATAATATTTTGTATTTGTATTTGTCGAATATCTAATTTTTAATGTATAAAATTTTAAATTACATAAAAAATGGTGTGACATCCACCTCATCAAATTATAACAGGAATAAAATTTACAACCATGATAAATATGTATCAATTTCAAAGTTTGTTTGTAAATTTAATTATTATATGAATAGGTATATAAATTATAATATAAAAAATACATATATAATTATGTAACAAATAAATAAATATAATGATTATAATATGTTTTTTCTATTTTACATACACTATGATTAAATAATGCATAAAATTAAAGAAATTAATTTATAGATAATTTTATGTTACAACAAATTAATGGATTTTTGTAAATATTTTCACAAATAATAAATATTCGGTAGCCACGAATATTTTTAATTCATTTTAGTTTCGAGGGATCACCTTTTGTTTTTTTTTCTCGGGTGTTGTTAAATGCGCATTTGTTTGGTGGCGCCGACACCACCGGCTTCGATTTGTTTATTAAATTTATTTGATTTCAGCTTCAACGTATTAATTTATATGATATAATCGTCTTATGTCTTTAACTTAATATCTCAAGTTTAAATATATCACACATCTTTTAAAAATTTTAAATTGGTAATTCTAAAACATATTATATATATATATATATATATTTTCATAAAAATACTTGATCTTGTTTTAAAATGTGATAATCATATATTAATCAATTTTTTATTTTTATATATGAACTATGACATCAATTTTAAATTACTTTTAAATTAATTCATGAATAGCTTTGTAGCAGATTATGTGTACACCGTTGTTACAAATATTTATATGTTAATTTAAAATAATAATCATAATTTATATATTACCATGAAGATAACACAACAATTCATACATTAAAATAAAAAATCGCATATGGTTCTACAACTTTAAACATGCTACGTTTTTCATGATGTTTTTCCTTATATTTAATTATATATTGGCATTATTAGTTATTTTGTAGATGTTGTGCTGGATAAGTGAGTAGAGTAACGTAAATTTGTTTATGATTCTGATGTACTCGTAACAACTAAAAAAACCATTTGGTGTTTCTATATTCGTATATGTATATATATATATATCTATTATATAATAAAAAGACAATGCGTTAAAAATTAGTAATTTGTATTTTGCTGATAATTGTTTTTTCTTGGATTACTTTGAAAATATTTGTGGATTCCATTGAAAATTTATATGTATATGTTCTTACCACATGCGTGGATTCCATGCCCGGCTATTCACACGGATATAAATTTATTGACTCTCCTAATATGAGACTACTGCTCAAATTTTCAATGGGCTGAAGGAAGTTCACTGCTGTCCAGACCACGATGAACAATGTTTGCTACGTTTTCTCTAAAGATCTCAATTGTTTATTTTTGTTTTTTTTTTCTTTTAATGATAATGATTAAATTAATAAACAGTAATAAAAATGCTAAATAAAAACAACAATTCATTTTTTAAAACAGTTTAATAAAAATAAAAGTAATAATAAGAATAAATTTGTACAAATGGCTTAAGGAAAAAAATTGTTTTAGGTAATAATAATAACTCTAATAATAATAAATTTATAAATTGATTTTAACAATTATTATAAAAATATAATTTATAACTTTTATTTTATTACAGAATAAAAAATGTATACTATGTTTGAGATTTACTTTTCAAAAGATAATAAATTTAAAATCGATCCAACTACTTTTTAAAAGACCAATTCAAGAATTCAGTAACGACAAATTTTCGGTTTAATTAATCAGTTACAACTCTCTTTTATATAGATAAATAAAAACCAATACATTTTATTTAATATTGTAAAATTCTCCATTTGGTTGGGATGTTAACATTATATTAATAATAATGATGATGTTTGAAATTCAAATCTAGAAATTCAAATATATCATATATATTTTTCATTTATAAATGGATAATTCTAAAATGTATGATATATTGACAAACTATATTCAAATTACAAATTAAATTTTCAGCAACTATTTTTGAAAACAACTAAATGTGAGTCGATGTTTTTGAATTCGGCTAAAAAATACTGAATACTGTTTTTCATAAATCCAAATATTTTTATTTCATTTATTTTTAGATTTGAAAAACAAACAATTTGGAATTCCCTTGTCATTATAAAATTGAAAAATTCAAAGTTGAAAAGGGAAACTGAAATATAGATGACAAATAATCTCAAGTCCTATATGTAACTTTGGACCACACACAGAACACTTCCGATATATACACGGACATAGAAACAACAAACCATTTTTTGGTTTTTTCTGCGTACATTACTTATAAATTATATACACAATAACAACCACAAAATAATTAATCAAGCTAATAGATGTTTATATATATAACCATGCTAATATACGTATATATATATTATATTCTCAACGGCTACTTCTGTCCCACTAGTGACCCGAAGCCGGATCCGGATCCATTTGCCGAAGCAGTCGCTGAGACCCGGCTCCCGAAATATAGGTCAGAGAGGTAATTCCCAAGATCTTCAGGGGTAAATCTGACATTACTCTCATTATACGTGTCTCGGACCAACCCCAACCGGTTTCTCTCGTAGAACTCGCCGTAACCCGGCATGAGCTTCTGAGATAACGAAACCTTGATCTCGTCCCTCAGTTTCGGGTCGGTAACGACCCATGAGCTCTGTTTCCGGTATGCAGATTCGAACTCCTCGTTAAATCTCCGGAAGATCTCCGTCGCCTCCTCCGGCGAGAATTCCGCTGATGGATCCTCGGGGAGTGATGTCAGCAGCTTCCCCCAGGCGAGCTTCTCGAACTTCTCTGCATACTGCTTCACCTTCGCCTCGTGTCTCGCGACCCAGGCATCGCCGAGGAGGAGCTTCAGGTTAGATGACCGGACCTTAACGACGACGTATTGGAGATTATTCGCGAGGAAGAGGTACGAGAGAGCTACGTCCTTGTACGGCTGAGCTTTGCCGTCGATTTTGCAGAGCGTAAGGAGAATTGCCCACGCCAGTCGCACGGACGCCGGGGAGGAGGAGTACATGTCTTCATGATCGGTGCTGGCGTCGCCGGAGAATAATGATTCTGGCAACGGAGATGGGATGGTAAGCTGCCAGTTCTCAAAGATCGCGGCGATGGAGTCGCTGTAATCGGCCATGAAAGCGAGGTAGTTCATGACGTAGCGCATAAGCGGGTGGACTCCGCCGCCGGGAATCGGTTTCTTCGAGGAGTCCTTCTCAATCGCGGTCTCGAAATCCGCCATCATCAATCGCACCGATTCGCCGAGTCTAGCTAGCGAGTTGATGACCTGAGACATGACTGCGGTGGTGGAATCGTAGTGGAACATGGATTCGATATCCGGGTAGAGATTGACAAGAGCCTCGTACATGTCCAGTATACGGAACATCTTTTCGGGAGATAATTTCTTGAACTTCGCAGCATTTTCCGGGAAGACAAACAGGGTTAGTGCTCCTTCATGAGTAATCTCGGAGAAGGATGATTCGGCGATGGCAGAGGAGGCGGAGAAAACGTGGTCGGCGAGAACCCTCTCGCCGTGAAACAGAATACGAACCGCGAATTTCACGGCTCTGAGCCACGATTTGATCTTCGATTCCAATATCTCCCAGTCCATCTTTTGAATCTGATGCAAATTCAATCGCTCGACCCCCAAATTATGCAAAGTCTCGTCCGCAATAGATCTCCGCACCGATTTGTAAACCCTAACGCACTCCTTTGCGTAGCCGGTGGAAATCATACAATCGGCGATCATTTTCAAATTATCCATGGCGGCAGAATCTCCACCGGCGAATCTCATCTCGTCACCGCCGTCGTCTTCCGTACCATCAACGCTGTGATCACCATCGGAGTCCGAGACACTTGAAGTGCTGAATCTGCAAGACTTGTGCGAACGAACAGAGACGCATTCCGGGTCCAGATACTCTCGATTCGCCTTAAGAACCCGGTAAAACTCCGATTCTAAAAACTTCATCGCTGCCTGCATCAAGTTCTGCGCACGAACCAGCTTCTCCGACGCCGGGCTAACAGAAACAAATCGGTGCATAGTTCTCTGTAAAACCCTCACTGCTCCAATGAATTCCACAGCCTCCTGGCGAGAATTGGAAGAGAACAGAAATCCAGAGACCAGAGAAGAAGAAGAAGAAGACGGAGTAGAAATCCAAAAGCGGTCTGATTCTGAAGAAGAAGAGGTCCATCTGCTTATCACAGAGTGAACAGCGTCCATGCTCTCCTCCATGGATGACTCGGCGGCCGTCTGGTGTCTCTGCTCCGGCAACGGCGTCGTTATCTTCGGCGGAGAAGACCGGAAAAAGTGTTTCCCCATTCCAAAAAAAAATATTTGTTTTTGATGTCTGGTGTTCTTTCCTCTTTTATTATCCTCTTTTCGCGTAAAGACACTTTCTGTTCTGTCTGTTTATTGTGAGTGAATCTCATCAACATGACCAAGTTAGAGATAATCTATATATATACACACATACTTACAGGGAAATATGGCGGTCACGTGTAAGAGCATATACATACACATAATGTGTATGTATATATACATGAGTGGATGAGAAAGGTTGTTCTCATTGTCAAGACGCTGCAATTAAAACCTTGGCATCTGCCGTCTTTGATGCTTAGAAGGAGAGGACTTGTTCGAGTCAAAATCCGACCAATTACAAAAACTATGATAACTTTTTTTTGTTTCCATATAAATGTATCACGACTGAATCCACATCTTTAATTTTTAATGATAAGTTCCATAATGTATTTCTTAATATATTATTAAACTTTAAAATGTTTAAATTATATCAAATATGTGGTGTAACGTGTTCCTTAACCACAAAATGATGAGAACATTATTGGTTTTCCAATATTTGAAGTCCAAAGAATCAAGTCTAAGTTGCATGATTTATCTAGCGACAATTTTCAGACAATCTGTGCACGTAATCAAGTCTAAAATCATATTATTGTCCCACATTATACAATAATATGGTTCACTCAGTTATATGAATTATGTAACAATCACGCTCTAGATTAAGTTAGAAATGGATAGGTTTTGTTGCAACGGGTTGCACAAGGAATGTGGAGCGAGTGGTCACACGAGAGTTGTGGAATAGCTCCCGATTCACCGGTTCGTCTTCGAAGGATGTTACGCACCAACGAAGAACGAACAAACATTGGATATGACACACCAACGGGTTGCTGGATATTACGCACCAACAAAGGATGATTTCACAAAGAAAAATCAAAGATAAAATTTTAAATTCAAGATTGTCTAAAACCTTACACCAAGGACGGTCATAATAAGCAAGAAAGGCCATGCAAACACATAAATGTAGCATTTAATGTAAGTCACCATGCAAGGCAACTATTAAATAATCTAGAAACTAGCTAAAGCATTAATTAGACAAGTTGTAAGATGTGCCATTGGGTTGCGAACTTGTCTTGAAACCCTCGGTTTAATAATTAGGTCACGAAAGTGAGTCGTGGCCTCGTAAAATGTGCTTTCGCCAATTTCGATGGTTTTTTGTTTCGGCTTGCAGTATGATATGGATGTCGGAACTTCTTTTTGGACTTGAGCACTTGTCTTGAACTTGAACGACCGTGAGAAATCACGACGATAGCCTCCTTGAGCTTCCTAGCTTTAGCTCGGGTCACAAGACCTGCTCGTATGATCAAGGCGTCCTCATCTATAGCCCTAGCACGGGTCATGGGACCAACGTCCTTCTTTCGGGTCGCATCCATCTTCCATCCTTTCGGTTTAGCTCGAGCCGCCTCTTCTGTAGCGTCGGTCGTGTCCTTTGCGACGCCGGTCGCGTGCTCGGTAACACGGGGCGTGCCTTGGCAACATAGGTCGCGTCCTCTTCAGCATGGGTCGCGTCCTCCTCAGCGTGGGTTGTGTCTTCCTCATCATGGGTCACATCCTCTTCATTCGCCATGGCTCGGGTTGCGTCCTCGACGTTGTCCAGGATCATATCATACCCTCCCACTTGAAAAGGATTTGTCCTCAAATCCGTTTGATCCGATGTCGCGTAGAAGTTCGAAGACTTAAGTACGCGTTCTCCTTGCTGTTTCAAGTGCATTTGATATGGTTGCACTTCTCTTGGCGTCTTAGGAATAAGACTCATTTTCTTGTCGTTAAGCTCGAAAGAATGCTGGTTAGAGAAATCGTCATGTATTACCTTAGGATCCGATTGCCACGGACTACCGAGAAGGGTAGGGCTTGCGTCGATGGGAAGAACGTCATACATAATCTCGTCCTCATATTCGCCAATGGTGTTAGGCACGACCACTTGGTTGGTCACATTCATTTTGCCATTCTCGTGGAGCCATTGTAGTTTAGAAGATCTCGGGTGCTTCTTGACCTTTAAATCGAGTTCTTCTTCATAATCCTTGGTTGACGATTCAGATTCTTTGTCCTCGGATTCACTCTCACCATCCTCGAAAAATATCATAAATCTTTCGTTTGGACATTCATCCGCATAATGATCTCGTCCGTGACACTTGAAGTACTATGCATTCCGAGCCCTCGATATAATGGCCTTGGCTTTTCCTTTGACTCATTGAGCCGATGGAACAACTTTGATTGCGTCTCGGGTTGCTGGAGCAGATTTGTCTCTCCATGGATAGCTCGGTTTTTCCTCTTGTGGTTGATTGTTTTTTCAAGCATCAAAGTTAATACGAGAGCTCCTTCCTCACTGGAGTTGTTGATCGATTGGAATCGATTTGTGTAACGCTCGGAGATTGTGATTCGGAGCAATCGCTTGCGCATTATGGCTTTCATTTCCAGCCACGTCTCTATAGGTTTCTCTCCCCGTAACATCGCCTAGAAGTCACGAACTGATCCCACCAACTCAAGGCGTAGCCGTCGAACTCCTTGGCCGCCATCCTAACCTTCTTGGCCTCGGGGTAATGTTGAGAACCAAATACGAGTTTCACCTTTTTCTCCCACTCTAGGTAGGCATCCGGGTCGGCTTTACCATGGAACGATGGAATTTTCAGCTTGAGACCAGCGAGGTCGTCCCTCGGGTCGTCTCGTCGTTCCCTCGGCTCACGCCGCGTTCGGTGACTACTTCGGGACGAGGATGAACCGCCTCGTTCGTAGTAGTTGCTGTCCTCCTCATAATGATGAGAACATTATTGGTTTTCTAATATTTGAAGTCCAAAGAATCAAGTCTAAGTTGCATGATTTATCTAGCGACAATTTTCAGACAATCTGTGCACGTAATCAAGTCTAAAATCATATTATTGTCTCACATTATACAATGATATGGTTCACTCAAGTATATGAATCATGTAACAATCAACCAATTATAACTTTACCTGATGCGAATGACGCTCTAGACTAGGTTAGAAATGGATAGGCCTTGTTGCAACGGGTTGCACAAGGGATGTGAAGCGAGTGGTCACACGAGAGTTGCAGAATAGCTCTCGATTCAACGGTTCGTCTTCGAAGGATGTTACGCACCAACGAAGAACGAAGAAACGTTGGATATGACACACCAACGGATTGCTGGATATTACGCACCAACAAAGGATGATTTCACAAAGGAAAATCAAAGATAAAATTTCAAATTCAAGATTGTCTAAAACCTTACATCATGGACGACCACAATAAGCAAGAAAGGCCATGCAAACACATAAATGTAGCATTTAATGTAAATCACCATGCAAGACAACTATTAAATAATCTAGAAACTAGCTAAGACATTAATTAGACAAGTCGTAAGATATACCGTTGGGTTGCGAACTTGTCTTGAAACCCTCGGGTTAATAATTAGGTCACGGAAGTGAGTCGTGACCTCTAAAATGTGCTTTTGCTAATATCGATGGTTTTTTTGTTTCGGCTTGTAATATGATGTGGATGTCGGAACTTCTTTCTGAACTCGAGCACTTGTCTTGAACTTGAACGACCATGAGAACTCACGATGAAATCTAGAATTAAAGTGTTCAACTTTATATTATCTTGTATACCAAAATATTACATGACCAAACAAAATATTGTAACATTTTCCCGCTTAATCTATATGATAATTCATGAACTAATAAACTATAACTACAAGTTTTTTATTAGACACATATTCCATCCTTTACTTTAACTGGATCACAATAAATTGTATTACGAAGGTCACACGTCATTTTGCAACGTGTCACAATCGATCATTACTTAATATTATAATAACAAAAAATATGATTATAAATAACGTTTTGCATATTATTTATTTAACCATTGTGTATAACTACCATAATGATAACATAATCAAGCATAAAAGAGAAACGAATATAACCATAATTGATCAATAAGTGTCATCAATATAATGAGCGAAAACCATACAATGAAAAATCAATACAATAATAATGACTTTCTATAATTATACTATGTTAAACATGACACGTATGGGACGATAATCGTTTAGTCAATGGATCGATCCACTGCTGTGAGACTATCCTAAATATCCTCAAACGACATTGTATGTTTTTTTTTTCATTTTTTCCTTCATAAGAAAGTATTTGATCTCCATGTACTTGGTGTTGGGTTGATTTAAGTGTGGAAGCGTATTTTATCAACCCGAATATGAGATCTAGTCATGTTTAAAGATGATTTTTCGGAGTTCAACGACGAACTAAATTTAGAAACGATTTCATAATACCTTTTTGCGTTGAACGTGTGATTGTCGGATGTGATAGACTTGATAGCACAAACCCTCTACGCATATCCACACCGAGATCGAATCTGCTTTCCAATGTTTGGTGCGGGATTCGGGAATAACAAAAACTGTTTTTCGTTCTTCATTTTTCTTTTGACGGCTAGGGTTTTGATTTTTGCGATTGTGTAATCTTATAACGAAAATCTGTTTTCGTTTCTTAAATAATTATTAACTTTTAATAATTACAAATTAAATCCTAGACTATCGGAATATTACATAATAGGCATAATACTTTCAATCTCCCACTTGCCTTTGTGTAATATCTCAAACAGTCGAAGTACATGTATCGCTATACACATACTTGCCCGTACATCTGATGTACTACCCCCAAAATAAAATGAAGTACAATTATATTATTCGGTGCTAGCGGATAAATATAATTGTATTCCACATTGTTTGTCTAACAATCACAAGCAAATGCCGAGACACTCGTATGCGTGTGACCTCGTAGGTTCATCACTAAATCGGTAGCCAATTAGTCTCCACTAATTAACTAATCTAGGTTGGCGTCTAACAACACTCCCCAACGACCGGATAGCGTGAAGTAACATCCTTACTCATTTGAGTAACAATATTACCCAAAACGAACCATGGTGAAGTTGACGTTAGTATTTCCTTCCATCTTTACAGCTCCGGATGCATCCTAGGCATGGTCATAACTGTCAGCCTTACGGATCATCAACTATGTCTCATGTCAATCACAACTGACTGATGAATGAACCTAAGAAACACCTTTCTTCATTCATTCAATGTACTCT
>CM071860.1:36429852-36499304 GCA_036759665.1 Gynandropsis gynandra
ACCTATGCGACCCATGCGACCCATGCGACCTATTATCCCAATGCGACCAATGGGACCAATGCGACCTATGCGACCTATGCGACCCATGCGACCATTTGACTTTAGCGACCCAGTGACACATGCGACATATGAAACCCATGCGACTCTAACGACCCTGCGGCTTATGCGACCCTACGACTCTAACGACCCTACGGCTTATGCGACCCTACGACTTATATGTCTCGATGGAAATTGACACTCAAATGACCTTTTCACTAAATATTACTTACTTGGTGGAACTCCATCAGGAGCAAGGTTTCTTGACACTGGATTTGGACGTCGAAGGAATTCAAAAGCAAAATCACCAACAGTGTCGGAAGATTGGGTTTCGGTGATCGCAACTTTCTCGGCAGCCTTTGATTTTGGATTAGGCACATGAATCCCGACATCCCTTAGAAGGTCTCTTACGGCGTTGATGATTCTCTTCTCCGACTTCCTTATTTCCCCTATTAATTTCTTCTCCAGTGTCAGAGGGACTGCAGCATCAGCATCAGCATCACTCACGCACTCCTTCCTCTTAGTCCCTTTTTCCTGCAAAATGACCAATTACGAATTCATTATACTTCTACCGACCTAAGCGACCCATGTGACCCAACCGACCCATGCGACGCAATCGACCCGTGCGACCCTCAACCGACGTGTGCGACCCATGCGACTCAAACGACCCTCAGACACTCCGCGACACTCAAACGACCATTGCGACCTAACCGACTCACTGACACTGACACTCACCCGTTTCAAATCAATAAACTGAGTCTAAGAGTCGACCCTTGCTACTGCGACCCTTGCTACTCAACCGACTCACGGAGTCGAAGATGTTCATGCAACTCCTGCGACCCTTGCGACCCTTGCGACCTAACCGACTCACTGACACTGACACCCATTTCAAATCAATAAACCATTTTGTGACTCGAAAGCTTGCAAAACCCTAGAAATCGAACTACTTACACTTATTGACGCCATTGAAGATTGACTCGTGCTCTCTTCGTGCTCTCTTCGCCAGTTTCCTTCTCGCCAACTTCAAATCGTTCGCCAACTTCAAATTGTTCCCTCTCAAGTTCGAAATCACTTATTTCTTTCTTGCTATCAACTTTTAAACAGGTTTCACGGCGAAAAACTGTTCGGCTTTCTCGTTTTCGGTAGTTTTTCACGTTGAAAAACTGCCGAACTTCCATTTTTCCACGTTCGAACATTAAGGGCAAAATTGTCTTTTCTTCAGTTTTTATTTTTCGGATTTAATAATTATTTTGGGGAAGGGTATTTTTGAAGTGATTTAGTCCTATGAGGGTATTTCTGATATTCCGCCCTTCAAAAGTACCATTCCAATGTATTGAGGTGTTGTTGATTATGATGACTGTGTTATTTTAGGTCCAAATAACCAAAGTAGAATTGAGAGTAATCCGACGGAAAGAATAAATATTTTGGATTCGGATAATTCTGATAGTGAACATACCAGTGGATTAAGAGAAGATGGTGGGTGTGCCATAAATGTGACAGTTGATGAAGTTGTTTGTGGCAGTAATAAAGTTGATTCTGATGTGCCAACAGAGCATAAGGATGGTGATGGTGAGAACAAATTTGAAATGTAGTTCACGAGAAGGCATACAGTGAAAATAATATCTTCAAGTTCGAAGATAGATTGCATCTTAAAATTAGGCAAGATTTTGATAGCAAGAAGGATGTACAAGCACTTGTAAGGAAGGGTTCAATTGAAATTTGTTTTAGATATAAAACATTGAGATCTGATTCGAAGCTATGGGAAGTACGATGCAAGTTTACTGGAGGCGGTTGTAAATGAAAATTACGCACGGTAGCAATCCCGAATTCCAAACGGTTCAGTGTGAGAAAACACAATCCCATTCATAACTGTTCACATGTATCTAAATCAACATAAGCTACAAAGGGTACAACGCAATTGGTTAAGGCTTATTTGAATGAGGAATATGCCGAGAAATATGAATCACCTCCAGCAAAAGAATTGATGGCTCGTGTAAAAGTAAAGTATGGTGCCAATGTATCGTATTTGATGGCATTAAGAGGCAAATGCAATGCTCAAAGGGAGATTCGTGGTGATGACTTTGAACATTATAGGAGGCTTCTAGGGTGGTTGCACATGTTTATAGAAAGAAATCCTGGATATGTCGAAAATCTTCAGCTCAACTGTGATGGAAAAAGCTTCAAATACCTTTTTATGGATGTCGAAGCGGCTATAAGAGGATGGAAATACATGCGTAAAGTGGTTGTTATGAATGCAACATTTTTTACAGGAGTGTACAAGGGAGCATTGATTGTGGCGACCGCGCAAGATGGTGAACATCACCAATATCCTATTGCATGGGGAATAATCGACAAAGAGAAAGATGAATAATGGACATGGTTTATGTTTAGGTTGAAAGAGGTGATACCGGATGGACGTGATGTCGTTGTGATATCTGATTGCCATAATAGCTTGATCAAAGCAGTCAAACAACTGTATAAACAACCTGATCATGGTTTTTGTGCCCGTCATATATCGCAAAATATAAAGAGCTACGTCAAATATAGGGTATGGTAGAAAGACTTCAAAGGGTGATACTGTGGCGGAAATGTTCTTCAAATGTGCAGCAGGATACACAGTGAACGAATTTGAAGTGCTATTAAATGATTTGAAAGCTAGGTACAAATTTGACTTTTGTAAGTTTTGTGACTGTTGTGACCATTTTGACCTCTGTAACCTTTGTACCTCTGTAACCCTTGTACCCCTGCGACCCTTGTACCCTTTGCGACCCTTTGACCCCTTTGCGACCCTTGTACCCCTGCGACCCTTGTACCTTTGCGACCCTTTGACCCCTTTGCGACCCTTGTACCCCTACGACCGTTGTACTTCTGCGACCGTTGTACCTCTGGACGTTTTTACCCCTGCAACCCTTGTACCTTTGCGACCCTTTGACCCTTTTGCAACCCTTGTACTCAGGGAACCTTGTACCTTTTGCAACGCTTGTACCCTTGAGACCCTTGTACGTGCGACCCTTGTACCCTTGCAACCCGTGTACCTTTGTGACCCTTGTACCTCTGCAACCCTTGTACCCTTGCGACCCTTGTCCCTCTGTGACCCTAGTACCTTTGCTACCTTTTGACTGCTCTGCGACCCTTGTGGCAGTTGTGGACTTTGTGACCATTTTGACCTTTGTGACCTTTGTACAGGTATCCTAATGTTGCAAAGTATTCGGAGAAAGAGGATCTTGATCCCGTTAAGTGGGCAAGATGCAAATTTAAGGGCGAACGGTCCAACTTATTAACCACTAATGGGTCCGGTCAATACATTCAATGTTGAAGAAGTAAAAAAAGTTTTCAATTCTAGGGCTTTTAGATATTGTTTTAGGAAAGACAATGGAATGGTTCAATAGGTATAGGTTGGAAGTAGCTACCGGTGATGATTCTCAAAAGTGAACATTTTATGTTGAGAAAACATTAAATGAACGGTTTGGACAGGCATCCAAGTATGAGGTTATTGAATTGAAGAGGCTGAGTATGAGTATGAGGTGAGAAATGACATGGGTAGAAGATTTGTAGTGAGTCTTCAAAAAAGAAACTGTAAAAAGTTTGATGTGGATAAATATCCATGCAGTCACGCAATTGCGGCTGCACATAAGGTTGGTAAAGGTCACAAGATACCAGATCTATGTTCAACATACTACCTTCGGGAGACATGGTGTTTGAGTTACCAAGAAACTGTGTATCTGGTTCCTGATTACAATGATTGGAAAATTCCTCCTCAATATTCTAAAGTTACGGTTTTACCTCCTATGTTGGCTGAGAAAAGGCAAAGCGAGAGGCCTAAAGAGAATCGTTATCCTGGACCCAGTCAGGCTTCGAGAAATACCCCATCTTCGTCGAGACTAACCCTATCTTTGTCAAGACTACAAAAAGTTTGATGTGGATAAATATCCATGCAGTCGCGCAATTGGGGCTGCACATAAGGTTGGTAAAGGTCATAAGATGCCAGATCAATGTTCAACACACTACTTTCGGGAGACATGGTGTTTGGCTTACCAAGAAACCATGTATCTTGTTCCTGATTACAATGATGGGAACATTCCTCCTCAATATTTTGAAGTTACGGTTCTACCTCCTATGCTGGCTGAGAAAAGGCAAAGCGAGAGGCCTAAAGAGAATTGTTATCCTGGACCCAGTGAGGCTCCGAGAAATACCCCATCTTTGTCGAGACAAACCCTATCTTTGTCGAGACAAACAGGTTCAAATGCCACATCATTGACAGTTTTTGGAACGTGATAACTGAGACAACGCCAACTTTGTAAAAAAGAAAGGTTTGTTAGTGGTATTATTATATTATTTGTATTATTAGTTTGTAATATTATAGAATTTGTATTACTTTGAGAAAACCTTTGTGTCTTTCATCATTATAATTCGATAAATTCTTCATTATAATTCACCCCATGTGACCTTTATGGGCATTGCGACCCTTGCGACCCTTGTGACCCTTGTAACCTTTGTGACCCATGCGACCCGTGCGACCCTTGCGGTCATGCGACCCTTGCTACCCTTGGAACCTTTGTGATCCATGCGACCCTTGTGACCCATGTGGCCATTGCAACACATGGGACCCATGTGACCCTTGTTACCCTTGCGACTAGTCATTTCGATGTCAGAATTAATGGCTTTTCCAATGCAAGCTATGCTTTTTTTATGAATTCCAAACTCAAGACCCTTGCGACACGTCGTTTCGATATTAGACTTCTGTCTTTTTGACACTCTCTGTCCATCGTCTTTCCATCCTCTGTTACCCCTATATTAAAAGGTTAATCAAATTCTCTAAGTCTCACCATCACACCCATTTGAGATGATGGATCAGGAAAATCTCATATGTCTTCTCAATTCGTCTAAGTCTCTAGCCCTAAATTCTCTAAAAAAATATTTGTTACCTTTGTGATCTTACTGACCTTCGTCACGAAGGTCACATGGTGGACGCATGGCATCGTGCTGGCTATGTGTTACTCAACGTCTTGGTAATCGTCGGACTCGGTCTCTATACAGATACACACAAGTCATTACAACGTAGATGGAGGACATTGTGTTGTATCTGCAAAACATAAGGTCTTGGAAATTGGCGAACTCAGACACCGTTCTGTACCCGCGGTACTTAAGGTAACAATTGGAGGTGAACTTGGAGATGCATTAAGTCACACACGACTCTCTTTACCTTTGTGACCTTTGAGACCTTATGTAACATTTTTCTTTCCTTTTTTCAATTTTTTTAACTTTTGCAATCTTCTTTTTCTTTCCTTTTTTGTAACCTTTGTGACCTTTGAGACCTTTGTGATCTTTGTCAATCATTATAAATAAATCAATATTTAAACATTGAAAATGTCTTGATGCATTCCAACTCTAGGGTCGAATCTAAGACGCATTGACAAATAGTCTCCGACAATGGCACCAAAAACTTGATGCGTTCCAAGTTAAACAATATTAACCTAAAATACCCGCAAGTGCACGACATGTGTATAGTACTCTAGGTGTCAATCCCACAGGGACTATGTGATATGATCCCGGACGACGTCGAGGATGCAACCTATAATGCAGAGGAGGACGCGACCTACAGCGCTGAAGAAGACGCAATCTATGCGACCCGAGACGTGACCTGTGTGACCCGAGACACAACCTGTGCGACCCAAGACGGACCTGTGCGAAGGAAGAGGCGACCCGCACCGTAGAAGAGATGTCCCGTGTTAAACGAAAGGCGGATGCGACCCGACGGAAGGACGTTGGTCCTATGTCCTGAGCTAGGGCTAGGGAGGAGGAGGCTTTGACCTTACCAGCTGGTTCGGTGACCCGAGCCAAAGCTACGAAGCTGAAGGAGGTGATCATCGGGATCCTCACGGTCGTCCACGTTCAAGATGAGTTTTCAAGTCCACGTGAAGTCACTAATATCCGTATCGTTCTTCAAGCCGAAACACAACTTGCACCGGTCAATAATTAGTAAGTGACTCGCGTGTACTCTTTTTCCTTTCGTTGGTTTTGTCCCATAGGGTTTTCCAACGGCGAGTCTTTAACGAGGCCGCGAATCACTTTCCGCGACCTAATTATTAACCCGAGGGTTTCAAGACAAGTTCGCAACCCAACAATACATCTTACGACTTCTCCTATTTAAGTCGTTAGCTATTTTCTAGAACAATTAATCGTTGCCTTGCATGGTGATTAGCATTTAATGATGTATTTATGAGTTGCATGGCCATTTTCTTATTCATATGCTCGGCCATGGTGAAGGAACTTAGAAAACTTTGAATTTTGAAATTAAGCTTGATTTTCCTTGTGAAATCATTCCTTGTTGGTGCATTACATCCAACAAAGCCGTTGGTACGTCATATCCAACATTTGTTCGTTCTTCTTTGGTGCGTAATATCCTTCAAAAATGGGCCGGTGAATCGAGAGTCTTTCCGCAACTCTCGTGTGACCAATCCCTCCACCCACCTTGTGCGACTCGGTTGCAGTAAGGCCTATCCATCCGACCTTTAGTCTAGAGCGTTGTTCCAGCGGGATCGCGTCATTACAAAACTGGTACCAGAGCTCGTTCTAGCGAAAAGGTTAGTTCAATTCACGGTTTTGGTTCTAAGGATCATAGCTAGGGTTGAACGCAAAAATAGTACGTATATTTGGTGTTACGAGTCTTGTCACTCGTACGATTCTATTTTCTTTTCGTTGTTTTCCGCTTGTGGCTGCTCCGTGTGCTATTGTACGGGAGGTCGAGAGTAGGTATCTTCAAAGCCACCAAGCATCATGGGGGATAAAGGAGTCGAGAACCGTTGGGTGAACGAAAGATTAATCCAGGCTCTCGCGGCTTGTTTGGAGCAAAGTCTCACTAACAAAATGGAGGAATTTCGTCAAGAGTTTCGACCCGAACATCCGACTCGACCGAGAGAAACTCATGCGTTCTAGCAACGAGAAAGGAACCAGCATGAAGAGGACAACAACTACTATCAACGAGGCAGTTCATCCTCGTCCTGAAGTAGTCACCGAAGGCGGCGTGTGCCGAGGGAAGGACGAGATGACCCGAGGGACGACCTCGCTGGTCTCATACTGAAAGTCCCATCGTACCATGGCAAAGCCGACCCGGACGCCTACATGGAGTGGGAGAAGAAGGTTAAACTCGTGTTCGGTCGTTAACACAACCCCGAGGCCAAGAAGGTTAGGGTTGCAGCCACGGAGTTCTACGACTACGCCTTGAGTTGATGGGAAATCCAAGACCACCTAGAAATGCAACACTACGTGGAGGTTGAGGAGATGCTCCACAAGGCGATCCTAATCGAGCAACAACTCCATCGGCGAAGGAGTTCACGTTCTGGCTGTGGGGCTGGAAAGTATGGCCATCAATGAGATGAAAAACCGAGCTATCCAAGGAAGGGCAGCACGATTCCAGCAAGCCGAGACGTGCACAAAGCCATTCCAGCGAACCGAGATGCGACCAAGATAGGTTCAGCGGCGCCGCGGGACAAAGGGAAGGTCGAGGCCACTACTTCAAGGGCTCGGGACGTGAAGTGTTTCAAGTGTCACGGGAGAGGACACTATGCGAGTGAATGCACGAACAAGAGAGTCATGATCATTCGTGACAACGACAAGTTCGAATCTGAGGACGAAGCGGCTGAAAACTCGGACGAGACGCATGAGGAGGAACCGGCCAAAGGAGAGTTGCTGGTGGCTCAACGTTCTATGAGCATGCAGCCTAAGGCCCACGAACAAGAACAGCGAGAAAATTTATTCCACACCCGCTGCCTTGTTCACGGAAAAGTTTGTAGCGTAATCATTGACGGAGGAAGTTGCACGAACGTTGCAAGCGCTACTATGGTCCGAAAGCTTGGATTAAAGGTCTAAAAACATCCGAGGCCATATAAGCTTCCATGGCTGAACGAAAATGGCGAGATGAAGGTGACCAGCCAAGTGACGGTGCCTATTGCCATAGGCAAATACGAGGATGAAATTTGTGCGAAGTGCTACCCATGGAGGCGAGCCATCTTCTACTCGGTAGACCGTGGCAATCGGATCGCAAGGTAAAACATGACGGTTTCACTAACAAACATTATCTTGTGTATAATGACAGGAAGACCGTCCTTGTTCCGTTGACGGCCAAGGAGGTGCTGCAAGATCAAATGCACTTGAAAAAGCAAGGCGCGTGCGAGCTTAAGTCATCGAATTTTTACGCAAGATCGGGTGAGATCAAGAAATCTCTTCACTCGAATCAGTCCGTATTATTGTTTGTGTATAAGGAAGCTCTCTCGAGCTTAGCTAACCTTGCACGGGTGCTGCCGAGTGAAATTTCTATTTTATTGCAGGATTATGGAGACGTCTTTCCCGAAGAGAACCCCACCGGATTTCCCACGATGCGCGGTATCGAGCATCAAATCGATTTTGTTCCCGGAGCCACGTTACCGAACCAATCCAGTGGAGACCAAGGAGCTGCAAAGGCAAGTGGAGGAACTCATGGCCATGGGACACATTCGAGAAAGCATGAGTCCATGCGTCGTACCCGTTTGGCTCGTGCCAAAGAAAGATGGTAGCTGGCGCATGTGTATTGATTGTCGCACAATCAAAAACGTTATGGTGAAGTATCGACGTCCTATTTCTAGGCTAGATGACATGTTAGATGAATTGCATGGAAGTAGGATATTCTAAAAAATTTATCTTAAAAGTGGATATCATCAAATTAGGATGAAGGAAGGTGACGAATGGAAAACGGCGTTTAAAACTAAGCATGAATTGTATGAGTGGTTAGTTATGCCTTTTGGATTGTCAAATGTACCTAGTACCTTCATGCGCTTAATGAAACATGTTCTTCGAGAATATATAGGTAGATTCGGAGTAGTCTACTTTGATGATATATTGATTTATAGTAAGAACTTAGAGGAACACTTAGGCCACCTAGAGTTAGTCTTAAAGGTACTTAGGAAGGAAGAACTATACGCCAACTTTAAGAAATGTACCTTTTGTACAGATAACGTCATATTTCAAGGTTTTTTTGTAAGTACAGATGGCGTAAAGGTAGACGAAGAAAAGGTCAAAGCCATTCGGGAATGGCCGAGCCCAAAGACTATCGGGGAAGTTCGAAGCTTCCATGGACTCGCAGGGTTCTATCGTCGCTTTGTTTAGGACTTCAGCACCTTGGCCGCCCCTCCTACTGAAGTTATTAAGAAAAACATGGGATTCAAGTGGGAAGAAGCACAACATGCAGCGTTTCAAGCATTGAAAGAAAAACTTACTAACACTCCTTTGTTTATATTGCCTGATTTTCTTAAGACTTTTGAGATCGAGTGTGATGCATCCGGCGTAGGAAGTAAGGCATCGTGTGTGTGAAGTATAATCATTTGGATGGAGAAAATAAACAAGAAACTAGGCTTGCAGCCTCGTCTAAACCTCCCACAAGCAACACTAGGATTCCCAAATAATTACGACCTATTTGTTTTTCAACCGACTAATTAGCTCTAACGCTTAGGAAAAGCCTTGCTGAAACATGCATAATATCACGGAAAATGGTAGCTTCTTAAGTATCCTAGGTTCAGGGTTCATCTCAAAACATGGCACCGAACAAGTGCATGGGACGACTCTGACTCAAGAAAACAAAAACAAACTAAAAACTAAACTAAGAACTACGAAATCAAGGAGAAAAATAAAACAAAATGAAACGAAGTCACCTGACAAACGTGAATAAATCCCCAAGACATGAATGTTTGCTTGTCCCTAAGCAAACATAAACGTGGAACATGTGGGGTATAAAAAAATCGAGAATTCCCCTTTCTCCTAGAAGCACCGCTAAAGCGAACCTCATCGATTAACTTGCAAGTCGAGAGCAAATTCGGCCTAATAATTCTTTTCAGTCTTCAGCCTAGGTTCACCATGGCTATTTACGGGAAAGCAAATCGAAGGCAAAGTAAGCAAGCAACCGCAGCTCTCTCCACAAAACAAGACTTCAGACAAATGCTAAACATAGAACAAACGAGGATACTTGTTTCAGCTACGAGCTTCTTTCTTTCTTTATTTTATTTTATTTTTTCTTTTTTCTTCTTCTTCTTTTTTCTTCTTTTTATGTTGTGTAGATACACTAGGTTCCTAGGACGTCGGATTTTAGGGATCCACCCCCTACCTAGACCTAGACTACCGATGACAGTATACTCATGGATCTCGTTCAAGAGTGCATCAGAGTAGGTGTCGTTTTTATTCTGCCTTGCCCTTAGGACGTAGAAAGATGATCACCAACCACAACTTATACCCGAACCATCGAAAAATTATCAAGGTCGATGCACTCATATCGATTTTAGATCATGCTTTTATGCATTATTCCTATTGACAACAGAGTGTTAGTGTGTGCTCTTATTATGCAAAACAAGCTTATTTTCATATGATTTAATAATCCCCGTAAAAAAAAAGAAGTAAGGCATCATCTGTACGAAATATAATCATTTGGATGGAGAGAATAAACGAGAAACTAGCCTAGAAGCGTCGTCTAAACCATCCAAAAGTAACACTAGGATTCCCAAAGCTTTACAACCTATTTGTTTTTCAAACGACTAATAAGCTCTAACGCTTAGGAAAATCTGAGCTCAAACATGCAAAATATCACGGAAAAGGCTAGCTTCTTAAGTATCCTAGGTTCAGGGTTCTTCTCAAAATATGGCACCGAACAAGTGCTTGAGACAACTCTGACTCATGAAAACAAAAATAAACTAAAAACTAAACTAAGAACTACGAAATCAAGGAGAAAAATAAAAGAAAATGAGACGAAATCACCTGAAAAACGTGAATAATTCCCCCAGACTTGAATGTTTGCTTTTCCCTAAGCAAACGTAAATGTGGAACAAGTGGGGTATAGAAAAAAAGAACCAAGAATTCCCCTTTGTCCTAGAAGTACCGCTAAAGCAAACCTAATCGATCAACTAGCAAGTCGAAAGCAAATTCGGCCTAATAATTGTTTTCAATATTCGTCATAGGTTTACCATGGCTACCTACGTGAAAGCAAATCGAAGGCAAACTAAGAAAACAACCGCAACTCTCTCCACCAAACAAAACTTCAGACAAATGCTAAACATAGAACAAACGAGGATACTTGTTTCATCTCCGAATTTCTTTCTTTATTTATTTTATTTTTTTATTTCTTCGTTCTTCTTCTTTTTCTTTATTTTTTATGTCGTGCAGACACAATGGGTTCCTAGGACGTCAGATTTGAAGGGATCCAACCCCTACTTAGACCCAAACTATCGATGACGGTATACTCATGCATCTCATTCAAGAGTGCAGCGGAGTAGGTGGCGTTTTTATTGTGCCTTGCCTTTAGGATGTAGAAAGATGATCACCAACACTACTTAGACCCAAATCATCGAAAAAGTATCAAGGTCGATGCACTCAAATTGATTTTAGATCATGCTTTTAGGCATTATTGCTATCGACAATGGAGTGTTAGTGTGCGCTCTTATTAAGCAAAACAAGCTCATTTTCATATATGATCTAATAATCCTCATAAAAAAGAAGAAGAGGCATCGTATTTATGAAGTATAATCATCTGGATGGAGAGAATAAACAAGAAACTAGTCTAGCAACCTCGTCTAAACCTCCCACAAGCAACACTAGGATTCCCAAAGAATTATGACCTATTTGTTTTTCAACCGACTAATAAGCTCTAACGCTTAGGAAAGGCCTAGCTCAAAAATGCAAAATAACAGATAAAAGTCTAGCTTCTAGTATCCTAGGTTCAGGATTCATCTCAAAAAGTGGCACCAGACAAGTGTCTGGGATGACTCTGACTCATGAAAACAAAAACAAAACTAAAAACTAAACTAAGAACTACTAAATCAAGGAGAAAAATAAAAGAAAATGAAACGAAGTCACATGACAAACGTGAGCTACTCTCCAGACTTGAATTGAACGGCATCCTCGACGTGAAGCTCCGATGGAGGGTAAGGAAAGTTAAGTCACGTTTGTGTTTTTTAACTAAATCGAAATTTAAACTAAACAACTACGAAAAATAGAAAACAAGGTACCGGGTTGCCTCCCAGAAAGCACTTATTTAACGTCTTTAAGCATGACGTCTCCATGCCTCATGTGTACGCGACGGGTGGATGGAAAAGAGGAATGGAGTTTCCACTTTCGTTTGGTTGAGCGATTTGGTAGAGCTTTAGTTGTTGCCCAATAGCTTTGAATGTTCCACCCGTCTTGACGCGATCCCGATTGAATCGACACTCTAGACTAGGTTAGGGTTGGATATGCCTTGCTGCAACGGATTGCACAAGGGTGTGTGGGGCGAGTGGTCATACGAGAGTTGTGGAAGGCTCTAGATTCACCGGTTCGTCTCCAATGGATATTACACACCAATGAAGAACGAACGATCGTTGGATATGATACACCAACGAAGGATGCTGGATATTACGCACCAACAACCAAGAACTCACAAGGAATTCAAAAGAAAGATCAAAAGATCGATTCAAAAGTTTGATTGAAAACGTGGGATGATCTTCTACAAGGGGGCCCGGCCATATTTAGATAAAAACAAGAAAAGCAAATTCAAAAATTACATTAAATGCTCATTCTTCATGCAAAGCCTCTAATTAATATCTTGGTTTCATCAAACAAGAAGATAACTTCTTGCTGGCCGTGCACATGGGGAGGCGCTCTTCTTGGGTCTCAGGTAAATTAATTAGGTTGCGGGAATAAGTGACTCGCGGCCTCGTTAAAAACCCGTCGTCGCAAAACCCCGTGGGAAAAAACCGACGAAGGGAAAAGAGTACACGCGGACCACTTAGCCTAATCAATGACCGTTGCGGGTTGAGCTTCGGCTTGAATGATGTTTGTTAGGCTCGTGACTTCACGTGAATATGTATACTCTTTGTGTGTGTGGATGGTCGTAAGAATCCCGACAATAGCGTCTTTGAGCTTTGTGGCCTTGGCTCAGGTCACAGGACCGGCGTGTATGATCAAGGCTTCTTCCTCCATAGCTCTAGCTCGGGTTACGGGACCTACGTATCTTGACCTAATCACGTCTCGGGTCGCGTTGGTGATGGTCGCATCTCGGGTTGCGGGGTTGGCGTCTCGGGCCGCGCTGTGGGCGTCTCGGGCCGCACTGTTGGCGTCTCGGGCCGTGCTGTTGGCATCTCGGGCCGCGTTGTAGGCATCTCGGGCACTGTTGGCGTCTCGGGCCGCGTTGGGGGCGTCTCGGGCCGCGCCGACTTGTTCTTCTTCTGCACCCCAGGTCACGCCCTCGTCTGTGGTATTGGTCACGTCTTCGGCGTCCTCCAGGATCATATCACGCCTCGTTCCAAAGTTCCACTACTCCATGTGAGAAAAGCTCTCATACCTGAAAAGGACCAGATCAATGGGACCGTAATTTGCCCACGAAAAGCTTAAAATGATAATTAAAAGTAGAACTAAGTTACCCGACTGGAAGTCATGAGGTAGGATCTTGTCGTGCCATCCCTTAGCAAGGTCACCGTTCACATTGCGGATCACTGTCATTGCTCCTTTCTTTGGCACACAATGCACGGGGTTCACTCGTTCACTGCCCGAGGTTGGATAAATGATATCTGCATGAAAAAATTTATACTCTTTTTCCATTACCTTTTTCGAGTTCGGGTTCAGCTCCCTTTAAGTTTCAGTGGAAGGTTTGTGGTTGTCTTCCGTAAAAATACTATGCGTACATATTGAAGAACTACTCTCCGACGCTTCTTTAGGCGAGTGGGTGGCTTTCTCGTCTCATATGTGCTCAAGTTACATTTATAATGACAGGATATGTTTTATTGCATTCAATGTACGCATACCGAAGAGAAGAAGGAAGAGGTTCGAGCTCAAGTCTAGATGCTTTCTCCACTGTGAAATAAATATGTGTTTCATGCGGAGTCTCCTCATGTGGGTCGTTCTATAGTGCCTCAATGGCACTCATGAACTTGTGTTCCTACAAACCTTCTTCAGACATCTCTCAAACGGGTCAAAGATACTTACCTCATCAAGCGTGTCACTCACGGAGTCTTCCAACAAGTCAACTAGAAGACAAGATTCCTTGAAGGAGGGTCCATTCATTGAGCTAGAGAATTTGAACTCTATCTTCTCATGTTTGACACGTAAGGAAAGCTTTCTTTGTTGTACATCTATCATGGCACCTACAGTAGCTAAGAAAGGTCTAACAAGAATAATGGGCACCCTAGCATCTTCCTTTTATATCAAGTACAACAAAATCAAAGGAAATGCAAAGATTACCTACCTTGGTGGCAAAACTTTCAACAATTCCCACCGGATATCTTATCGAACGATCCGCGAGTAGTAGAGGCATCTTGGTAGGTTTGAGATCTCCGATAATTTGGAGTATGCTCCAGATACCAATCATTTGGGTGATTCTTATTTGAGTATTTCTGATGTATCATTACATTTTTTTTATAAAATTTGCATACTATTATTTCGTTTCATTACTGTCTGCGTATAAAAATAGATGAAATAAAATCCTTAGAAATAAATTTAAGATAGTCTAAAACATTTGATGTGGTTAATCGCAAGTAATAATTTACCTAGACTAACGCTTCCGCAAGAATACGGATCGTATAGTACCAGGGTCAAACACGAGGAATCGATGTAACTCGAAAGCTAGTAAACTAATGAAATAGGACGTGTAAAATCTGTTAGTGATTGGAATGTGAATAAAGATAAACTAACTAACTAAGTAACATATTAAACTCAATGAACTAAACACCACAAGTTGCGAGAGATGCACGATGATGCAACGAAGTTCTAACAAGATCATGGTTATAGATATCATTATGTATTCGGGGAATTCAAGCTCTTTCCTTGGGAATGACTCTCCCGATGCCTAAACCCACTATCTAGCATGCGTACTACCAATATCCCAATTGTGTAATCTCACCTACTAGATGGATTAAGATCGCTATCCTAATTCCTAAGTTCAATCGACCGACCGGCCAAGGTTCTAAATCAATTGAGACTTCATATCATGGCTACGTTCCCAAATCCAATTTATCTCCCAATGCAATTAGATTTTTATAAACATTCATTAAAGGGGTCAATAAGAACAAAAGTATTACGAACAACCAATCAATCCGAAACGATTAAATATAACCAAGCATTAAAAACAAAACTGCATTACATATCGACAAAGCTCTCTAACCCATGGCTATGGACCTACTCGGACATGAACTTAGAAAACGAAACACAAAAGATCACTATATTCAAAATGGATAAAAAATGAGATCCCTCCCTATTCTATTACCGACGTCTTCCACAGCTTCTCCTTGCTCCGGCTTCGTCGCCTCGTCCTTGCCCTTGTACGTGTTCTGCTCCCTCTCTCTTCTCTCTATGTGTGCTCTATTTTCTCTCTTCGTTTCTGTACGAATTGGGCTGCTGAAGCTCTCTCCTTTTAGCCCTCTTTCTCCTCTTTCCATTCCTCTAATCTTTCCTATTTGGCCATCCTCTTTCCTTCCTCTCTAGTAGCTGGAATTTCCTATTTTTTACAGCAATTGCAGTTTTACTTTTTCGAGTTTTTCCATCTCTTGTTTTTCCATCCTTGTGTAATTGTTAACGTTTCCTCTTTATTTTCCAGCCATGTAGCTCTTCTTCCTCTTCTCTAACCATATTTCCTTTTGGTTTAAGCATCAAGAATGTTCCTTTTCTTGTTTTGCTAAATTTCCTTTTTGGCTAGTTTTCATTTTTTCGGTTTTCTTCAGCAGCTTGTATTTCCTTTTCTTCTTGTGCAGCAACGATTTCTTTTTCCTTTTTTCTCCTTTTCCTCTTTGCTTTGCTTCCTTCTTTCTTTTTCTTGCATTTCCATTAATTGTTCCCGTAGCCATTTCCATTTTCTATCTTTGAAGGTTGCAGTTTCCAATTCTCGTGTAGGCGACAATCTTTCAATTTTTGTGTAGGCAGTTGGAAGTTTACATTTTTTCCAACAACTTGCTTCTATTTTATGTAAACAATGTTTCCTTTTCATGTTCCAACCGTGCTCTTCTTACTTTTGTTCTAGCAACCGAAATTTTCCATTTTTGTTCCAATCACCGAAAGTTTCCATTTTTGTAAGCGGCCATTGTTTCCATTTTTTTTAAGCGGTCATTGCTTTCATTTTTCTTCTCCGGTTTATGATTCTTTGGATGCTGACCGTGCATAGCTGATAGGATTCCTTAGTTTTGCTTCATTTACTCGTGTTTGTATCCCGGTATTTTACTTCTTGCAATAACACGAGAAAACGCTAAAAGAGGACTGAATGATGCTTTAATGCTTGGTAAAGTTCAAATGAATGATGAAACTAACTATAAAAAAGACTAAAATACTATAACAAAATAGACGTTATCAACATTCCTAGTCGAGCATCATTGAGAATAAGAATATCAATGCTGCATTAAGACTAGTCTGTGTAAATTGAAATGAGATATCAATTTAACACATAGGTACATGTTAGAGAACAATGTACTAGTTGATCCGCCATGAGATTGCTACATGGATTGTTATATGAGTATCATAGACATTCTCATAGTGATTATGGTATATATAATCCTATGACTTGAGATCGCCAGAGATCTTACCATAAGCAATTGCATGCTTTAACACTATCAAACTTCACTTGTAAATAGGTGGACGAACAAGATAGTGATTGGGTATGCAATCTGTTTATGTAATAAGATGTCGGTTGATTGAGATAAGGATTTGTCCCTCCTATATATAACAGGAGTGATGTCACGAGCTCATAGATTGAATTAGATGAGTATGTTCCATGACTCATGTTCAATCTAGACATTACAAACAAAAGGATTAATATACATAAATCATGAGATTTGTAATGTCGAGTCACAAACATTTTCACTGCTTAGGAAATAATGATGTGTTGTTAGACACCAATCATTATTTGTGATCAACGCAATGAGAACCTATTGGGTCACACACAAATACGAATGGAGTTGGACATGTAAATGGGCAAATCCTAGTATGAATAGGACTGAGAATAATTCGAGTTATTAGGGCTAATTCTAATTGAATTATGAATTCAATTTAACTGGGCCTAATTCGGCCAATTAGGATTAATTGGGCAAATCCCTAATTAGGGTTTTAAGTTAGGGTTAAACCATTTTTCCCTATAAATATAATGCTTAAGCTATGTTCTCAAAGAGACAGAAAAAAGGCAAAGGCACTTCGTCCAATATAATCTAGAGGCCAAAATCCTAGTCTAGCAACTAGGTTTTTCGACTTTGTCCAGATCTCCTCCGTCCGTGTGGATACCGACAGAGGTAGGAGCGATTTGTTGCTGCTCGTGAGTCACACATCCGAGCTTTACGTTACACCAAGGTAAGTGGTAAGAAACACTAATCAGATCTGTCTCTGAAGCAAATCTTACCAAAAGGAAAACCGAGAAAAACTCTGTGTTTCCGCTGCGTGTTTTCCTCTCGGTATCCCTACAGTGGTATCAGAACCTAATTTCGGAGACCCTGATTGTCTTTCCTGTCATATGCATGATGTTTTTCATTCTATCTGTGATTTGTTTGACAAGATCCGTGATATGCATGTATACTTCGTGTAAATCTGAGTTATGCATGACTTGATCTTTGATATGCATGTTGATTTGCTAGATATATCATATGCATGATTGTTTCGTATAAATCTATGATATGCATGTACGTTAGTTCGTGCTAGATCTACGATATGCATGTTGATATGTATGAATCTGAGATATGATGAAGAATTGTGAAAGTAAGAAATATGGAAAATTCACATAAAATCAATATGATTCAATCTGTGATATGCATGAAGAATCGGGAAAGTAAGAAACATGGAAAGTGAATCTGTGATATGCATGAAGAATCGGGAAAGTAAGAAACATGGAAAATTCACATAAAATCGATATGATTGATTTTTGATGATATTTTTCTACGGAGGGAAAGTGAAAATTTTGAGAACATTTTCGCTGACGGGGCGCTGCCTCATACCCCGCAAAGGGCAACCTAGGTTAGCGGCTGTTAAATCCCTAATACAGCATCTATCGATTCTCGGTGAATCAGAATACAATGCAATATCTATCGATTCTCGGTGAATCGGGATATGTGAATGCACATGATCGAATAAATGTTACCTAAGTCAGTTCTGACTAAGGACAAGAGGTTATATAATTATGCGCTCTTATGAGTTGGGTCCCTCTTACCCAGGAACTACTTAGCTAACACATAAGGTTATCACTTGCATCGTATATAATGAGATCTAATGGCAGTATATCTTTGGATGTTTGTTCTTTTCCCGATTAAGTTTATGTTTTATGAAATATGTTTGAATGCAGTGAAAATCCCTCGTGTGATTAAGTCAAGTTAAATGCCTACCAATGAATAAGCACTCGTCAAGACTTAGATCGACGTGTGTAGATTTGCCATAGTGAATTGCCGCATCAATCCTGGTAAGACGCGATCGGATAATTGTGATATCCAATTGCTTATTGATTGGTTCGACTTAACTAAGATATCAATGAGATTGGGACTTAGAGGTATAAAGTTGGGTGTCTATTTATGAGATGAATTGGAACAAGGGTTGTTCACCTAACTATCCTATAATTGCATGAGATGTAATTAATAAAGAGTTGTCTACCTAAATAACCAAATCTAGAATGATTTACCAAAGTAAACTCTAGACAAGGTGAAATGTGGATCTTGACCCACTAAGAAAGTTATGAATATTACTTTCCGAATTGATAGTGAAGGCTATTGATTCGCAAAATTTAATGGGAGAATCATTTAATAAAGTCCATGTTTAAATGATTCTTTTCATGATACCACGGCATCAAACACACACGTGTTTTCTTTCCAATCAATCCTTGAAAAGGATAAGTTGAATGAGACAAATTTCCTGGATTGGTACATGAACTTGAGGATTGTCCTCAAACAAGAAAAGAAAATGTATGTCCTTGAAGGCCCGTTACCTGAAGTGCCTCTAGCAAATGCTCCAAGGGTTGATAAGGATGCTTATAAGAAGCACCTTGATGATTCCCTTGAGGTCAGTTGCCTTATGTTGTCACTCATGAACTCTGAGCTTCAGAAGCAACATGAGGAGATGGCAACTTTCGATCTGATCGAACATCTTAAGGAGCAGTGTCAAGAGCATGCTAGAAAAGAAAGGTTTGAAACCTCTAAGGCTTTATTTAGATGTGTTATGGTAGAGGGAACTTCTGTAGGACCTCATGTACTCAAAGTGATTGGGCATATTGAGAGCCTTGAGAAAATGGGTTTCCCGATGGGCCTAGAGTTGGCCACTAACTTGATTCTGCAATCATTGCCAGAATCTTATGATCAATTCGTCATGAACTGTAACATGAACGATTTTGATAAGTCTCTAGCACAATTACTGAACATGTTAAAATTGCAGAAGTAAACATCAAGAAGGCCAAGCCCAAAGCTATTCTGATGGTACAGAATCACAAGAGCAAGGCCAAAGGCAAGAACAAAAGGGGTCAAAATCACTAGTTCATGTCTGGTAAAGCCTTAAAGCCTAAAGGTGGGGTGGCTAAGGAAGGTGACCGCTTCCAATATGGTAAGACCGGTCATTGGAAGAGGAACTGCTCAATGTATTTGGAAGAACTAAAGACCAAGAAGGGAAATGAGACTTCTGCTTTTGGTATTTATGTTATAAAGTCAACTTATCTACTTCTACTTCATGGGTATTAGATACTATCTGTGGTTCTCACATTTGTAATAATGTGTATGGTTTGAGAAGAAGTAGATCTTTGAAGAAAGGCAAAATCGACCTGCAAGTAGGAAATGGAGCAAAAGTTGTTGCATTAGCAATAAAGACATATGTATTGACTTTGCCTACTACCTTGTTTTAGAACTTCAGAGTTGCTATTATATGCCTAACATTACTAAGAATATTATTTCTATTTCTTGTTTGGACAAGAAGGGTTTTCCATTTATAATAAAAGACAATTGTTGCTCTATTTATTTGAATGATATGGTATATGGTGTTGCAGATTTGATGAATGGTCTTTATGTTCTGAACTTTGATATGCCTATATATAACGTGAATACTAAAAGGATTAGAACTAATGATTCTAATCCAACATATCTCTGGCACTACCGTTTGGGCCATATAAACGAGAACCACATATCTAAACTCCATAAAGATGGAATATTGTATTCATTTGATTTTGAATCATTTGGAAAATGTGATTCTTGTTTAATGGGCAAGATGGCGAAAGCCCCCTTTAAGGGACAAAATGAAAAGGCAATTGGTGTATTAGGCCTCATACATACAGATGTATGTGGACCTTTAAACACACAAGCTAGATGTAGTTTCTTGTACTTTATTACCTTTGCTGATGATTTCAGTAGATATGGAGATGTGTATCTGATGAAACACAGATCTGAACCTTTTAAAAAAGTTTAATGAATTCAAAAATGAAGTACAAAACCAACTTGGCAAGAATATAAATAAACTTCGATCAGATCGAGGAGGTGAATATTTAAGCCAAGAATTTGTTGACTATCTGAAAGAGTATGGGTTTCTGACAACTCACTCCACCAGCTACACACAATGGAATGGTGTTTCTGAAAGGAGAAATCGCACTCTGTTGGACATGGTTCGGTCGATGATGAGTCAAACAGTTCTTCCACATTCATTTTGGGGACATGCATTGGAAACGGCTGCTTTTATGTTAAACCGTGTACCATCTAAGTCAATTCAAAAGACACCATGTGAGATATGGACTGGGAAACATCCTAGTATGTCTTTTTATGAAGATTTAGGGATGTGAGGTTTATGTTAAACGTCAGACGTCTAACAAACTCGACCTTAAATTAGATAAGTGTAGTTTTGTGGGGTATCCTAAAAGAACTAAAGGATACTATTTCTACAAACCCTCAGAGCACAAAGTGTTCACCTCACAGGTGTTTTTCTAGAAAGAGAGTTTCTTTTTAGAAGTACTAGCGGGAGTACTGTAGAACTTGAAAAAAATTCAAGAACCATAAGAAAATACTGCTGACAATGAGATGGAAACTGAGCAGACACCACTAGTAGTTGTGGAACCAGAACCACAATTCGTTGAAGAACCAGAACCATGAACTGATGTGGAACCTACTCATGAGACACAAATTGTGCGAAGGTCTATAAAATCACATTGTGCGCTTCAAAGATATGGATTTCTGGTGACTCAAGATGGTGATGTAATGCTCATGGAAGATGATGAGCCTACGACCTACCAAGGGGCCATAACGAGCCAAGATTCTGAGAAATGGCTTGAGGCCATGAAATCCGAGATGGACTCCTTGTATACAAACTAAGTATGGACTTTGGTTGATCTACATGAAGGGTGAGACCCATAGGTTGTAAATGGATTTTCGAAAGGAAAACTGATAGGGATGGTAATTTTCATGCCTATATGATCATCTCGTTTTCATACGTATTTCTTGCATGATTTAGGAGACGTTTTTGATACATATGTGATGTTTTACGTATGATTCCGTATCCGTTTTACTTGCTTTCGTGTTTTTCATGTTCTTACAGGTTTTTACGCGTATTTGGACCATTTTGGAGCTAAAGGAACATGCACAAAGCTAAGGAGCAACTTTGGGGATCATATCGGGACAAACGGGACGAGATTGAGCATGGAAAAGCCTCACCCGATCGGGCACAACCCTTGCACGATCGGGCAAAACCTACGGCCAATTGTGTAGACCATTTAGCACGACTCGGGCAAGCATGCCCGACCATTTTGCCTTGTGCCCGAGCGGGCACACATGCCATGCCCGATCGGGCACCATTCCAGCACCACAGGACGCGCACGAACTGCCCTAGCCGCACCCGAGCGGGTACACTCACTACCCGAGCGGGTCGCGGTCCGTAACTGCTCAAAACTTAAGTAAACTTAACTTAAAACATAAGGGAACTTGTGGGGCAATTTAGGCAACAATTGGACCGACTTAGGAGGCTTAAAAGGAGGCAAAAAGACGTCATTACAGCAAGCTTACAGAGGAGAACAATTCAGCGAAGAGAGAGCAGATTCTTGCGAAGAGATAAGCGAGGAGCATTGGTGATCAAGCAGCACCACTTCGGTTTTGTTTGGTTTTTATGTTCCTTAGACTTTCTACTATGTTTATGTTTCTTTACAGACGCATGAGCGAGTAGTTTGTTTGTTCTAGGAGAAGGGATTAGCCCTTGGCTATCCCGAGACCGCTTTTGATCTATTTTGAATGCATCTTCTCGTTTTAGTTTATCTATTCTCTATCTGAGTACTTAAATTTACTTGTGTTTGCGATGATCACGTAAATACATGTGTTAGGAGAAGGACCGAAAGGAGAATTTTAGACATGGAAAGTCAGGTTTAGAACAACCGCGGGTAGGCCACGAAAGTAGGGTAGCAAGGGTTGAGGGTGAACGGGCGAATCACAGAGTTTATGGGTTTAGTTCATGGTGTCAGCCACGAAAGTAGGGGGAGCTTGTCTAGATCACGTGTCTATGCCTTGAGAGAGGGTAGATATCATGTTAGGATCGTCCGCCTTAGATAGCTTTAACAGGGATTGAATGATAGATAGGTTGATCATTGGTTTCGGTAGTCTTGTGGTGAAACCGGTTTCCTAAGACGTTTGTCTCATCATTAGAACCCAAGTAGTTTAGTTACTTTCAATATTTCATTCCTTATTCATCTTCTTTCGTTAGCAAGTTTGATTCGTAGTTCGGGTTTAGGTAGTGTTGCGTAGTCTCTGTGGGATCGACACCTAAAATACTACACACGTGCCGTGCACTTGCGGGTAGATTAGGTTATATTTAACTCTGATACGCATCAAGTTTTTGGCACCGTTGCCGGGGACTATTGTCAACGCGTCTTAGATTCGAACCTTGAGTCCTTCTTGCTTTATTTTTCTTTTGTTTTTATTTTTGCTTTTAATATGCTTTATCAGAAGCAATTCATGGGTGGAAACCATGAGGATCCACATCAGCACCTCAGAGATTTCCTCGAACTTTCAGGTACGTTCAAAATTCATGGAGTCTCTGAGGATGCAATCTTGCTGCGTCTTTTCCCTTTTTCAATTGGGGGAAAAGCGAAAGCTTGGCTGCAATCACTCCCCGCGGGATCTATCACCACATGGGATCAGCTCTGCACACTGTTCCTATCACGCTTCTTTCCTCCGAGCAAGACAATTCAGATGAGGGGGGAAATCACAACATTCAGATGCAGAGATGGAGAGACTATGTTTGAGGCGTGGGGTAGATTTAAGGATCTTCTGCAGATGTGTCCACACCATGGACTTGAGCAATGGTACGTTATCCAAACTTTTTATAACGGAATTTCAGATGAGCACCGCATGAGGTTGGATAACGCTGCCAGAGGATCATTCATGGATCTGAGCGTTGAGGAGGCATTTGAGCTGATTGATAACCTCGCCATGAACCACACCATGTGGTCCACTCCAAGAGGTATGCCTACTAGCACTCGTCGTTTATATGAGCCTAACCAGAATAGAGCCATGGGTAATGCAGCGAATGCTATGTACTGTGTGAATTGCGGAGATACGGACCATGTAGCGTATCAATGCACAGTACATGAGGATTACGAACGGATGAATTATGTACAGCAGCAAGGCTACACGCAATTCGGGAACACCTACAACCCGAATTGGAGGAATCACCCGAACTTGTCATATCGAACGACTCAACCGGTGAAGTATTCGGGGTTTCCACCAAGGCAGAATAATTTCCAGCAAAACAACCAGCAATTCCAGCAAGCTCCGCAAGCTCCTCAACCTCCTCAAGCCTCTTCATCAAACCTTGAGGCGGTGTTGCTCGAATTCATGAAGGAGCAGAAGCAGCAACAATCGATTCGAACCAAATTTGACGCGGATGTTGGGACAGCGATTAGTGAGCTTAGATCTCAGATGGAGTCTCTGAGCACTCATGTGAAGATGAAGCAGGAACAGCAACAACAGGAGTTTAGATCTCAGATGGAGTCTCTGAGCACTCATGTGAAGATGTTGGAAAACTCCATAGCACAACAGGCCGCCTCATCTTCTCGGAATCCCGGACAGCTTCCCGGTAAGCCCGATCTTAACCCGAGAGAGCATGTGAATGCTATTTCTGTGTGCAGCGATGATGAGGATGAGAATCCGCCCTCAAAAGAGCGAGGGGATGCTGCTGGTACGTCTTTGGATAGAGGAAAAGGTAAGGTTGCGATTATGGAAGGAGTCGAACCAGATTTAGATAAGCCATACGTTGCTCCTCCGGCGTACATACCTCCGATACCGTATCCTCAACGATTGGTAAGCAGTAAGAACCAAGAGAGAGTGGGCAGATTTATAGAGGGTCTCAAGAAGCTAGAAATAAACATGCCATACGTAAAAGCCCTCCAAAAGATGCCTAATCGTGCCAAATTCATCAGAAAGGTATTTTCCAAAGAAAAGCATATCAAAGAGAACGAGACTGTAGCACTCACCGAGGAATGCAGTGCAATTCTTCAGAACAAGCTGCCACCTAAGCTAAAGGACCCCGGAAGCTTCTCCATCCCATGCAAAATAGGTACTCTCGATATTGAAAATGCTTTGTGTGATTTAGGAGCAAGCGTGAGTATCATGCCACACACAGTTTTCAAGCGGATGGAGTTTGGGAACTTTAAACCGACGAAGATGTCTCTACGCCTCGCGGATCGTACGGTAAGACATCCGGTGGGAATCATTGAAAACGTTCCCACCATGGTAGGTAAGCTTTGCATTCCCACTGATTTTGTTGTACTTGAGATAACGGAAGACACTAGGACACCTATTATTCTTGGTAGGCCGTTCTTAGCTACTGCAGGTGCGACGATAGACGTACAACAAGGAAAGCTGTCCTTACGTGTCAAAGACGAAACGATCGAATTCGTCCTGCCCAGACCCATGGACGAATCACCACTCAAGGAGTCTTGCTTTACAGTAGATTCGCTGGACGAGTTAGAGAAAGACACACACGATCAAGTAAGTCCATCCGATCCTCTTTTACGGTATTTGACACAAATGGGCGATAATGCAGGATTTGCGGACGAAGAAGCTGAGGTGTATACGAAATTCATGAGTGCCATTGCAGCACTAGAAGATGTCCCATGGAAGGAGATACCACGTGATATACATGCTGGTTTCACAATGGAGAAGTCGTCCGAACTTGAGCCCGACCCGCCGCCTTATTCTCGGTATGAGTACGTTGATTCCGATAAAACATATCTTGCTGTTTTAAATGCTAACACGAGTGCAGACGAGATGAGAAGACAGCCCACACGCGTGAAGAAGCGTAAGAGGCTCAGCTCTTCAATATGTATGTACGGAAATTATAGGGAGGACAGCCACGAACCTTCAACCGAAACTCAAAGGAGGCTGCACCCGCACTTGCACGAGGTAATGGAAAAAGATGTCATTAAACTTTTCAACGCAGATACCCCTTATCCAACCTTGGACAGCGAGCAAGTGAACCCCGTGCATGATGTGCCTAAGGGATGGCACGATAAGAAGACCCTACCTCATGACTTCCAATCAGGTGATTTCATTCCACTTTCTAATTCTCGACCTAAGTCTTTATCGGGCAACCTACTGTCTTATTGGTCTGATCCTTTTCAGGTACGAGACATGGAACTATGGAGTGATGCGGGTGACACGTTCAACGCCAATGGACAGCGGCTAAAGCTCTACCAAGCCGCTCAACCGATCGAAAGTGGAAACTCCATTTCCCTTTCCGATCCACCCGTCGCGCACGCATGAGGAATGGAGACGTCAAAGCTTAATGACGTTAAATAAGCGCTTTCTGGGAGGCAACCCAGCCGTTTGCTTTTCATTTTCTTAGTATTTAAGTTAAAGACTCGGTTATTTAATTTCCATAAAAAAAACAAAAAAAAAACAAGGACAGCGGTTAAAGGTCTACCAAGCCGCTCAACCGATCGAAAGTGGAAACTCCATTTCCCTTTCCGATCCACCCGTCGCGCACGCATGAGGAATGGAGACGTCAAAGCTTAATGACGTTAAATAAGCGCTTTCTGGGAGGCAACCCAGCTGTTTGTTTTTACTTTTCATGTTTAAGACTCGGTTATTTAATTTCCATAAAAAAAACAAAACAAAAAAAATATATAACACCACAAACGTGCTTTACTTCCTTCATCCTCCATCGGAGCTTCACGTCGAGGACGCTGTTCAATTCAAGTCTGGGGGGAGCAGTTCACGTTTGTCAGGTGATTTCGTTTCATTTTCCTTTGATTTTTAGTTTTTAGGTTTTTTTTGCGATTTTTAGTTTGTTTTTGTTTTCATTGAGTCAGAGTCGTCCCAAGGCACTTGTCCGGTGTCACGTTTTGAGATGAACCCTGAACTTAGGAATGCTTAAGAGGTTGACCTTTTCCGTTAGACTTTGCATGATTGAGCTAGGTTTTCCTATGCGTTAGAGCTTATTAGTCGGCTGAAAAACAATAGGTCGTAGTTCTTGGGAATCCTAGTGTTGCTTGTGGGGAGGTTTAGACGAAGTTGCTAGGTTAGTTTATCGTTTATTCTTTCTACCCAGATGGTTATACTTCGTGTAGATGACACTTTACTTTGGTTACATTGAGGATCATTGGATTGTATAAAATCGAGCTTATTTTGCAGATTAAAAAGCGCACACTAACACTCCGCTGTCGATAGAAATAGTGCCTAATAAGCATGATCAAAAATCGATATGAGTGCATCGACCTTGTTACTCCTTCGGTGGCTCGGGTCTAAGTGGTGGGTTGGCGATCATCTTTCTACGTCCTAAGGGCATGGCACAAAAAGCCACCTACTCCGCTGCACTACTCTCACACATGCATGAGTATACCGTCATCGGTAGTCTGGGTCTAAGTAGAGGCTGGATCCCTTCAAATCCGACGTCCTAGAAGCCTAGTGTGTATGCAAAGAAAAAGAAGAAAAGAAAAGAAAAAAAAATGGAAAAGAAAGATAAAAAGGAAACAAAAGACAAAAGAAAAAAAAGAAGAAGAAGAAAAAAGTCATAAAAAAGAAAATAAAAAGAAGAAAAAGAAAAAGGAAAGAAAAAGAAAGAAAGAAGCTCGGAAAGAAAGAAACAAGTATCCTCGGTTGACCTAGGTTTAGCATAGTCTGAAGTCTTGTCTGGTGGAGGGAGTTACGGTAGCGTGTCTAGTCTCCTTTGATTTACTTTATCATGGGTAACCATGGTGGACCTAGGATTAAGGCTGAAAACTCGATTAGGCCGAATTTGCTCTCGACGTGCTAGTTGATCGGTTAGGTTCACTTTAGCGGTATTTCTAGGAGAAGGGGAATTCTCGTATTTTCATACCCCATGTATTACACGTTTACGTTTGCTTAGGGACAAGCAAACATTCAAGTCTGGGGGATTTTGATCATCTCGTTTTCATACGTAGTTCTTGCATGGTTTAGAAGACGTTTTCGGTATATATATGATGTTTTACGTATGATTCCGTATCCGTTTTACTTGCTTTCGTGCTTTTCATGTTCTTACAGGTTTTTACGCGTATTTGGACCATTTTGGAGCTAAAGGAACATGCACGGAGCTAAGGAGCAACTTGGGAGATCATCACGGGACAAACGGGACGAGATTGAGCATGGAAAAGCCTCACCCGGTCGGGCACAACCCTTGCACGATCGGGCAAAACCTACGGCCAATTGTGTGGACCATTTAGCACGACTCGGGCAAGCATTTAGGACAATTTTGCCTTGTGCCCGAAAAAGACGTCATTGAAGCAAGCCTACATTGGAGAAGAGTTCAGTAGAAGATTAAGGAGATTCTTGCGAGGAGACAAGCGAGGAGCATTGGAGATCGAGCACTACCACTTCGGTTTTGTTTGGTTTTTATGTTCCTTAGACTTTCTACTATGTTTATGTTTCTTTACAGACGCATGAGCGAGTAGTTTGTTTGTTCTAGGAGAAGGGATTAGCCCTTGGCTATCCCGGAACCACTTTTGATCTATTTTGAATGCATCTTCCCGTTTTAGTTTATCTATTCTTTATCTGAGTGCTTAAAGTTACTTGTGTTTGCGCTGATCACGTGGATGCATGTGTTAGGGATTGGGAGAAGGACCGAAAGGATAATTCTAGTCCTAGAAAGTCAGGTTTAGAACAACCGAGGTTAGGCCACGAAAGTAGGGTAGCAACGGTTGAGGGTAGGGGGCAGCTTGTCTAGATCACGTGTCTATGCCTTGAGAGAGGGTATCATGTTAGGATCGTCCACCTTAGATAGCTTTAATTGTGTCTATGCCTTGAGAGAGGGTAGGTATCATGTTAGGATCGTCCGCCTTAGATAGCTTTAATTGGGATTGCATGATAGATAGGTTGATCGTGTGTTTCGGTAGTCTTGTGGTGAAACCGGTTTCCTAGGATGTTTGTCTCATCGTTAGAACCCAAGTAGTTTAGTTACTTTCAGTATTTCATTCCTTATTCATCTTCTTTCGTTAGCAAGTTTGATTCGTAGTTCGGGTTTAGGTAGTGTTGCGTAGTCTCTGTGGGATCTACACCTAAAATACTACACACGTGCCGTGCACTTGCGGGTAGATTAGGTTATATTTAACTCTGATACGCATCACTATAAAGGGCGTTTGGTAGCAAAAGATTTTAAACAAGTTCATGGTATAGACTATGACGAAACGTTTTTACCAGTTGCGATGATAAAATCCATAAGGATTTTGCTTGCGATAGCTGCATACCATAATTATGAAATCTGGCAAATGGATGTCAAAACAACTTTCCTTAATGGAATGCTTCTTGAGGATGTGTACATGACACAACCTGAAGGTTTTGTGGAACTAGAAAATACTGATAAGGTCTGCAAGCTACAACAATCCATTTATGGATTGAATCAAGCTTCTCGGAGTTGGAATCTTCGTTTTGATGAAGCAATCAAAGCGTTTGGTTTCATAAAAAACGAAGATGAACCTTGTGTCTACAAGAAGGTTAGTGGGAGCACCATAGTTTTTCTTGTGTTATATGTAGATGACGTATTACTCATACGAAATGATATCCCACCCTGCAGCATGTAAAGAATTGGTTAGGAAATTGTTCTTCTGTGAAGGAATTAGGTGAAGCTACCTATATACTAGCTATAAAGATCTATAGAGATAGATCAAGGAAGCTGATTGCACTAAGTCAAAGTACATACATGGACAAAGTGCTAAAACGTTTTAGCTTGCAAGATTCTAAGAAAAGAACTTTGCTTATGGTAAGTGGAAAGTTTCTCTCTAAACAACAATGTCCTACGACAAAAGAAGAGAGAGAACGCATGAGTAAGATTCCATACGCATCTGCTATTGGATCTATCATGTACGCCATGATATGTAAATGCTCGATATATCATATACCTTAAGTATGACTAGTAGGCATCAAAGTGATCCTGGTGAAAGTCACTGGATCACTGTGAAGAATATTCTTAAGTACTTGAGAAGTACTAAGAATGCATTCTTGGTATTTGGAGGTGAAGAAGAGCTCATTGTAACGGGTTACACTGATTTCACCATCACAACTCCTTCCATAATTGTGATTATGCCTTTGCCTTTTTCCATATACGTTCCAGCAACATTCTCTTGCTATTTGGAGAGCGGGTTCCCAATCACATCACCGCTGCACAAGGTAATAGCATTCACATACTCTCTCCGGTTTAGATCGGGTTTACTGGGAAGTTGTCCGTGATTCCGAGAGGATGAGGCAGCATACTGTGCTATAGAGTTCTCTAAGATTTTCACATGCTTGCTCAAGGATTTCATCTGAGTTTTGAGCTCATTTACCGTTGTTTTCATGTCCGCATTGAATTTGGTTTGAAGTAATTGTTGCTGCCTTTGCTTCTTGATGAATTCGAGAATCATCGCCTAAGGCTTGATGAAGGAGCTTGAGGAGGTTGGGGAGCTTGGTAAGCTTGCTGGAATTGCTGCAGTTGCTGGTATAGCTGCTGCTTTTGTTGAAATCCCGTGTTTCCTTGCTGCTAGGCATAATTCATTTTTTCCATGTTCTCTTGAACCGTGCATTGATAAGCTACGTGTTCTGTATCTCTGCAATTCACATAAGTCATGGCATTCGAAGCATTTCCCATCGCCCTACTCTGATTTTGCTCATATAGACCTCTAGTCTTGTTTGACATACTTCTCAGTGTGGACCACATAGTGTGGTTCATCGCGAGGTTATCAACCAAATCATATGCTTCTCAACACTTATATCCATAAATGATCCTCTAGCAGCGGTATCCAATGTTGTACTGTGCTGGTCTGAGATTTCATTGTAGAAGGTTTGGATAACATACCACTGCTCTAGATCATGGTGTGGACACATCTGTAAAGGATCCTTAAATCTTCCCCATGCTTCAAATAATGTTTCCCCCTCTCTGCATCTAAACATTGTGATTTCTCTCCTCATCTGAATCGTCTTGCTGGGAGGAAAGAACCGTGATTGGAATAATGTGCAGAGCTGGTCCCAAGTAGTGACTGAACCAACGGGAAGAGATTGTAGCCATGTTTTCGCTTGTCTTCCAATTGAGAAAGGGAAGAAACACAACAAAATTGCATTTGACGAGAATCCGTGTATCTGGAATGTCCCAGAAAGCTCTAGAAAGTCTCTAAGGTGCTGATGGGGATCTTCGTGATTTCCACCAATGAATTTGCTTATGATAAAGCATGTTCATCATTGCAGTCTTAATCTCAAACTGCTCTCTAGCAATAGCAGGCACCCGCATAGTGATTTGAACGTTGTTCATGTTCATACAACGTAATCTTTAAGGCACCGTGATAGAGGAGCCTATCGAGGTGCGAGTTGCTGTTGCTGTAACTCTCTCATATTATTTATGGGTAATTGAGGTTTTCCATGACCGTTCAACATATTGTTTTGGTTATCCATCTCTTGTCGATCGGACGGTTCTGCTTTCCCTTCTTCCTTGCCCTTTTTCAATTGTCTGTAAGTTCTCTCGATCTTGGGGTCGATTTGGAAGAGATCTGGTCATTCACCAACAACGGACAAATAAAATGAAATTAGGTAGAAAGAAACAAAACAAAAGAGAACAAAAAGAAAACAAAACAAGTATGACTCTAGGATTGAATCTAAGAAGCGTTGACAAATAGTCCCCGAAAATGGCGTCAGAAACTTGATGCGTTCCAAGTTAAACAATATTAACCTAAAATACCCGCAAGTGCACCACATGTGTGTAGTACTCTAGGTGTCGATCCCACAGGATCTATGCAACACAAACTAAACTTTAAGAATCAAGCTTGCTAAGAACAAAATATTGGTTTAAGTATGAAATAACTAAAAAAAATAAACTAACGAGTTCTTAACAATTAGACAAACGTTCTAGGATACGGTTTCACCACAAGACTTTTGAAACCAACAATCGACCTATATAATCATGCATTCCAAATCAAGTTGTCTAAGGTGGACGATCCTAAAACAATATCTACCCTATCTCAAGGCGTAGATACGTGATCTAGTGAAGTTATGCCCTACTTTCGTGGCTGACACCTTAAACTAAATCCATAAGTTCTATGATTCATCTGATTAACCCTCAATCGCTACTACTCTACTTTTGTGACCTCGTCTTGGTTGTTCTAAGCCTAATCATCTGGGATTAGAATTCTCCTTTCAATCATTCTCCTAAGTCCTTAAAACATGCATCTACCTTGCCTTCGTAAATTTAAGTCATTCAAACAATCACACAAAGAGTAGATAAGCGAAAATGGGAAATTGCATTCAACGATAAATCGAAGAGGTTTCGGGATAGCCATGGGCTAATCCCTTCTCGTAGAACAAAATGATTACTCGGTCATGAGTTCGAAATCAAACAACATAAACGAAGTGGATAGTCTAAAGAATGTAGAAAACCAAGCAAAACCGAATTCCTAATTCCATCTTCAACGCTCCTTGAATGTCTCCTTTGCCAAGAGTGCTCACGAACCAGCTCTTCTCTCTCTATTCTCTCTACTCTCTGCAACTCTCCCTCATGTAGTGTCCAAAACTCATTCAACTCCAGCTCCCCTTCGTGCCTTTCCTTCTTACTCTCTTTCCTTTTTCTTCTTCTTTCCTCTTTGTTGCAGTAGCTACCGTTATACGTTTTTGTGTATTTCCTACTCTTGTTTGCATTAGTTTCCATTCTTGAGTAAGTGGGCAATGTTTTCTTCTATTTTCCAGCCATGTGGTTCTCATTCCTCTCCTCTAACCAAGTTTCTTTTTGTGTAGGCGACTGACCACTTCCTTTTCGTGCAAGCCAAACTTTCCTTTAATGTTCTTAGGTTGTGTTGGATGCGACCCGCGCGGGCTGGGTGAGTACCTTGCGTGGACTGGCTTGGAGAAGAAGAATCCGCTCAGGCTAAGCATCAGCCCAAGTCATGTTGATATTGTTGGAACAAGTACCCCGCGTGGGCTAAGGGAACCACCCCGCATGGGATGAGTTGAAGATGCTGATCCGCTCGGGCTGAGCATCAGCTCGAGGTATGCTGAAAGTGCTGGAGTTGGTAGCCCCCACGAGCTAAGGGTACACCCCGCGTATGTTGCTTCTCCTTTGATGGGATACGTACACATAGACATTCTTTCTACACAACTTGAGATACATGGGTCATAATCCATTTTAACCATGGATTGACATTGTAAATGTCGTATTTTGATTGGTTTTTGTCATTTAATCCTCATAAATCCATAAATTTGTCGAGTTTGTATCTATTGATCCATATATGAGACCAAGCGACCCATGCGACCTATGCGACTCTCAATTGGCATTAATTAGTTTGACATTGTAAATTTATTGTTTTGATTGGTTTTTGTCGCAATCCTTATAAATCCATAAATTCATCAAGTTCGCATCTATTGATCCATATATGCGACCAAAGGATCCATACGACCCTTAGTTGGCATTTATTAGTTTGATGTTGTAAATGTTTTATTTGATTGGTTTTTGTATTTTAATCCTTATAAATCCATAATTTCGTCGAGTTTGCATCTATTGATCCATATATACGACCAAGTGACCCATGCGACCTATCCCACCCATGAGACCAAGCGACCCATGCGACACTGCAAATGCCAGCGGCCCATTCCAATCTATTGATCCATATATGCGACCCATGCGACCATGCGACCAAGCGAACCATGCGACATTATAAATGTATTATTTTCACCATGCGACCCATTAGTTTGGCGTTGTAAATGTATTATTTTCAACAAATTTTGAAAAATTATAACTGTGTTATCATGTCTTTTTGAATTCAATCTGACGTCTCTTCGATGCTAGGGTCATGTCTTTTCGAATTCCAGCCGTTTTTTTAATAACGACAGACCCTCTCTAACTCTATCATCTTCCACCAATTTGTTTTCGAATAACGACATCCTCTCTCTCTAACTCTTATCATCTTCCACCAAATTTATCGAAAATGACATATTTCTCTCATTTCGTCCAATCCATTCTTCCAAGCTATTTGGAGAACTACCTTGTAATCTCCTTCATCTATCTCTTTTTCGGTATGTTACATGTAGATAATGTACAAATTTGACTTTGTTTTTGGTTTTTTGTTACAGAACATTCTGAAGATCGTCTTCGATGAGCATATTTACTGGAAAACGAGGGACAATAACACGGCAACACTTAAATCAGTCGTGTCTAACAAAACATGGGAAGTTAAGTTGGACGACTCCAGATACACTGATGGATAGAAAACAAGGGTCGTTGGGGTCCAAGGGTCGCAGAGGGACAATGGTCGCAGAGGGGCAATGGTCGTAGAGGGACAAGGGTCACAAAGGGACATGGGTCACAGAGGGATAAGGGTCACAAAGGGACATGAGTCGCAGGGGTTCAAGGGTCACAGAGGTACAAGAGTCGCAAAGGGACAAGTGTCCAAGGGTCGTAGAGGTACATGGGTCGCAGAGGGACAAGGATCTCAGGGGTCCAAGAGTCGTTTGTAAATTACTTGATAAGTTATTGTCATTTTTTTGGAATGGAAGATGTCAATAACTTGATACATTGTTATTTTTTAAAAATTTATTCATATTATTTGGAAATAATTTGCTTTGAGTCATAAGAAATTATTATTTTTTATAATATAAAGGGTCAAGGGTCACAGGGGTAAAAAGGTTGCTAAAGGAAAATGGTTGCATGGGTACAAGGGTTGTAGGGGTCTAAGGGTCCCATTAACCCCTTGTGACCCTTGCACCCCTGCAACCCTTGTATATCTCCGACCCTTGTACCTCTGTGACCCATGTACCCCTGCGACCCTTGTACTCCTGCGACCCTTGCACCTCTCTACGGATCTTTGACCCCTACGACCCTTGGACCCTCTGCGACCCTTCTACCCTCTGCGACCCTTGTACCCCTACGACCTTTTTTTATTATTATAAAAAATAATAATTTCTTATGACTCAAATCAAATTAGTTACAAACAATATGAATCAATTTTAAAAAATAATAATGTATCAAGTTATTTACATCTTGCATTCCCAAAAAATAATAATGTATCAAGTTAGTCTGGGGGTGAATAAATACAACTTCCATATCCAAATATATCAACAGCCATCTTGTCACGCATAGAAACAACATTGTCGTCGCAAATGAAGGGAAAACTCTGACGTCTTTTCATTACAGCGGCTTCTAAGAATTTGAAGGCGTAAACACCAAAGTCACACGCACTTTTGTTCTTTGACAGACCTTCATAATACTCATACTTCCATTCATCTTCTCCAGAAGCCAAAGATGGAAGCCCTCCGAGAATGAGCATCTTGGAGATAGCTTTTCTAATCTTCACAATCAACGGATCGATATGTGTTTCCTTCATACAACTCTAACAGCCATATACCATGATGCTTTAGGTTTTGAAATCCGCTTTGATTGTTACCAAATGAAGAGGTATATATCGACTTTCAGATGATGGAATGTTTATAATCGATACAAAACCATCACACTGATTCGCTGGTTCGTACTTAGTTTTGAATGGATACTTGCCTTCCAAAGAATCATTAAGAATTTTCGGTAATTGTTCCATATCCTCGTACATCCACATCGTAAGTGTCTGCATGAAAACAACAGGACAAACGTATAAATTCCGATATATGTAGGAGAATGTGCTCATGCGATTATACAGCTCCAATAACGCCTCATCCAATTGCTGCAAAAAACATTTAACACGCATGAATACATATGATGCAAACTGACCTCTGTGACCTTTGTGACTAAGGGTTAACAAAAACATACATCATCTGCAAGCCATACGTTGGGCTTTAATATGATCTAAAAAAATTCTAGCCCCCAGGGACAATCTAGAGCAGGTTTCCACCAACGCTCGCTCTCCCAATCCCTTAGGCTCCCACACAAAATGCAGATTCCCTCCAGGTTCCTGAGCCACCTTGTTTACGGGTTCTTGAACCATCTTTTTTACACGTTCTTGAACCATCTTTTTTTATGGGTTCTCGAACCATCCTTCTCTATTTGTATATTGGTCATGTGGTTTGACTCGATACTTCTTGACATCCTTGTGGGGCTATTTACTCTCCTTCAACTTCCTTGTGTCATCTTCTTTGCCCTCACCCTCGTGATCGATTCCTCATATGATTTGTGTCAACTCCAAAGCTTCATCCTCATCATTTTTTCTTTTTCTTAAATGAGTTTTCCTAAAAACTAGAACTTTAACTATATGAAACGAGCCAAAACGATGATATTGAAAATCAAACTGTCATTGTGCTTACCTGGTTACAAAAGGTGCAATTAGTGCTTTTAGATTTTCCACCGGTGACGAGGCTCCATTAGTGTTTTCTCATCTAGCTTTCTCTCTCTCTCTCCATCCAATGGTTCCTTCTTTCAAAAATCTTCTATAGAACCATGCAACAACTTATAAAAAGGACTAGAAAAATAATTAGTTAGTTCATTAGAAAACATTTCCTCTTTGTGCATGAGCACATTCATTGGTGTGGGTAACAAGAAATACAACGTATTCTAATTCGCTCTCACTGAAAGTAAAGTTTTTATCACGGGTTTATTCTCACTTGATTTTTTCTATGATTTTCTCAATACATCACTATTTTGGTGATCTACCCCAAGGTCATTCAATTTTTTACGTCTCTCATCATCTATAGATGTGACTGATCTTTATAAGCTTCATTGGGTGTGAAGGGTTCCAATTAGACTTGTCTCTCCTTGAATTTTACTACTTATTTGTTTCTGAAACTATCATATTGTGCATGTCTATCAAATTGTTATGGCTATCCCAATGAAACATACCAACTTGCATCGGTACAATATCATAGCAAACGTCTACGTCATACTTCTCGATGCTGAATGAGGCATTCACTTGATGGTGTACTTTGTTACCCCACTATCGTGCACTCATTGAAGCTTATTTACCTTTGGATGTTTTATATTTAGAAGTCTCAGCTTCTTGACAAGTAAAATACTTGCCACGTGTGTGCATTTTCCGCCATATGATTACACTACACACCTTCTCTTTTGTAACTCCTCGTGTATAAAACATATTTTTTCACTCTCAATTTCATCCTTTGTAGCGTGTATGTTAGAGACTTGGTGCACTATGAACAATTCTCCATTTTCTTCCCATACTCCTAAATGCTTTCATCTGACTCAACAACTCTATGTCCCACATCGTCATCTGATACCTTTTAATATGTCTACCATCCATGAGTACCAACATAGTTATTTCATTCGAAATTCTTTAACATAATGGACTCGACCTTGACATTTGAACAATGTAATGTCATGGTCATGCGCACAGATTTTGTTGGTACCTTGTATTTTTTGCCGTGATGACTTGAGTTTCGGCTTGATTTTATTTCTAGTGTATGATCTCTCATACTCTTTATTTACCTTTCACATAGTAATGAATTTCTATGTTTTCCAAAATATCCGGGTTTAGACCACAAATAAAATGATTAATTGTTGTCACTCGATCCTCATCCACGTTGGCACATATGGTAAAGAATTCCATCTCCTTGTATTACTCCTCTACACCAACCATCATAGATATTTTTACTTCAACTACCTTACACCAACCATTGTAGATATTTATTCACATATCAATGATAATGAGTAGGTACGAATCTTCATCACATCACTACACACATATCTTTCCAAGTCACTTTAGGTTGTTCTCCATTCAATCAACATGGAACAATGAACTAATCCTACATTTGCGTACTCACCAAAACTTTTTAAAGCAAGCTTCACTTTTTTTAGATCGAAATAGTGAGAGAAATCGATAACCATCTCAATTTTCTTCTCACTCTAAATATGCCTCCATATCACTCCAGCACATAAAAGTTTGGCTCTCTAGTTTGATGTTTCTAATTTGATTATCAATCCAATTTTTGACTTGATGTACAAGTCGTGGTGCCCAAATTTTCTCATCATCCATTTATTTTGCATATTCACCTATATTTTCTCATCATCCATTTATTTTGCATATTCACCTATATTTGTATTCACAGGTTGTAGATTTCTAGCTACATGTTGTATCCTCCTTGGTTGTCCTTGGAAAATTCCATGAGTTTTATGTTCAACACGAACAAGTCGTTGGTTAACAACACTGAGTTCGTCTTGGAACATCCTACAAAAATCGACCATCATCAGTTGCATTTGTGTTTACAACTAATTTGTTCCTTCACCTCGTAGTGGTTTGTCATGATGATTTGCTTTATTAATTATCAACCAAGAACGGAACAACTCATGATTTGTCATGATGATTTTCTTTATTGGTTATCAATGATACTACAAAATAGAAAAATTGTTAGTAAAAATAAAAAGGATAAGATAAAAAAACACAAAATAAACTTAATCAAACTAAAAGATAGTTATAAAATAAGTTAGATAGATAAATATTCTAGTGCATGAATGGGACGCTAATACCACTTGATATAAATACTGACGTTCTATTATTAGATGGGATGAAAATAGGAATGAAACCCACAACTAACTCGATAATAGAATCTAGAACTTGTTATTTAGATGATAAACCCTCCTGCAATTCGACTAGAGAACCTTAGACTAAGCAAACGATGTCACAACACTTGTAATCTAGTGTTGATAAGTTGGTGAATAATTCGGAATCGCTCCAAGAGTTATTTAGATAAATGTCTCAAGAATTAGCTAGAAAAGACAACTCTTTATGAAAAAAAAACTTAGTTCAAATGTTCAAATGCCATACAATAGGTTTTTATTTGTAACGAAAAAATAGCTTAAAACTAGGTAAAATAAGTATTAACGAGGGAAAATGCTCACGACTATAATTTTCGTAGAATATATAGTCATAATCCTTATTAATCACGATGCAATTACAATGCTAAAAAATCATTTCGAGAGAATAATGATGGAGGCAAGAATAAGAAAGAAATTATTTGCCACTGATGTGGGGTGCATGGCCATTGGGTGTGTACTTGTTGTACTCCTAAGCATTTTGTAAACCTCTACCAAAAGTCATTGAAGAATGGCAAAAATGACGTTGAAGCTAATTTCATTTTCGGTGACTCCAACAAGTTTATTGAAGGATTGGATGGCTCCAACAAGTTTATGGAAGCATAGATGATCTGATATCCTTTGATGTTGCCGATTCTCTTATCCATCCGGAAGATGGAAATGATCAGAAGTGATCAAGAAGTTTATCATTTTTCTATTCAATATTATAAGTTATGTGTTTTTTTGTGGTGTTTTTCTTTTTCTAAGTTATCTTGAAATTTTAGTCCTTTTTTTAATAAAATATATGCAATAATATGTGTTTCTTTAATCTAAAATATATTTATTCGTGTTTATTTTTCATTTATATATAAATTATGAATATGAATCAAATGAAGATCGAAGATAAGGATTTATGTCTTGTGGACGTTGCTACTACACACACCATTCTTAAAGAAAAGAAACATTTTTCAAATTTAAGAAATAATCAAGCACATGTAAATATCGTATCAGGATATGCAAAAAATTGTTAAGGGCTCCGGAAGACCAATTTTTATGATGCTAAAAGACACAAAGTTTATCATTGACAATGCCTTATATTCATCAGTCTTCAAGAAATTTATTAAGTTTCAAGGATATTCGTATGAATGGTTATCATATTGAAATTATGAATGAAAAAGGCATAGAATACCTTTGTATTACTTCAACTATGATGGGTAAGAGGTGTGTGTTAGAAAAGTTATCCACTTTCTTATCTGGTTTATATTACACATCTATTGAGATGATTGAAGCGTTTAATACAGTAAACCCGAAGTTTACTGATTTTGTAAACCAGAAGTTTACAAATAATTTCAAAGATTGGCATGACCAGTTAGGCCATCTCGGTTCAACGATGATGTGAAAAATTATTGAGAATTCATCTGGTCATTCAATGAAAAATCGGAAGATTTTGCAATACCATAAATTTTCTTGTGTTGCTTGGTAAAATGGAAAGTTAATAACAAGGCCCGCATCAGCAAAAATAAGAAATGAATCATTATCATTTCTAGAAAGAATTCAGGGTGATATTTATGACCCGATTTTTCCACTGTGTGGATCATTTCGATATATCATGGTACTAATTGATGCATCAACGAGATGATCACACATGTGTTTATTATCGTCTCGTAACTTGGCTCTTCCAATATTACTTGCATAAATAATATGATTACATACACATTGTTCTGATCATCCAATTAAAAAATTTGTCATGATAATGTTAGTGATGTGGATTGGTGTAAGAGTAGAACATCTTGTAGCTTATGTTCATACTCAAAACTGTCTAGCAGATTTGTTTATAAAACGAATTCAATGGATTGAAAGACCAATACTTTTCAAATACAATCTTCCTATTTTGGTTTTGGGTCATGTTGTTTTGCTTGCAGCACAATTTATTCGCATTCTGCCAACTAGTTATCATGATAATTTCCCTTTACACTTAGTTTATGGTCAGGAACCAAATATTTCTCCTTTGAGCATTTTTGGATGTGTGGTATATGCCCCAATTAATCCATTACAACGAACAAAAATGGGACCTCAAAGGAGATTGGGAATCTATGTTGGGTACGAATCTCCATCTTTAATCAAATATATTAAACCAATGACGATAGATGTTTTCACTGCAAGATTTTCATATTGTCATTTTGATGACTCATCATTCTCAATATTAGGGGAAAGTAACAAACAATCGGAGAAATAGACATCATGGAATGTATTCATTCAAAAATTTAGATCCTCGAACAAAAGAAAGTGATTTAGAAGTACAAAGGATAATTCATTTGTAAGGTATTGAGAATCAATTTCCAGATGTATTCACTGACCCTGAAAGAGTTATAAAATCTCACATTCTAGCTGTGAATGCTCCAACTAGAATAAATGTCCCTGAAGGACAACCTATAATTGCTAATGAGTCTAAGGCACGCCTGAAGCATGGTAGACCACTTGGTTCCAAAGATAAACTTCCTAGAAAAAGAAAAGGAGCAAATAATCATGGTGGTCGAAATAAAGACGTATCTCTAGAAGAGATTGTTAATGTAGTTAATGATGAAAGTAATCATGTACCTAGAACCGATGAAAATGAAGAGATCTCAATTAGCTATATCAATATAGGAAGAAGATGGAACCGAAAAAAATAATTGTCGACGATGTTTTTGTTGATAATATAGCATGCGATATAATATATGAAAACGAGTATCATGAACCTAACTCTATAAAAGAGTGTAGAAATAGAAATGATTGGAAAATATGGAAATGGGCAATCAAGTCTGAATTAGACTTGTTTAGAAAACGATAAGTTTTCGGACCAATCGTCCAAACACCTGAAGGAATCAAACCAGTTGGCAATAAATGTACACTTGTACGAACAAGAAATGAACAAATGAGATTGTTCGATATAAAGCAAGACTTTTTGCTCAAGTTTTTACCTAAATTCCTGGTGTTGATTATGAAAACATATATAATTAGTTAGATTTAGGTTAAGTTTAGTTAGGTTTGAAATAACTTTAGTTATATTTGGAATATGTAGTTTAAGTGTTTGATGAAATGTCTGAAAGAGATAGAAAACTTTTAAATGAATTAACATTAATAGAAAATTTGATTATTTAAAATTTTATGGATTAAGTGTAGTTGAAAACTTGATTAGTTAAGGGTAATAGCACATATATGTGCTAATGAGTTTGTTAAATTATATTGGAATCTTTGTTAGCATAACTCTTTTCAAAGACGTAGTGAATTAAAAATTTAAATTAACAACAATTATAATATTTTAGTTTTAAATTTTAATATGTCTTGTCGCGTTGGAAGAGGCGCTAATACGAGAAACCGTTCTAATTCGGAGAAAAGTGCTAATGATCTATCTCTTCCACAACAAACGCGAAAATTTGATCCGGTATTTTTGGATTTTATTAATCCAAATTTATTTCCGAACACTGGATCGACAAATATATGTCGCATCCTTATTGTCAACTGATGCCACCACTTATTGAGCCTTAGATGCACCATGAACCAATAGTAAAGAATTTTGTTTTTCAATGGATAATGAAAGGCTTAAACTTCCTCGTTTATACCCGAGTCGTGAAAAAGACATACATCGGTACGTATAACTAAATTCAAGCGTAAAATTGTAGATAGTTATTAATTAAGTTTAATTTTTCTTAATTTTGATTTATAGGTTTGGTTACGATAAACTTTCTCGGTATATAGCAAAGGCGACGAAAGATCATCCATGTTATAATTGGACGCAGACCGACCCCAATATTAAGGAACGTTGGTACATATTTTGTGGTAAATTTTTAATAATATTTATTTTTATCAAATTTTCAAATAATAGTTTAAATAGAATAATCATTTTATGATTTTAGCAAAAAAATTATTTTAGATGAAAGATAAGGGATCTGAACCGTCATACGTAGAATTGTTGGAATGTACGCCCATTAATAAGTTAGACGGTTCGTGGGTAGATGCCAGAGCAAAACATGTTCATGACGATGTTCAGAACATGACATCGAAATGAGTGTTCCAAATTCTAACGAGAGAAGACATAATGCAACATTCTCTTAGTCGGAAAGAATACAACAAGTTGTATCTTGAGGTAAATTTATTACATTTTAATACAATTTTGTTACTTATAATTTTAACTAAATTTCTATATTTGTTTCACCACTAGTTACACCTTATAATGGTCGCATTTTTTGTCTTGGAAGAATGGCATCACAAGATCCAAGTTCCTCCAAAGGTAAGGCAAAAGCGGTAGACTACGAGATGTGAATCTCAATTGCTCGAGTCGCAACAAGAATACGAAAGACGTAATCAACAATCAGAACGAAGACATCAACAGTTAATGAGCATGTTGAAGGCAAAAATGCCTTCCATTGATTAGGATGCGTGTGAGAACGATGATTTCGATGAAGATATCGAAAATACCACCGACAATTTGTAATAAACGTTAATTATGTGTAAACATTAAATGATTATTATTATCTTTTAAAATTATAAATTTTACTTATAATTAATTTTAATTATAATTAATTGTAATTATAAATTTTTATTTTTTATTTAAAAGGAATTCCAGAAAAAAGTTTCGTCCGCAAGTTGTCTGCAAATTTGCGGACAACATCTGTCCGTCTGTAAACTTTAAGGATGGGCCACGATCTTAAACTTCGCAACATTTTCCTGAAGAATTTTTCGTCCGCATATTGGTTGCCTTTCCCATCGATTTGTGGATGGCCCTATGGTCCGAAATTAAAGACGGTTTATGGATTGAGATTTCTGTCCTTATTTGCGAGTGGATTGCGGACGATATTTATTTGGCAACGCTCGTTTCGGAACTATTATTTTCTGTCCCTAAACACGCTTAACGATGGATTAGGGAAGGATTCTTCTGTCCCTAAATCGTTAATTTCTAGTAGTGAGACCATGATATATATATATATATATATACATATATTAAAATCCATGAAGAATTTAAAATACAGAAGCATATAATAATTCTCGAGAAATATAATTCGTTAAATTAGACAAATCTTTGTATGGGCTGAAACAATTTGGACGGATGTGGTGTAACTGGCTAAGTGGATATTTTATAAAAGAAGGATATATAAATGATCCTATATGCCCATGTGTATTCATAAAAGGTTAAATCAAAATTTGTTATAATTGCTATTTATGTTGATGATTTAAATGTGATCGAAAATTTTGAAGAGTTATCACAAGCTATGTAATGTTTAAATAAAGAGTTTGAAATGAAAAAACTTGGGAAAACAAAATTTTGTTTAGGTCTTTAAATTGAGCATATGAAAGGTCAAATATTTTTGCATCAATCAACTTATATAGGAAAAGTACTTAAAAGGTTTTACATGGATAAATCACATCCTATAAATACCCTGATGGTAGTATGATCATTAGATATTAATAAAGATGTCTTTAGACCGCATGAGGAAAATGAAGAATTACTTGGTTCTGAAGTACCACATCTTAGTGCTATTGGAGCACTAATGTATCTTGCTAATAACACACGTTTTGATATATCTTTTGCAATAAGTTTATTGGCAAGATATAGTTCCTCACCAATTCGAAGACACTGAAATAGTGTAAAACATATCTTTAGATATCTTCCAGGAACCACAAATATGAGCTTATATTATTATAACTCATCAAAACAATATTTGATTGGTTATGCAGATGTTGGACATTTGTCATATCCTCATAAAGCTCGATATCAATCTTGGTATTTATTTGCTTGTGGGGAACCACAATCTCATGGTGTTGTAAAAAAACATTGGTAGACACTTCATCAAATCATGTTGAGATATTAGCAATTGACGAGGCAAGTTGTGAATGCGTTTGGTTGAGATAAATATCTCAATACATTAGGGAGTTTGTGGTCTTCCAATTGATAAAATATCCCACAATATTATTTGAGGATAATACTGCATGCATAACTCAATTAAAAGATGGTTACATTAAAGGTGACAAGACAAAACATATTTCACCTAAATTTCTTTTACTTGTGATCTTCAAAAAATGGTGAAATATATGTTCAACAAATAAATTCTAGTGAGAATCCAATAGATTTTTATTCACTAAGGCATTACCTACGAAATTATTTGAGAAGATGGTTTACTTAATCGGAATGCGTTGTTTTAAAAGATATAAAATGATGATCTTACCGGGGGAGAAAAGATATGCATTGCACTCTTTTTCTCTTTATTAAGTTTTTCCTATTAGATTTTCTTAGTAAAGGTTTTTAACGAGGCAACAAATCTATTGTACATCGTTAAGAGTATGTACTCTTTTTCCTTTGCTAGGGTTTTTTCCTACTGGTTTTACCTAGTAAAAGGTTTTAACGAGGCATATTCTTTGCACTCAATAGATACTCAAGAGGTAGTATTATTAAATAATAATAATTATGTGAATATCTTTTGAGTTTCTCCAAGTCTTCATCTTCTCTATTCACTCTCCCACTTTTTCACTCTTTCATTCTATGAATTATGACTACATTGTCTCTTTGTCTACTTTGTTTGTCTCTTCATCTACCTTGTAAGTCTATTATTAGATCCATTTTCTGATGTATACTTGAGAAATTTTCTTGAATAAAGAATTCTCTTCTTGTACTTGCTCTCTCCTCTTACATATTTATCTACTTTATTTTGCAACAATCACTTTTTTTTAACTTTTTTCTATTTTAAAATATTATCACACCTGAATAAGGGGCAACTTCAAAATTACTCTTCATATGCTATTTTGACTTCAAGTCTACCCTTCACCAAAAAAAGTTTTCAACTTCAAATCTACCTTTAAAATATTAATAAGCCCATATTAACCTTATCCTTTAATTAATCGAAAATTTTCCAGTCTCCTCCAAAGCACCTCGATTTCTCTCTCATGTGGCACGAAATTGAATATTCTCCCACACCACACCAGATTTGGTGCGAGTAACTCAAAATCGGCATGAAAATCGTCGCATGTAGATTGAAATCAGCATTAGATTCACCGCAAATAAGTTGAAATCGTTTGTTGTCAACAAAGAAGCTTGCACTTAAATATGTTAAGCAAAAAATCAAGTATGTAAAGTGAGTTTTTTGTGTTTCTCTTGTGTTTTTTTTTTGTGTTTCTTTTTCTGAATTGGATAATCCAAATGAGTAGTGAATAATATGTATATATTCAATTCTCACTTTTTCAAAAAGAATCTTATATTGATGTAATCAAACCGAGTCATATTTATTGAAATGTCAAATGATTGCAATGAGTGACAGTCACTTCGAGTCGCACGGTCGCACTAGGTCACATAGTCATATTGAAAAACATGGTTGCAGTGGATCAAAGAGTCTCATCCAGTTGCACGGTCGCAGTAGGTCATAGAGTCTCATCGAGTCGCACGGTCGCAGTGGGTCACTTAGTCTCATCGAGTTCCACGGTCGCACTGGGTTACATAGTCATATTGAAACACATGGTTACATTGGGTCATAGAGTCTCATCGAGTCACACAGTCACATTGGGTCACAGAATCTCATCGAGTCACACGGTCGCACTAGGTCACAGAGTCTCATCGAGTCGCACTGTAAAAAAGGTACAAGGGTTACAATGCTTCAACGTCACAAAGGTCCAAGGGTCACAAAGTAGTCAAATGTACAAGGGTCACAAAAGGGTCAAATGGTCGCATGGGTACAAGGGTCACAGAGGTACAAGGGTCGCAAAGGGGTACAAGGGTCACAGAGGTACAAGGGTCGCAAAGGGGTCAAAGGGTCACAAAGCACTACAAAAAAACACGGGATTTCCAACGGACGGGGCAACGGATCCGTCCGTTGGAAAGCACAACCAACGGATTGCAACGGATGACGAGATATTGCAACGGGCAGAAATCCGTTACAATTTGCAACGGATTTGTAACGGATAACCTCCGTTAGAAAGTCCGTTGGCAGTCCGTCGCAAATTTTAACGGATGGCAACGGAAACCATCCGTTGGCCGTGTCCGTTGGAACGTCCGTTAGAAAACTTGGCCACCGGTCGTTCCTTGCAATTTATAACGGATGCCCGTTAGAAATCGCAACGGATAACCGTTGATTTTGTGAATTTCGAGAGCACCGGTTTAAATAATTTCACGTGAACCTTCAACGGATATCCGTTGCAATTTGCAATGGATGTCCATTGGAACATAAACTATTTATATCTTACCAAAGAGTGCACCAAACCATCAATAACAAAAAAATTTTCGAGAAAATATCATCGTCTTCAAATCGAAATATATATAGATCAAGGGAGTGGATGTATAAAAGAAAAGATCCTGTAACCGAAGAGATTACGCAAGAATTCTTACACGGATTAGAGCAATTCATGAGTTTTGCATCGATGCAGCCTTTGTGTCAAGAACGTGGGACAATGTTATGTCCATGCAAAAGATGCAAAAACATGAAGTATCGAAGTCAAGAAATTATTTGCAAAGACTTGTTGGAATGCAAGTTTTGCGGTGCAAGCAGATTTCGGCCTAAAAAACCATCTTCACGAAAATATGTACCATACAAGAAAATGTTTTATATGCCTGTAGCAAACAGGTTGAGAATGTTATATGAATAAAAAAACCGCTGCAGCAATGAGATGACACACAGAACACTCCACGACCGAAGGTGTAATGCAACATCCATCGGATGGTCAGGCTTGGAAAGATTTCAATAAAATATTTCCCGAGTTTGCGCGTCAAACGAGAAATGTTTATCTTTGCCTGTGCACGGATGGTTTTAGTCCCTATGGACAATCTGGAAGTCAATATTCCCTTTGGCCGGTGATTTTGTCTCCTTATAATTTACCTCCCGAGATGTGTTTGAAAAGAGAGGTAATGTTTCTGACGTTGCTGATTCCAGGACCAGAACATCCGAAGAAAAGTTTCGATGTATTTTTGCAGCCCTTAATTCATGAATTACGATAGTTGTGGAACGAAGGAATCCTTGCTTATGATGTCAGTACTAAGCAAAATTTCAGATTGAAAGCGGTTTTCCCAACCGTTTTTCAGGTTTCCAATGACCGTCCATTGCAAATTGCGACGGATCACCGTTGGAAGGGCAGACGAGCCGCCATTTAGCCGTCCGTCGCCTCGGGAATACGCATTTCCAACGGCCGTCCATTAGAATTTCCAACGGACGACCGTTGGGAATGCGAAACGTCGCGTCAATTTAATCACTCCGTTGCGATGACGTATTTTCCAACGGCCGTCCGTTGGAAATTCTAACGGATGACCGTTGGAAAATCCGATATATACATTGCGACGGAACTATTTTTATTTCAACACCAAAACAAATCCAGAATTCAAAAACATTACAAAAACTTAGAAAAAATGAGGCCTACACGATTTATAGGATCGGGGGCATGTTGGCCGGTTCCGCGGGAGCGCCTCCCCCGCCGCCACCACCACCATATCGTCCTCCGACTCTAGTATTGGCACCGCCGATATTTGTCGACGAGGACGATATGGTAAACATCGATGCATTGATCGATGATTTCGATGGGCGTCCAACCCTTCCGATCATCGATCCCCAACGTTCTCCTGAAACGTTATGATAAATTGTTTATAATTGTATTTAATTTTGTTTAAATTTCATAACTATTATCTAACTTTTTATTTTTGATATGCAGGTTTTATGAGGATGATGTGTTAAAACACACCAACAATACCATCATCCAAGGGTCGTTACAAGACGATCTCTACTACTCCTGGCAAGTGACGCCAGAAGTTGTGCGCCAGCGATGGTGGCGCACTTTTATTGTAAGTGTGTTAATTATATTTAAATTTATATTTATTAATATATTTGAAAACTAATAATTTTTTAACTTTGTTTGCAGCGTTCATACAGATGGCGTCGAACCCATACGTTGCGCATCTACACAGCGTGGATGCGCGACATGCAGGTTCGATTGCACCTAATGATGAACGGTGCTAATGAACGATGCTAATCAAGGACATGGTTGGTACAACCCTTAGCTTTTATTCCTCAGAATCAATTCTTATTAGAAATATATAATTGATTAGTGTTCTTTGATTAATACTCCCCCTCAAGCTTAGAATTTGAACAAGACACAACCTTCTGCTTCTTTGTCTTCCAAGTGACCAAATTCCCACCAATGAATGTACAGACCATGTCGTTGACTTCTTATCAATCCTATCTCCTGCCCAATCTGCATCACAAAAACCCACAATCTCTGTGTTTCCATTCTCTCCTATCCATATGCCTTGACCCGGGATCCTTTGATGTACCTCAAAATCCTCTCAACCATCTCCCAATGATAAAAGTAGGCTCTTTCATATGTTGACTTACCTGATTAACCGCAAAACACAAGTCAGACCAAGTGAGTGCAAGGTAAATGAGCTTGCCAACAAGTCTTCTATGCCGTCCAACATCTTCAAACTTCGCTTCCTTGCCTTTCTCCCCTTTCCATTGACCTTGTAGTCATCTTCAAGGTGTGTCTTTGCTGGTTTAGAACCAAGTTTACCCGTTTCTTTCAAGAGATCAAGAGCATACTTTCGTTGTGAGAGAAAGAGGTCCTCGTCGGACCTTTACACTTCAAGACCAATAAAACATTTCAATTCACGAAGATCTTTAATATCAAAAGCTTATTTCAAGAGTCCTTTTTGCTGCATCAATACCCTCCTTATCATCTCCAGTTACGATCAAGTCATCCACATAAACTAAGATCACAATAAGGCCGTGGAAAGTATTTTGAGTAAAGAGGGTGTTATCCCAGTGAGATCTCTTGAATCCATTATCCATCAAAGTGGAGCTCAACTTAGGATACCAAGCTCTTGGAGATTGCTTCAGTGCATAAATAGGTTTCCTTAGCCTAAGAGCTTGTCCGGGTTTACATAAATCTTCATGTCCTGGGGGTGGAACCATATACACTTCTTCTGTAAGTTCTTCTTGAAGGAAGACGTTTTTCACATCCATCTGCCACAAGTCCCATGATAGATTAGTGGCCAAAGAGAGCACAACTCTTACGGTGTTGAGCTTCGCCACAGGAGCAAATGTCTCCTAATAGTCTTCCCCATATGTTTGAGAGAATCCCCGAGCAACTAAGAGAGCCTTATATCTTTCAATGCCCTCATTACTCTTGTACTTGATGGTGAACACCCACTTAGATATGACTGCTTTCTTTCCTTTAGGGTGATCCGCAACATCCCAAGTATGATTCTTTTCCATTGCTCCTCTTTAATAACCAACCGCATCTACCCATACTTTCTTGTCTTTAGCTTCTTTATAAGTTGTAGGAATCTGATTTTCCTAAATCTTCACAAGAAAAGCTTGATGAACTTCCGGAAAAAGGTCAATGGAACACATACTTTGAAGAGGATGAACAACTACTTGACCATTGTAGTAGACTCTAGTCTTCTTCAATCTTAGTCTTGTACTTCTTCTCAAGGGTTGAATAGGTTCAGCTTGTACCTCTTCAACCATTTCCTCTTCCTCTTGTGGATATGCCCTTCTTGATCTACCAAGTCTTCTTGACTGGTTTCTTGAAGTGAATCTTCCTCTTGAGCTTGAGACGGTTCATGAGTTGTTGTATCTTGTTGTTGTTCTCCATTATCATCTTCATTTCTTGGAGTCTCAACTAGTCTGGAATCTTTAGGCTCTCCATTACCCAAATGCTCAAGCAAAAATCATAAACTTGATGCAATATTAGATGGCCTCACTAGATCCTCTAGCCCTTTTCTTTTTTTGTCATAATACCCTTGATCCTCTATAAACTTCACATCTCTATACACATAATTCTTGCTAGTAGAAGGACCATAGCACTTGTACCCCTTTTGAGTCATAGAATATCCAAGAAAGATGCACCTAATGCTCTTTGCTTCCAACTTGTTTCTTTGTTCTCCTAGAACATACACAAAGCACACACACCTAAACACACGTATGTGATGAATAAAGTGCTTGGTTTGATTCAACACCTCAAATGGAGAAGAGTCTTGTAAGACTCTTTCGGGAATCCGATTGATCAAGTAGCATGCGGCCAAGACTGCATCTCCCCAAAATTTCTTCGGAACATTGGCTTGAAAAATCATGGCTTTTGCTACTTCCATTAGGTGATGGTTCTTTCTTTCCGCCACTCCATTTTGTTGGGGTGTGTGTGGACAACTAGTTTGGTGTAAGATTCCATGTTTGTTTAAGTACACTTGAAAACGTTGGCTCGTATACTCCCCTCAATTGTTCGATCGAAATACCTTAAGTTTAGCATTGAATTGATTAGTAACATAGTTGTGAAAGTTGATAAAAGCATCATACACTTTATCTTTAGATGGTAGTAATGTAACCTAAGTGTATTTAGACTTTTCATCAATGAATGTTACAAAGTATTTATGTCTATCTCTAGAAATGCAAGGAGAAGACCAAACATCTGAATGCACTAAGTCAAAACAATGCTCATAAATAGGGGTGTAAAATGAGCTGGCTCGGCTCAGCTTGCCTTTAGCTCGTCAAAAAACGAGCTGGCTCAGCTCGACTCGTTTTTTAAACGAGCTGGAAAATCCCACCTCAGCTCAGCTCGCCTCTAGCTCGCCAAAAAACGAGCTGGCTCGCGAGCCAAACTATTTATTATTTTGAATTAGTTGTAATATCATATACGATAAACATCAAACGAATCAAATAAAATATTGAAAATATGAAAACATTAATTCAAACATAATGTCATAAAAATATCATTGTACTAAATAAAAAATGACCTTATCGAATAAAAAGTAAAAAATATCATTGTACTAAATTCGACCGCTTGTAACGTTACTAAATTGTTTCTTTATTTTGTTATATCAATTATTAGAAAAAGGAAAAATACATTATAATAGTATATTATGTTTAAACAATATATTATTTTTTATTAAATGTAATATTATATATAATAATATACAAAAATGGAAAATATTTTATTTTTGTACATGGTTTTTTCCAGCTCGCGAGCCAGCTCGTCTAAGCTCGGACTCGTTTTGGGCTCAGCTCGTCAACTCGTTTTCTAAATGAGCTAGAAAATACTCAGCTCGGCTCGCTTAAATATGGTCCGAGCTAGAGTTGGTTCGTGAGCCGGCAGCTCATTTTACACCCCTGCTCATAAGTATACATGCCTCACAAGTATATTTAGGAAAGACAACGCGACAATGTTTACTAAGTATTTGATTTAGGAAAGACAACGCGACAATGTTTACTAAGTATACATGCCTCACAAGTAGAATGATCAAAGTTTGCATTTGGTAACATTAAACTTAAAGCACGATAATGAGGATGACCTAGTCTAGCATGCCACAATATATTTTTATTAGAAGAAAGACTAGAATTAAAAGCTAAATTTAAAACTAAAGAGTTGGAGTTTCTTGATGATCCGCCATTGATCACATAGAGCTCATCGTCGGTTCCTCCGTTTCCCATGATTTTATCGTTCTTAATATCCTGAAACTTAACATTATTAGGACTACAAATCACATTACAATTTAGATCATTAGTGGCTCTCTAAACCAATATTCAGTTGGATTTAAAATTAGAAATGTAAAAGGCATCGCTTTTCTTGTTAAATAAATCCAATTTACTGATTCCTTCTTTTGGTATCCTATTCCCATCGGCCACTCTAACCTTTCCTACCTCCTTATGATCTAGATTCTCCAAGAACCTAGCATTTCTAATCATATGGTGAGAGGCCCCTGAGTCTACCACAAGTTTGAGATCACTATTTGCATTTAAACTTGATGTTAAGTAAGAGATACCAAATTTGGAGGCATAGGCCTTGATGAGCTCCTCCATGTCGCTTTTCTTAATAAATTCAGAGGAGTTAGGTGGAGAGGATATTTGTGTTCTACGAGTAGAATACTCAGCCTGTTCCTCCTCTTGCACAAGATTTGCTTTGGACCCCTTGATAAACTTCGCCGGTTTGAGATGGGGATAAAGTATCCAACACTTATTCTTTGAGTGTCCCTTCTTGTTGCAATGTTCACACGCCATAAACCTCTTCTTCGTGGGCTTAAAAACTACTTTGTTGGCTGTCATCAAATCACTTTTCCCGTTAAATAAGCTCATTGATTCTTATTTCTTTTGAACTCTTGAGCAAACTTCTTCAAATCTTGGAAGCGTAGTCTTTGTTAGAATGGATTTAATGACTCCACTATAAGTAGGATTTAAGTTGAAAAGTAACCCAAACGTTTTATCTTGCTCTTTCCTCTCATTTAGCACTTTTGGATTGAGAGTGCTTGGTCGAAGAGCATCCATTTCACTCCACAAGGATTGGAACTTTCCAAGATATTTCTTGAAATCCATATCCTCTTGAATTAACTCATTGACCGCGTTCTTGATCTCATAGATCCGACTAATGTTAGAGGCATCTCGATATACTCGCTTGAGTATGCCCCAAAGTGATTTTGCCGTATCACAATATGAGTATGCATCTAAGATCGATGAGTCCAAGCTATTTTGAAGAAATCCCAACACTAATTGGTCCTCTTGAAACCACTTAGTCTCTTCTTTCTTTGTAGCTTCATCTCTTTTGCTTGAAGCTTCCTCTTCATTCACAACTCTCTCCTCTAAGATGTGATCCCATAACCCTATATCACAAATCGCGGTTTTAATTGTTCTTGACCACAATGTGTAGTTTGAGCCCTTTAGAACCACAACAAATTTGAGAACATAACCTCCTTGATTCATGTCTTCCATGATGACAAACTTCGAACCTTTTACCCACTAACCTTGAACTGAACCTTACACCACCGTGACTGATGTGAACCTCCCTTTGCTAAAAGACTTACCTTTCCTCTTAACCAAACAGTAACAGATCAATCTCCATTCCCAACCTAAGTTGAGCTAAACCGACCCTTATCAATCTCTAAAATACACAAACCAATGAAGAATCAGTGTAGATGTCAGTGTAGATGCAGAACAAGTGAAGAACCAGTGAAGAACCGGTGTAGATGTCTCCAAGGTTTTCGTTGCCACATTGCAGAATCAGTGCAGAACCAGTGCCGAGAGGTTCGGTTTACCTGTACAGCTAACGGAGGAAGAAGAAATCTGTTGTTGTGAACGAAATTCTCGTGCAGAGAGGTTTGGAACCGCAGTTGTTGTGAACGACTCAGAGAAGACGAAGAAATCTGAGGAGGTGAAGCGAAAGGCTAGGGCTGAGAGGTTTGGGCTTTCTGTATCATCTGCACCCGCACTGATTCCGCTGTACTGATTTGCAGCAGATACCAAGATGGCCGAGTTGGTCTAAGGCACAAGTTTGACGTACCCCGAATTGGATTTGCAGCAGAAACCCAGAAACGGAGTTGAAACCCAGAAGAGGAAAGCTAGCTCCACTTTCAGGTACTGGTCCGAAAGGGAGAAACCCAGAACAGCAACCTTAAATCTCACAATCCAGAACAGCAAACCCACGATTCAAATCCAGAACATCGACCACACCTCGAACAGCAAACCCACCTTTGAAGAACAGAACCAGAATCTTAAAACACACGCTCAGATACCATGAAAGAATTTAATAGAATAGAGCTTTGATGAAAAGAATGGAGAAACACATTTTGAGGCTGAATATATTTTCTTGTATTGATTCTAAATGAACTGTAACATATTATATAGAAGAAAATAGAGCGCTAAAGACGAGAGCAAATGTACAATCCGGCCATTAGAAACAAAAATAAAAGGCAGCCAGCTGCACATGGTACCAATCAAGTACATGTTGGTATAACCCTTGGTTTTTATTCCTTTTACCTCCTTTTGCATTTTTATTCATTAGAATCAATTTTTATCAGAAATATATAACTAATAAGTCTTCTCTAATTAATAATATTTGAGTTCGATGATGGATTAAATCCTAAAATTGGACAAGAGTTTGATAGCAAAAAAGATGTACATGCATTTGTAATAAAGGGTTCAATTTAAGCTTGTTTTAGATATAGAATACTGAGATCTGATTCGAAGCTGTGGGAAGTACATGCAAGTTTGCCGAAAGTGGTTATAAATGAAAATTACGCATGGTAGCAATCCCGAATTCCAAACGGTTTAGTGTGAGAACACACTATCTCATTCATAACTGTTGATAGAGAGAAGGACGAATCATGGGCGTGGTTTATGTTAAGGTTGAAAGAGATGATACCGGATGGACGTGACATCGTTGTGATATCTGATCGCCATAAAAGCTTCATCAAAGCATTCAAACAAGTGTATAAACAAGCTGATCATGGTTATTGTGCATGTTATATATTGCAAAATATAAAGAGCTATGAATATAAAAGGCATGGTAGAAAGACTTCAAAAGGTGATATTGTGGCAGAAAAGTTTTTCAAATGTGCACCTTTTTTACCATTTTGACCTTTGTGACCTTTGCGACCCTTGTACCATGTGACCCTTGTACCCCTGCAACCCTTGTACCTCTGCGACCCTTGTACCTGTACGACCCTTGTACCCCTCTGCGACATTGTACCTCTGCAACCCTTATACCACTGCGACCCTTGTACTTCTACGACCCTTGTGACTTTGTGACCATTTTGACCTTTGTGACCTTTGAGCAGGTACAAAGTATTTGGAGAAGGAGGAACTTGATTCTGTTAAGTGGGCAAGATGCAAATTTAAGGGTGAAAGGTACAACTTATTAACCACTAATGGGGCCGAGTAAATAAATTTAACGTTGAAGAAGTCAAAAAAGTTTTCGATCCTAGGGATTTTAGATATTTGTTTGAGAAAGACAATGGAATGGTTCAGAAGGTATAGGTTGGAAGCAGCTACCGGTGATGATTCTAAAAAGTTAAAACCTTACCGTTAGAAAATGTTACATGAATGGTTTGGACAGGCATCCAAGTATGAGGTTATTGAATGTATCAGGTTGAGTGATGAGTATGAGGTCAGAAATGAGATGGGTAGAAGATTTGTAGTGAGTCTTGAAAAAGAACGTGCGACTGCAAAATATTTGATGTGGATAAGTATCCATGCAGTCACGCAATTGCGGCTGCACATAAGGTTGGTAAAGGTCACAAGATACCATAACTATGTTCAACATACTACCTTCGGGAGACATGCCTTTTGGCTTACCAAGAAACCGTGTATCCAGTTCCGGATTGCAATGATTGGAACATTCCTATTCAATATTCTGAAGTTACTGTTCTACCTTCTATGCTAGCTGAGAAAAGGCAAAAAGGGAGGCCTAAAGTCAATTGTTATCCTGGATCCGGTGAGACTCGGAGAAATACCCCATCTTCGTATAGACAAACCCCATCTTTATCAAGACAAACAGGTTCAAATGCCAACATCACTGAAAGTGTTTGGAATGTGACAACCGAGACAAAGTTAACTTTAAAAAGGTTTTTTAGTGTGTAATATTATATTATTTGTATTATTAGTTTGTAATAATATATTATTTGTATTATTTGGACTAAACCTTTGTGATTTTCATCATTATATAAATTCTTCATTATAATTTGACCCATGCGAACCTTACGAACATTGCGACTATTGTGACCCTTGCGACCCTTGTGACCCTTGCGACCTTTGTGACTCATGTGAATCATGCAACCTTTGCGACCATTGCGACCCTTGTGACCCATGTGGCCATTGCGGCCCATGGGATCCATGTGACCTTTGCGACTAGTCGTTTCGATGTCAGACTCTTGGCTTTTCCAATGCCAGCTATGCTTTTTTACGAATGCCACACTCAAGACCCTTGCGGCACGTCGTTTTGATGTCAGACTTCTGTTTTTTTGACACTCTCTGTCTATCGATCTGTGTTACCCCTAAATTAAAAGGTTCATCAAATTCTTTAGGTCTCATCATCACACCCATTTGAGATGAGATTTAATATGGAGAATCCCGTCTTTCTGTTCTTTTCGTCTAATTCTCTAAACCCTAAATTCTCTGAAAAATCTTTGTTATCTTTGTGACCTTTCTGACCTTCGTGACAAAGGTCACATGGTGGAGGCAGGGCATCGTGCTTTCTATGTGTTACTCAAGGTCTTGGTAATCGTCGGACTAGGTCTCTATGTAGATACACACAAGTCATTAGAACGTGGATGAAGTACATTATGTTGTATTTGCACAACATATGGTCTTGATAATCGGCGGACTCAAACATTGTTCTATACCCGTAGTACTTAAGGTCACGGTTGGAGGTGAACTTGAGATGCATTGAGTAACACACGACTCTCTTTACCTTTGTGACCTTTGAGACCTTTTGTAACTCTTTTCTTTCTTTTTTTTTAACATTTTTTAACTTTTGCAATCTTCTTTTTTCCTTTTTTGTAACCTTTGTGACCTTTGAGAACTTTGTGATCTTTGTCAATCATTATAAATAAATAAATATTTAAACGTTAAAAATGTCTTATTTTGCATCTAGTGTTTGCAATTACGTGAAATCCATAAAATCGTCGACCCTCAATTGGAATAAATTACAATCAAGTTTAAACGGGAATCCATCCGAGTTGTGCGACCCAATATGACCCTTATGCGATTCTCAATTGGATTAAATTATAATCAAGTTTGAACGGGAACCCATCCAACTCATGTGACCCAATATGAGCCTTGTGCGACCCTCAATTGGATTAATTAGAATCAAGTTTAAACGGGAACCTATCCGACCGAATGCAACAACATATGACCCTTGTGCGAGTCATGTGACCCATGTGACTATTGTGACTCATCGTTTTGATGTCACGCTTCTATATTTTCACCGTGACTTGTCGTTTTGCTGTCAGACTCCTGTCTTCCGACCAGTGTGACTCTTCTGACCCATGTCTATATGTTAACGTCTACGTCTCTTCTCTTAGTCTGCTTATCTAACACCAAATTCTATGAAAAATATTTTGACCTTTTTGACCTTCGTGATGAAGGTGACATCGTGTTACTCAAGGTCTTGGAAATCAGCGGACTCGGTCTCTATGCAGTCACTGACGAGTTTCGGGGGTGACCAAGGTGACGGTGTTGGGTCACTCTTGAAATGTGACTAGAAGATGAAGTACATGATAGGTAATAACTCTGGATTGTAATACCAAACAAGAAAAAAAACAGAAGACTGGAAGACGAAGTACATGGCAGGAGATAACACTCGGCTAATGATACACATGCATTCGTTCTACAATACTTGAGACATATGGGTCATAATCTTTTTTAACCATTGATTGATGTTGTAAATGTATTATTTTGATTGGTCTTTGTCATTTAATCCTTTTAAAACCATAAATTTGTCGAGTTCGCATCTATTGGTCCATATATGTGACATTTTAAATGTATTATTTTGATTGGTTTTTGTCCTTTTATCCTTTTAAATCCATAAATTTGTCGAGTTTGAATCTATTGATCCATATATACGACCAAGCAACCTATGCATCCTCAATTGACATTAATTAGTTTGACATTGTAAATATATCGTTTTGATTGGTTTTTGTCTTTTTATCATTTTAAATACATAAATTCATCGAGTTCGCATCTATGGATCCATATATGCAACCCATGCGATAAAGCGACCCATGCGATGCTGTAAATGTATTTTCACCATGCAACCCATGCAACCACGCGACCCATACAACGCTGTAAATGTATTATTTTCACCATGCGACCCATGCAAACCATAAGTTAGTTTGGCAATGTAAATGTATTATTGTCACTAAAATTCCTACCGAACTTTTCACCAAAATTTGAAAAAAAAATAATCGTATGGTCATGTGTTTTTGAATTCCATCTGACGTCGATTCAATGCTAGGGTCATGTCTTTCCGAATTCCAGTCGTTTCCTTTTTTCGAATAATGACACCTCTCTCTAACTCTCATCATCTTCCACCCATTTTTCGCTCTAACACTTACAATCTCCCGACTTCGAAAATGCCACATTTTCCTCATTTCGTCCAAATCATTACTCCGAGCTATCTATAGAACTACCTTGTAAACTCCTTCATCTGTCTCTCTATTGGTATATTACATGTAGAGAATGTATAAATTTGACTTTTTTTTTTAAATTTTTTGTTACAGGACATTTCGAACGACTTCTTCGATGAGCATATGACGGGAAACGATGGACAATAACACGACAACGCTTAAATCAGATGTGTCTAACAAAACATGGGAAGTCAAGTTGGATGGCTCTAGATTCACTTATTGATGGAAAGATTTCTCCAAGGACCATGAATTTCGTATTGAGGATTTTGAAGTTTTTCGTCACGAAGGTCACATGGATTTTAACGTCACCTGTTTCGGAGAAGATATGTATAATCTACAATATTCATCTATATAATCATCATACGCAAAAGCAGGGTCATACTCGTCTGCTTAGACGATTTTCACGGTACCAGCCACGTGATCAAATCTGGTCGTAGATGCATTGGTAAGTGACTTTAAACTATTTCATCATTTATCACTTTGGTTATTTATTTGATTTTTAATCATTTCTACTGATGTAACTTGATGATGTCGTAGACCCTTCTAATAGGGTTTTCGAGGTCGAGCAGTCTTTGCGGTAGACGATGTAAGATACTTTTGATAAACGATCAATGAAGGGTGTGGTCGGCATATTTAAGGACCGTGAGTCGTGGTGGCGTTAGCATCAAAGGGGGTTGGAGAAATTTTTGTAACGAAAATAGACAGAACGAGGGTTGTTCCCTCACAGTCGAACTGGTCTCGAATGGAGCAACACTTGTGCTTCATTTTGTCCTTGAACATAAACTTCATGTTTTTATTTGGTTGGTTTTTTACTATTATTTTTGAGTTAGTATTATAGTTAGTATCGTTGTTATTGTGGATTTACTATTATTGTAACAAGGGTCACAGAGGTACAAAGGTCGTAGAGGTATAAGGGTCGCAGGGGTACAAGTGTCAAAGAGGGACAAGGGTTGCAGGTGTCCAAGGGTCGCAGAGGTACAAGGGTCACAGAGGGGTCCAAGGGTCATAGAGGTAGAAGGGTCATAGGGGTAAAAGGGTCACACATGAGTACAAGGGTGGCAGAGGGATCAAAGGGTCGCAGGTGTCCACAGGCCGCGGAGGGACAAGGGTCGCAGAGGTCCATGGGTTGTAGAGGTACAAGGTCGAAAAGGAACAGGGGCCACATAAGGTACAAGGGTCGCAGAGGTACAAGGGTCGAAGAAGGACAAGGGTCGTAGAGGTCCAAGGATCGCAGAAGTACAAGGGTCGCAGAGGAATAAGAGTCGAAGAAGGATAAAGATTGCAGGGTTCAAAGGTCACAGAGAGACAAGGGTCCAAGAGGGTATCCCTTTACATTGAGACTAATGACATCGCATCATGTTATCCTTTAAATTTGATTCATATTTATTTGCAAATAACTTGATAAATTATTATTATAAAATTTGATTCATATTATTTGTAAATAATTTGATTTGTAAATAATAAATTATTTTTATTATGTTTTAAATTTTATTCATATCATAACAATCACAAGGGTCGCAGAGATACAAGGGTCGCATAGGGATACAAGGGTCGTAGAGGGGTCAAAAGGTCGCAGAGGTATCAAAGGATCGTAGAGGTCCAAGGTTAAAGGTCAAAGTGGAGCAAGGGTCGCAGAACGACAAGGTCGTAGGGGTCCAAGGATCGCAGAGAGACAAGGTCGCAGAGGGCATCCTTGTACACCGAGACTAATGACATCGCATCATGTCATCCTTTAAATTTAATTCATATTTATTTCTAAATAACTTGATAAATTAATATTTTTAAAATTTGATGTAAATAATTTGGTTTGTAAATAATACATTATTTTTATTATGTTTTAAGTTTTATTCATATCACAAAAGTTACAAGGGTCGTAGAGGTACAAGGGTCGCATATGTACAAGGGCCTTAGAGGGGTCAAAGGGTCGCAGACACTACAAGTCTTTTAATACATTCTTTATTTCGTAGTATGTCTCAGGAGCTTGATTATTTTCGGTAAATATTCACGCATTGTTTTGCAAAATGAATCCATGCAATTTTCAGCCACATTGTATTATGTTTTAATACTCATCAATCTTGAAGATAAAGATAAGCGAGACTGACCTTCACGACAACCTTCATATATAGGTTGTTTTACCGAATCCAATAGGTTGAAGAATCAACATCCATCGATGTTCGGCATCTCTTCATGTGTTTTTTCATTAACAACTCCAGGAAAAGCATTTGAAACCATTTCAACATATGTATTGGTCGTTAATGCTTCATAAATGACTTCTTCATTTCTTTCTACTTGTGCATCTTGCACAATATCTCTAACACCGCAATTTTTGTCGTGAAAAAACCAAATTTTGTAATTTTCAACAAAACCCACCTTATAAAGATGTTTGCAAACAATTTCTTGACTTTGATACTTCATGTTTTTGCATCTTTTGCATGGACATAACATTGTCCCGCGTTCTTGACACAAAGGTTGCATCGATGCAAAGCTCATGAATTGCTCCAATCCGTGTACGAATTCGTGCGTAATCTCTTCGGTTATAGGATCTTTTCTTCTATACATCCACTCTCTAGATCTATATATATCTCGATTTGAAGAAGACGACATTTTGTTGAAAATATGTTTGTTATTGATGGTTTGATGCAATCTTTGGTTTTGATCTAAATAGTGCAAGTTCCAACGGACATCCGTTGGAAAGTGCAACGGATGCCCGTTGCAAGTTCACGTGAATTTATTTCCACCAGTGAACCTAGAAATTAACAATTTCAACGGGTATCCGTTGCCATTTGTAAGGGGCATCCGTTACAACTTTCAACGGATGCCCGTTGAAAAATTTTTCCACGGCTACTAACGGACTTCCAACAGAAATGGCTAACGAAAGAAATCCGTTACCATTCCGTTAAATATTCCGACGGATTGCAACAGATGGGCAACGGACAATATCCGTAAACCTCCGATGAAATTCTAACGGATTCCAACGGATTTGTTCCCGTTGAAAGTGCTCATAAATCTGTTACAATCCGTTGCCATTTCTTATCAACGGACGGATCCGTTGCCCTGTCCATTGGAAATGGCGTGTTTTTTTGTAGTGAGAGGTACAAGGATCGAAGGGGTCCAAGGGTCGTAGAGGTACAAGGGTCGCAAATGGGTACAAGGGTGGCAGAGGGGTCAAAGGTAGCATTGGTCCCATTGGACCTCTACGATACCTCTGCGATCCTTTGACATCTGCGAACCTTTGACCCCTCCGCGACCCTTGTACCCTGCGACCCTTGTACCTCTGTGACCCTTGTACCCCTATGTGACCCTTGTACCTCTGTGACCCTTTGACCCCTCAGTGATCCTTGCGACTCTTTTTTATTATTATAAAAAGTAGTAATTTCGTATGACTCAAATCAAATTATTTGCAAATAATATGAATCAATTTTTAAAAAAGTAATAATTTGTCACGTTATTTACAAATAAATATGAATCAAATTAGTCTTGGGGTACAAGGATAATCTTCCATTCCCAAATAGATAAGCAGCCATCTGCTCATGCATGGAAGCAACATTGGTGTTGCAAGTTCAAGGTAAAGTATCTAGTCTTTTCATTACAGCAGCTTCTAAGAATTTGAATGTGTAAGCCCCCCATTTACTTACGCTTTTGTTATGTGACAGACCTTTATAATACTCATACTACAATTTATCTTCTCCAAAAGCCAAAGAAGGAAACCCTCCGGGTTGGAACATCTTGGGGATAGTTGTTCTTATCATATCAATCAGGAAATCGATATGTGATTCCTTCATCTTGCTCTAGCAGTCGTATACCGTGATGCATCGGGTTTTGAAATCAACTTTCATGGCTACCCAATGAATAGGTACATATCGACTTTCAAATGATGGAATGTTTAGAATCGAGACCAAACCATCATATTGATTCATGGGTTTGTACTTACTTTTGAATGGATACTTGCCATCCAAATATTCATGAGAGTTTCCAACAATTCTTCCATATCCTCGTACATTCACATCGTGTGCGTCTGTATGAAAGCAATATGACAAACGTAATAATTCTGATATATGTAGTGGAATGAGCTTGATGTGCGTTAAACTCAAGTAATAAATTACCTAGACTAACGCTTCCGCAAGAATACGGATCGTGTAGCACTAGGGTTGAACACAAGGAATTGATGCAACTTTAAAGCTATTAGACTAATGGATAAGACGTGTAAATTGAATAATGATAGGATTGGGAATAAACTAAGCTAAACTAATTGACGAGATAAACTTATGACTAAGCACCATAGGTATCGAGAGTTGCACAACGATGTAACGAAGTTCTAACAGGATAATTGGTCTTAGATACTATCACGAGTTCAGGGAATTCAAGCTCTCCTATAGGAACTGACTGGCGTAGACTTGTCCACTATCTAGCATGCGTATACCAATATATCTATTGCGCATCTCACATACATAGTTGCATTAAGACCGCTATCCTAATCCATAGATTCAATCGATTGACCTGGCGTAGATTCTAAACCGATTAAACCCTAAATCATGGCTAGGTTCCAAAGTCTAATCCCCTGGCGTAGATTCATTAGACTTCTAATATCATCCATTCGAGTGGCGTACAAGAATGAAAGCATTAAGATCCACCATTCATTAAGAACGACACTTCGTTACATACTGGCAATACTCTCTAACCCATGGCAATAGATCTACTCAGACATGAACACAGCAAAAGAAACACAAGAGAATACTAAATTCAACATAGATAGAGAATGAGATTCCTCCCTATTCATAAACCGATGTCTTCAATAGATCCTCCTTGCTCCCGATCCTTTGTTCCGTCCTTTCTTCCTTTTTTCAATCTTCCCTAATCTGAATGATCTCCTTTCGAATCTGGTTCGAATCCCATTTTTCCAGATCTCCTTTCTCATTATTTGGCCGTTCTAAAACTTAGGAGTTGGTTGAGAAAAATGGGGACCCGAGCGGGCACAGCCTCTACCCGCTCGTGCATGCCTTATGCCCGGTCGTGTACCCTCATCTAGCCCGAGCGGGCACCCATGCCCGAGCGTGTGGCTCTTCAGCTCGAGTCGGGAAAACTTGCGGCGAATTTTGGCAACAATTAGCCCGAGCGAGCACTCCTTTTCCACCCGAGCGGGCACACCTTCCCGATCGTGTTCCTTGAGCGCCCGAGTCGTGCAAAGCTACGGGGGTCTTTTGCCTTAATTCCTCAACTTGTGCCCGAGCGGGCACACCTCCATGCCCGAGTGTGTAGGTCTTGATTTGTTGTTTCCGCTCCTTTTGCTCGGTGTTTGAGTGTTTACTTTCAATCCATGTCCTTGCACAAGTTGAACCTTGTCATTCAACTACGTTTTGGGGGTTAAATTGCCATAATCTTTCGTGTTTCTCCTCATGTCTTCGTTTCCTATACAAAACACGAAATGTAGATGAAGTCCTCGAATAAACTCGATAAATGTGTGAAATCTAAGTAATCTACTCAAAACTAGACCTAAGAATCACGTAAATACTACAACAGATTACGTGTTATCAGAGCTCATGCGATTATACTGCTCGAACAACGCCCCATCCGATTGCTGCCAAAACAAAACTAACACATATGAATATATATGACACAAAATTACCTCTGTGACCTTTGTAACTTTCGTGACTAAGGGTTAAAAAAAACTAACATCATCTTCAAGCCATACGTTAGCCTTTAATATGATCTCCCAAAACTCTGGCCCCGATGACAATTTAGGTCATATTTCCACCAACGCTCTTGGAGAAGTCTCATCATAAATATATATAGAGTAGTCAATTTTATGCCGCTAGCGTCAATGAAGGATTGCTCTTAGGTTGTCCTACCCCCTTCCAATCCCTTGACACCCATACAAAAATGCTGATTCCGTGCAGGTTCTTGAACCACCTGTTTTGCGGGTTATTGAACCTCCTTTTTTACCGCTTCTTGAACCTTCTTTTTAACGGGTTCTTGAACTACATTTTCTGTGAGTTCTTGAACCACCTTTTTATTAGTTATTTGATAACACGTAATCCGTCGTAGTATTTACATGATTCTTAGGTCTAGTTTTGATTAGATTTCTTAGATTTCACCAATTTATCGAGTTTATTCAAGGACTTCATCTACATTTCGTGTTTTGTATAGGAAACAAAGACATGAAGCGAAACACGAGTGATTACGGAAATTCAACCCCAAAAACGTGATTGAATGACAAGGTACAACTTGTGCAAGGCCATGGAAGCAAATCAAACACTCAAGCATCGAGCGAAAGGAGCGGAAACAACATTTGATAGTGTACATACTCGGGCATGAAGTGTGCCCGCTCGGGCTGTGTATGTGCACCCGATCGAGCTGCAATTTGAACCAGAAATTCGCCGATGAAGTGTGTCGGGCTGTGTATGTGCACCCGATCGAGCTGCAATTTGAACCAGAAATTCGCCGAGAGTTAGCCCGACTCGGGCTCAAAGGATACACGCTCGGGCAAGCCAGCCCGACCAGGTTGAAAGTCATGCACGCACGGGCTAATGGACGGCACGAGCGAGTGCAGGTTGTGCCCACTCGGGTCCACCTTTTTCTCAACAAACTCCTTGATTTTTGAACGGCCAATTAAGGAAATAAGAGACCTTCTAGGGCTAGGATTCGTACCCGACTTTTAGGGGAACGTGGAGAGACATTAGGAGACATTAGAGGACACACTTAGAGACATATAGAAGGAGGGAGAAGGACGGAACGAGGAATCCAGAGCATGGAGGAGCTATTGAAGACGTCGATATATGAATAGAAAGGGATCTCATTCTTTATCAATGTTGAATATAGTTATCTTTTGTGTTTCGTTTTCTGAGTTCATGTCCGAGTAGATCCATAGCCATGGGTTAGAGAGTTTTGCCAATATGTAACGAAGTCATGTTCTTAATGCTTGGTGGTTCTTAACGCTTTTGTTCTTGTACGCCACTTGAATGAATGAATTCGGTATTTGATCGTTTTCAGATTGATTGGTTGTTTTTAATGCTTTTGTTCTTGTACACCACTCGAACGAATGATCATAGAAGTCTAATGAATCTACGCCAGGGGATTAGACTTTGGAATCTAGCCATGATTTAGGATTTAATCGGTTTAGAATCTACGCCAGGTCGATCGATTGAATCTAGGGATTAGGATAGTGGTCCTAATGCGTCTATGTAGGTGAGATACACAATCGAGAGTTTGGTATACGCATGCTAGATAGTGGACAAGTCTACGCCAGTCAGTTCCTATATAAGAGCTTGAATTCCCTAAACTGGTGATAGTATCTAAGACCAATGATCTTGTTAGAACTTCGTTGCATCGTTGTGCAACTCTCGATACCTATGGTGTTTAGTCGTTGAGTCATTCCATTCATTAGTTTAGTTTAGTTGCATTCGCATTCCCATTCACTCAATTATTTCACACGTATTATTCATTAGTTACTAGGTTTAGAGTTGCATCAATTCCTTGTGTTCGACCCAGTACTATACGATCCATATTCTTGCGGAAGCGTTAGTCTAGGTAAATTATTACTTGAGATTAACCGACATCAAGTTTTTGGCGCCGTTTCCGGGGAATTGATTACGGCTTTAGAGTTGGGAGACTTTTGGATTAAGATATAGTCCTTTCCGGAGTCTTCGTTTGTTTTTCATATTTTTGGTTTTTGTTTTTTTTCTTATTGCGTCAAATTTTTTTTACCTCTCGGAGCTTAATCGAATTTTGTGTTCTTTATTTTGCGAGGTAACATGAACAACATCAAGTCTTTGGATGCCGATATAGCTTGGGTAAAAGATCAATTTTCCGAACTTCGTCTTATGGTGTCTCACTCATACCATCCACATTACTCGGAGCAATCATGGGAACAAGAAGTTTGGGGGTATGAAGGAGATATCTACGAGAGTTACAATCAGCCTTTTGGTAATACATACAATCACGAATGGAGCGATCACACAAATTTCCCGTATAGGAACACCGATGGTATGCTGAATGAACAACATCAGTTGGGGAACTTTCAGCTATGGACGCAGCCCCAAACTCAAGACTATCAGCCATGTGCACCTCAGTCACAGCTAAACCAATCCGAAGCAGCCCCCGATTTCAATGCCATGTTCACTCGTCTCCTCCAATCCTACGAAAATCAAGGTAACTTGATTTCGGAAATACAACAAAGTCAGAATAACAACCAGAAGCAGCTAGAGAGCTTTCAAACTACTCTTAGACAATTGGAGATACAAGTTGCACAACTTGCACAAGGGGCATCACAACCACAAGAGGTTCTATCGGGAAGTTTAGAAACAGATCCTCGTGAGCATGTCAACGAAATTTGCCTAAGGGATTGTATGACGGTGGATCAGCCTACTCCAATGTCTGAAAGGGGTAAAGCATCTATCACAGTAGTGGAAACGACTGTCAACAAGCTTAAAGAGAAGCTCGAGGAGGTAGAGGAGCCAAAGTACGTAAAACCAGATCCGAGGCTACCTCCATTGCCATTCCCACAACGTCAACGCATGAAGACGGTAGATCAGCCAAATCCCTCGATAATTGAAAAAGGAGATGAATCTAACACAGCAGCGGATAAGGCTATGGACATTGATAAGCATATGAAGGAACCTGAGATGGAAGTAGAGTTCAGCTTAATGGACACACTTGAGCAACCGTGCGATATCGATTTTGTGTTCCCTGACGGCATCTTTGAGAATTTAGTCGAGGAAGTTTGTGAGGAATTTCAGAATACGGATTCCCTAAATATGAATCTCATAGCAGCTGGAGAAGGATTTTATAAGGTACCAAACGAGCTTCTTGACAACAAAAAGACGAAGCGATCCCCCGACCGAGATTTCCGCACAACCCGAGCTAAATGCAGTGCAAATCAGTACATAAACAACCCCGAGATGCCGCGAAGCTACACCAAACGTCCAGCACACAATTGGAGCTTTGACGAGGCACCCAAGGTGAAGATGAAGCCTGCACCACAAAGGCTCACGCACCAAAAATCTCTGGAGACGTTGAAGAAAACAAGCGACAAATGCCTAACCAGTGTCATGGAGTACACAACCGGACTTATGGATAGCTCGACCAGAATTTTTGGACAGCACGATCTAGCCCCCAACTTAGAGAACATCATGACCAATCATAGGGAAGACATGACTGATCGTGCAAGGAACTCAACGGATCCGCGTGCTACGCCTTATCGAGCACATATTGCACGCAAGACGCTACGCACACGACGACGTCGAGGACGTCCACCTAATGAGTAGCATTTGGTCAAGCTCGCGACCTTAAATAAGCGCTTATCGGGAGGCAACCCAACTTTTGCATTTTCTTTTTATTTCGTTTTCGGACCTATTCTTTTTTCGTTTCGCATTGATGTACCCGGTGGATTAGTATTCCTTCTTTTGGGTTGTGTCATTCTTTTTCGCAGGTTTTTCAACGTCGATATCATCCATGAGGAGGAGTTACATATAACGTCTAGCCGCATCACCAACTCGGGATTGCAAGATACACAAGGTGCACATGTTCCAACCCTTATTTTCCCGTTGTTTGGTATGCGAGATTCTCTTAGATCTTAAACACCGGGACAGTGTTTCATTCAAGTTTGGGGGGAGTACTCGTCGAGTATCATGCATGTGATTAGGATTAGATGATTAGGATTAGATGTTGATTTTTTATTTTTAGGAATAAACGGATGGATATCTAGCATGAATTTTTGAGCTTTAGTCATTATTGTGCGACTCTTTTGAATCGTGAACAATAGTCTAGGTTTGCTTAGAAGTCTTTTGGATACCGATTAGTCGAGTAGTTGTGCTTGAAACCATGATCTATAGTTGCATTCACCTCCTAGGTTTCGGTACCAAGTATTCATATCTCCGTGTATACCAATTGATATTTGCTTTGTTTGATATATTTTACGTTCATTGTGATTAGATTCCACACGCTTATACTCCGCTGTCATCTTGGAAAAGTTTTTCTCTTTACTATTTCAGGTTTATATTGACATGAGTACATCGAGATCGATGTTTCGGGTCTAAGTGGTGGGTTGAGGCGCTATTCTACGTCCTAAGGGTTAGAGTGATGTGTATTCTTTGGTAAAAAAAAGAAAAAATGTTCTTCAATGATGCACCTCTTCACTCCGCTAAGGTTACGAGACCTTATGAGTGTGCCATAGGCAGCCCGGGTCTAACTAGAATGGGATCCCTCTTCGACTTCAACGTCCTAGGAACAAAGCGTGGATCGATAGGAAAAAAAAGAAAAGAAAAAGAGAATAAGAACGAGAATATGAGTTTAATGATATCTCCAGCGTGGATCTATTAAAAAATGAAAAAAAAAGAAAAGAAAAAAAGAGAATAAGAACGAGAATACGAGTTTAATGATATCTCAAGCTTAGGAGAATTGGTATGTAGATCGTTTGGACGTTGTCTAGGGGTATGAATTAGACATAGGTTATTGGTAGGATTGCATGGCTCGTGACTTTCGGTTGATAAAGGTCAGAACTAGGTTACGTTTATGTGACGCGTTGTTTTGCATGATGGCTATCCCTTCGGAGTATTTGTGCTAGTATCCATTGTTGTTTTACTCTTCTTGTACTCGACTCTAGATTTGCTCGAGGACGAGCAAAGGTTAAGTCTGGGGGAGTTTGATAACACGTAATCCGTCGTAGTATTTACATGATTCTTAGGTCTAGCTTTGATTAGATTTCTTAGATTTCACCGATTTATCGAGTTTATTCAAGAACTTCATCTACATTTCGTGTTTTGTATAGGAAACGAAGACATGAAGTGAAACACGTGTGCTTACGGCAATTCAACCCCAAAAACGTGATTGAATGACAAGGTACAACTTGTGCAAGGCCATGGAAGCAAATCAAACACTCAAGCATCGAGCGAAAGGAGCGGAAACAGCATTTGATAGTGTACATGCTCGGGCATGAAGTGTGCCCGCTCGGGCTGTGTATGTGCACCCGATCGGGCTGCAATTTGAACCAGAAATTCGCCGAGAGTTAGCCCGACTCGGGCTCAAAGGATACACGCTCGGGCAAGCCAGCCCGACCAGGTTGAAAGTCATGCACACACGGGCTAATGGACTGCACGAGCGGGTGCAGGTTGTGCCCGCTCGGGTCCACCTTTTTCTCAACAAACTCCTTGATTTTTGAACGGCCAATTTAGGAAATAAGAGACCTTCTAGTGCTAGGATTCGTACCAGACTTTGAGGGGAACATGGAGAGACATTAGGGACATCAGAGGACGCACTTAGAGACATAGAGAAGGAGGGAGAAGGACGGAACGAGGAATCCGGAGCATGGAGGAGCTATTGAAGACGTCGGTATATGAATAGGAAGGGATCTCATTCTTTATCAATGTTGAATATAGTTATCTTTTGTGTTTCGTTTTATGAGTTCATGTCCGAGTAGATCCATAGCCATGGGTTAGAGAGTTTTGCCAATATGTAACGAAGTCATGTTCTTAATGCTTGGTGGTTCTTAACGCTTTTGTTCTTGTACGTCACTTGAATGAATGAATTCGGTATTTGATCGTTTTCAGATTGATTGGTTGTTTTTAATGCTTTCATTCCTGTACGCCAGTCGAATGGATGGTTATAGAAGTCTAATGAATCTACGCCAGGGGATTAGACTTTGGAATCTAGCCATTATTTAGGA
>CM071860.1:36499627-36510065 GCA_036759665.1 Gynandropsis gynandra
TTACTAGCTTTAGAGTTGCATCAATTCCTTGTGTTCGACCCTAGTACTATACGATTCGTATTCTTGCGGAAGCGTTAGTCTAGATAAATTATTACTTGAGATTAACCGACATCATTATTTAACTACATGTTCTATATGTTCTATATCAACAGCTATCCCACGCCCTCTTTGTCGCCCTATTTTTGCTCTTTTTGCTTGTAGAGGTTCAACATATGGCTCCTTTCTTGCCTTTCGTGGTCTTAAAATTCGTTTAATTTTGGCGGAGGTTCAACATATGGATCAGACTCCATCGATAAAGGTCTAGAATTTTCATAAAATTTACTTCATTAAACTCATTAATGTGGTTAATCTCAAGTAATAATAACATAGACTAATGCTTCCGTAAGAATACGGATAGTATAGTATCAGGGTCGAACACAAGGAATTGATGCAACTCTAAAGCTAGTAAACTATTGTATAGGATGGTAAAAACAATAAGTGTATGGAATGTGAATAAAGCTAAACTAACTAATCAACAAATTAAACTCAATTAACTAAATACCACAGGTTTCGAGAGATGCATGATGATGCAATGAAGTTCTAACATGATCATTGGTCTTAGATATTATCACGAGTTCAGGGAATTCAAGCTCTAATATAGGAACTAACTGGCATAGACTTGTCCTCTATTTTACGTGCGTACTACTATCTTCCGATTGCGTAATCTCACCCACTAGATGCATTAAGACCGCTAGCCTAATCCCTAGATTCAACCAACCGACCTAACATAGATTCTAAATTGATTAACTCCTAAATCATGGCTAAGTTCCAAAGTCTATTCCCCTAGCATAGACTCATTAGACGTCTACAATCAATTCATATTTCAAGTGGCATGCAAGAATGAAAGCATTATGAACAACCAATCATTCTGAAACATGATCAAAAATCAAAATTATTCATTCAAGTGGCATGCAAGAATGAAAGCATTAAGAAACACCAAGCATTAAGAACAATACTTCATTACATATCGACATTACTCTCTAACCCATGGTTATGGATCTACTCGGACATGGACTTAGAAAATAAAACATGAAAGATAACTATATTCAACATGGATAAAGAACGAGATGCCTCCCTATTGTATTATCGATGTCTTCAACAGCTCCTCCGTGATCCGGCTTCGTTGCCCTGTCTCTATCCTCGTCTACGCATTATGCTCGCTCTCTCCTCTCTCGTGTGTGTTGTATGTGGGATGGTGTGTGTTCTGTCCTCTTTCCTTCTGCCCTCTTGACCCTTAAGTCATCTTTCCTTTCTTTCATTTTCTCCTTCTTTTCCTCTTTTTCCGAATCTAAGCTCTCTAGCCCATTACTTTAAGTCATCCTTTCCTCTTTGGCTAGTTTCCATTTTCTCGGTTTCCATTTTCTTCAGCAGCTTATGTTTCCTTTTCTTCTTATGCAGCAACGGTTTCCTTCTCTTTTCTATCCTTTCGTCTTTGGCTAGTTTTCTTCTTTCTCTTGTCCATGTATTTCCATTTATTGTTCCAACAGCCATTTACATTTTCTATCTCAAAGGGTTTCCAATTCTCGTGTAGGCGGTTATCTTTCCATTTTTGGATTGGTGGTTGGAAGTTTACATGTTCCAGCAACTTGCTTCTATTTTATGTAAACCATGTTTCCTTTTCATGTTTAAACTGTGCTCTTCTTAATTTTGTTCTAGCAACCGAAAGTTTCCATTTTTGTTCCAACCACCTACTTCCATTTAGCTTTGGCCGTGAGTTTCCATTTTTGAACGCCAGCGGCTGGTTTCTATTTTTTTAGGCTGCGGCTACTTATTTTCATTCCTCATCTACAGCCATGCTTCCAATTTGTATAAGCAGCAAACACATTAATATTTTGTTCGATAGGCCAACAATTTCCATTTTTGTAAGCGGCCATTGCTTCTATTTATCTTCTCCGGTTTATGATTCTTTTGATACTGGCCGTGCATAGCTGATAGGAGAGTGGTTTTGCTTAGTTTTGCTTCATTTACTCGTGTTTGTATCCCGATAATTTGTTTCCTACAATAACACGAGAAAACGCTAGAAGAGGACTAAATGATGCTTAATGCTCGGTAAAGTCTAAATGAATAACTGAACTAACTATGAAAATAGACTAAAATACTATAACAAAATAGACATTACCACTCATGCGACCTTGCGACCATGTGACCCTACGACTCATGTGACCCTGCAACCCATGCGACCATTCGACTATGGCGACCCATGCGACCAATGGAAAATAGCGACCAATGCGACCAATGCAACCTTTTGTGACCCATGTGACCATGCGACATATGCGACCATGGCGACCCATGCGACCGTTGGGAAATAGTGACCCATGCGACCTTTTGTGACCCATACGACCCATGCGACCAATGAGACCTATGTGACTCCACAGGAACCTCCTCAGCGGTGACCTCTTCGACATGACTCGCTAGAGGATTGTTGGCGGTAGAAATATGAGTTTCAACTAATCTCAAAATTTTTGCAAAATCCTCTTCTGAGCCATCTCCAGAGTCATTTTCAGCCTCTTACTCAACCGACTCTTCGCTTGGCTCTTTTCTTGACACTGGATATGGACGCCGAAAGAATTCAAAATCATCATCTCTCATAGTGCCGAAAGATCGGTGTCCATTGCTCGCATCTTTCTCGGTAGACTTTGATTTTTCCTTTTCAGCACCTTCGGGATTTGCCGCCTTTGATTTTGGATTAGGCAAATGAAACCCGACATCCCTTAGAAGGTCTCTTACGGCATTGATGATTCTTTTCTCTAACTTCTTTATTTCCTTTATTAATTTCTACTCCAATGTCAGAGGGACTGCAACTTCTCCTTCATCACCCTCTCCTTCAGCTTCAGCTTTAGCATCACATTCTCCTTCTTCATCAGCTTCAGCAACACCTACCCATCCTTCATTTTCTTCGGCTACGGATATCGGTGGAACATCTACAGCCTCTATTGGTTTTTCACCTACGCTCTTCTTCCTCTTAGTCCCCTTTCCTTTCCCTTTCTTTTGATCACCAAGACCTGTTTTTCACATCACAAGTTCTTGCTTACGGATGTCCTCCCAACAAATACCCTTCGGATTTCTACGTAGATGTTTAATCCATATCTGAACATAGGGATCGTGAAATCCCTCGTACTCCAAATAAAAAAATAAAGCTTCCTCTTCGTGTTCAACATGAAGAATACTTCGAATATCCTTCAAAAACAAAAACTAACCATTATGACCCTTTGTGACCTTTGTGAAGTTGTAACCTTAGAATATCTTATATGTCTTATCATGTCTACAAACTTCAGGTTAAAATTGGATTTAATCCTCTTCTTGTACATCCTTGGGCATGATGGATCCACATCCATAACATAAACATACCATCCTTTTCCGTCCAAAGTAAGGATGGTTTCAAATGGAAGTAATAGAAACGTTAAAACAAAATGATAAGAACGCAAAAAGTACGAAAACATTCAAGTTATTCGAATGATATATACAACTTACTTTTAGTGGGATCATGACACTGCCATAATACCATTTTGGTTTCGGTGATTCCCCACTAACATGCTTATGGCAAGTATCCACAAGCTTCTCGAATGTGTAAAGGCCCCATGGAAAGCCTTCAAAAAATTCCAAGTCATCAACCATGTCAACAAGATCATGGCTGATAATGTCTTCTAATGAAGGCTTGTGATCCATAACTTGCGCCAACAACATCAAAGTTGCCAACCTCTTCCGGTCGTCGAAATTATTCGCCTTCACAAGCTTTTCACTGACTTGTGCGTCAGTCCCCTTTCCACGACCGAAATTCTTCACCTTTCCACTAACCCACTAACTGAACTACCCTAATCGCACTTAAATTGAACATAATCTAACCTAACTGAATGCAGATCCAACCTAGCATAACCTAAATCTTAAAACACTTCATACCTAAATACTAGTAAATTTGTAGTAAACTAACTAAATCATTCCACACATTGGATGTGATCGATATACTCGTTTTTGGGTACAAAATCGATTTGGTGCTCAATCTCACACATTTGATGTGATCCTTAGGTATCTCTTCTAGAAACACGTTGTCAAAACCTTACAATAAATCAGAAACAACACTTGACAAAGAAGTGGTGAGTTTGATAGTTAAAAACGATTCCTATACATAAGTGCAAGCATCGGCTGGTGTGAAAGCGAAGCCGTCTTAAAGTCGCTCACTCTCATTAAAAAAAAAGAATATTGCTACCAAGTTTTCTCAAAAAGGATTTTCTTCTGGGTTTCTCTTAAGACCTAACTATTTTGGTGAAATACCTTATAGTCACTGGTAGGGTATTGTTTCTTCTTGTTCTTCAATAATCGCAAATGATCCTCAATAACTTGGTTTTGTGTCGTCCATTGAAGTCAAAGTAATACTTGTTGATTAACACATCCACTACAAAAGAACGCGCAGTTTCCAACGGACGGGGCAACGGATTCGTCCGTCGGAAACACTTACCAACGGATTTTAACGGATTTGGTGAAATTTCCAACGGGCAAAAATCTGTTGCAATCCGTTACAAATTCCAACGGAATTGTAACGGATATTATCCATTGCAATTACCGTTGCAATCCATCGCGATTTTTAACGGAGTGTAACAGATTACTTCCGTTGGCCTCGTCCATTGGAAACCGGGGAAAAGGATTCCAACGGGCGTCCGTTGCACTGTCTAACAGATGCCCGTTAGAATTGGCAACAGATGCCCGTTGATATTGTGAATTTTGAGGTTCAACTGTCAAATTAAATTACAGCGCAGGAGCAACGGGCATCCGTAGCTATTTCCAACGGGCATTCGTTGGGATATTTGCTATTTATATCGGAACCAAGGGTTATCCAAATCACCAATTACAACCATCTTAATATCTATTGTTGAATCCAAAATAACTTTTATGAACTGTTTCACCGTCGGGATCGGGAAAAGGATTCCCGATGGTGTTACAGTTTATAAAGGTTGTTTTGAATTTGATAATAAACATAAAGATGTCGATTGTAAAGTTAGAGTTACTTCAAATATCTTAATGTCTAATGTCGACCCTAAAACCCCTTTCTGAAACTGTTTCATTGCCGGAACCGGGAAAAGGAATCCAGACGGTGATTCATTTTAAGAGGGGGGTATTTTGGTTCGATAATAGACGTAAAGATGCCGAATGTAAACCTAGAGTTACCTCAAATCATCAATAAAAAATATCTCAATGTCTAATGCCGAACCTAAAACACCCTTCTGAAACTGTTTCACCGCCGGAACCAAGAAAAGGAATCCAGACGGTGATTCAGTTTAAGAGGGGTGTTTAGGTTCGATAATAGACGTAAAGATACCGAGTGTAAGCCTAGAGTTACCTCAAATCATAGGTTAGACAAACATCTCAACGTCTAATGTCGAACCTAAAACACCTTTCTGAAACTGTTTCACCGCCGGAACCGGGAATTGGAATCCAGATGGTGATTCAGTTTAAGAGGCGTGTTTTTTGGTTCGATAATAGATTTAAAGATGGTGATTTCGGCTTTTGTTCACTATTAGACATCGAAACTAAATGAATTATAATTATGAAATCGTAATTCATAACATCTAACTATAATATGAAAAAAATAACGAATTTGTAAGCACTTCCATTAGGCATTAACCCTTTGGTTAAGATTTCAACGGGCATCCGTTGGAATTGGCAACGGATGACCGTTACAAATTGCAATGGATGCCCGTTGGAATTTTTAATTTCGAGGCCGGCGGTTGAAATTAATTCACGTGAACCTTCTTCAACGGTCATCTGTTGCAACTTCCAACGGATGACCGTTGGAAATGTCACTATTTAGATCATACCATAGAGTGCATCAAACCATCAATTAAAAAAACATTTTCAAAAAATGTCGTCGTCTTCGAATCGAAATATATATAGATCAAGAGAGTGGATGTATAGAAGAAAAGATCATGTAACTGAAGAGATAACGCAAGAATTCTTACACGGATTGGAGCAATTCATGAGTTTTGCATCGATGCAGCCTTTGTGTAAAGAATGCGAGACAATGTTATGTCCATGCAAAAGATGCAAAAACATGAAGTATCAAAGTCAAGAAATTGTTTGCAAACATCTTTATAAGGTGGGTTTTGTTGAAAATTACGAAATTTTGGGTTTTTCACGGTGAAAATTGCGGTGTTAGAGATATTGTGCACGATGCACAAGTACAACGAAATGAAGAAGTTATTTATGAACTATCGACGACCAATCCATATGTGGAAATGGTGTCAGATGCTTTTCCTATAGCTGTTAATGAACAAATGCATAAAGAGATGCTGAACATCGATGCACGTCGATTCTTCAACCTATTGGATTCGGCGAAACAACCTATATACGAAGGTGGTCGTGAAGGTCAGTCTCATTTATCTTTATCTTCAAGAATGATGAGTATTAAAACAGACTACAATGTGGCTGAAAATTGCATGGATTCATTTTGCAAAACAATGCGAGAATATTTACCGGAAAATAATCAAGCTCCTGATACATACTATGAAAACAAATAATGTGTCAAAAGATTTAGGAATGCCACATGAGAACATTGATGTTTGTAGAAACAGTTTCATGTTGTTTTGGGGAAATGATAAAGACTTGTTGGAATGCAAGTTTTGCGGTGCAAGAATATTTCGGCCTAAAAAACCATCTTCACGTAAATATGTACCATACAAGAAAATGTTCTATATGCCTGTTGGAAACAGGTTGAGAAGGTTATATGAATAAAAAAACCGCTGCAGCAATGAGATGGCACGTAGAACACTCAACGGCCGAAGCTATAATGCAACATCCATCGGATGGTAAGGCTTGGAAAGATTTCAATGAAATATTTCCCGAATTCGCGTATGAAACAAGAAATGTCTATCTTTGCTTATACACGGATGGTTTTAGTCCCTATGGACAATCTGGAAGTCAATATTCTCTGTGGCCGGTGATTTTGTCCCCGTATAATTTGCCTCCCGAGATGTGTTTGAAAAGAGAGGTAATGTTTCCGACATTGTTGATTCCAGGACTAGAACATCCGAAGAAAAATTTCGATGTCTTTTTGCAGCCCTTAATTCATGAATTACGATAGTTGTAGAACGAAGGAATCCTTGCTTATGATGTCAGTACTAAGCAAAATTTCACATTGAAAGCGGTCTTGTTATGGACAATTAGCGATTTTCCTGCCTATGCAATGTTATCCGGATGGAGCACACACGGAAGATTGGCATGTCCATATTGTATGGAGGATACAGATGCATTTCGACTAGTACATGGTAAGATACCATGTTGGTTCGATTGTCATAGAAGATTTCTTCCTCGTGGCCATGCTTTCCGCATAGATTTCATAGCACGAGTTACAATTCCGATACGATTGTTCTTTATATACGCCTTTTTTATTGGTTTTCAGGTTTTAAGGCGACAAGGCCTAAACGAGCGTAAAAAGGAAAAGGTAAAAATCAAACCACACACATTGAAGATACAATTCACTCGGAGCCAAATTCAAGCCATGGAACTTAATGGAACACCCGAGCATCGAGCGTAAAAGAGCAAAAGCATAGAAATGAAGAGTTCCCGCTCGGGCAGTAAGGCTACCTGCTCGGGCAAAAGCTACGGGGACAATTACAACAATCCACACGACCCGGGCACGAAAACAACTTGATCGGGTGATCATGCCCGCTCGGGCTGCAACAAGGTACCCGCTCGGGCTGCAATTATGCCTGAAAATCCCCGAGAGTTTAAAAAACTCGAGCTGGTAGACCACGCGTTCGGGTAACTCTGCCCGATCGGGCTGGTGAGTGAACACGATCGGGCTACCCGCTGCACGACCGGGTGAAACATGTACCCGACTGGGCCGCCTTTCTCGCAGCAACCTACTTTTAGAGTTTGAATGAGCAAAATAGAAGAGGAGATCAGTTCTGAACACGAGAGGGCGACGGCTAGGGAAAGGAAAGTCTTGGAAATCATCAGGAAATGCTCGGGAGACGTTGGAGAAGAAGAGAGGCATCAATCCGGACATCGGTAACACAATAAGGAAGATCGAGGCATCGTATTTCCTAGGTTTTATCATGTTTAGGGTTGTGTTATCTTCATTGACAGTAAACTCCATGAGTGAGTAGATTCCCAACTATATGCTAGGGATATCGGTTTTGTAATGGATGTACAAGTTATGCGTTAATGCTTAGATCTATCGTACTTTTCTTGATATTCGGTTCTATAATCAACATCGTTAACGTTCATACTAGTGCTGCCCGCTCAGTAACTTAGGAATTCATGTTTTGCTGGAAGGTTATAAGATGAATCCGGAACTGTTGATTGTAGGTTAAGTTCGATTAATGAGAATCTGACCGGTCGGTTAATCAACTTAGGAATTAGGATTGCACGCTTAACGCTGCCATAGTCACGAGTTAATCGCTGCTGGAAGGTAGGATTGCACGTAATTATGGTTAGGAGGTTTAGGCTCGGCAGAATCACTCCTCATCTTAGAGCATGAATTTCTCGTTATCAAGATAATTCGATAGATTTATGATCCTTAGTTGTTACATCCTTGCGATTCCCGGTATCCCGAAACCCGTAGTGTTCTTAATCGTCAAGTCCTCCATACCTTTCTATCACTGTCTTCATTTAGTTTAGTGTTTTAGAGTTTTACATCACGTCATCATCTATTTCACACCGTCTTAGTTTAGTGATATTCTTAGAACAGGCTTCATTAGTCCCTAGAGTTCGACCCTTGTACTACACGAATCGTATACTTGTGGTAGAGTGGTCTAGGAAATATTATTGTTTGAGTTTCTGATCATCACCATGCTTTTCGGAAAGATAAAAAACATTTTCGGAAGAACATGGTACAAAAAGAAGAGGCGCCGTGTATGCAAACCGGAACACAAATCCCTTACGAAAGATTGAACACAATGGGTGATTTACAAGAATCGGTTGAATGCGGTGGAGATCGTGGGCATCGTAAACCAAAAGGTCAAGGTGAATAGCATAACTGGTATAAACGTAGTATCTTTTGGGAAATACCATACTGGAAATCATTGATATTACGTCATAATTTAGATGTTATGCATATCGAGAAGAACTTTTTTGATAACATCATAAATATTGTTTTGAATGTGACGGGTAAAACCAAGGATAATATAAAATCAAGAAAAGATTTGAAGTCAATATGCCGATGACCTGAGTTGGAATTAAGCGATGGAAGGTCACCTGTCCCGGTATTCAGATTATCTGGTCCGACGAAAATGACATTATTAAAATGGTTAAAAGAGGACGTTAAGTTTCCCGATGGATATGCATCGAAAATTGCTCAGTGTGTGGATATTGTTGGTTCGAGGCTGATCGGATTGAAAAGTCACGATTGTCACGTTTTCATGCAGCGGCTCATTCCAATTGCATTTGCTTAGCTCTTACCACGAAATGTTCACAATGTGTTATACGGAATCAGCATATTTTTTAGAGATATATGTTCTAGGAATTTAAAAGGTGATGACTTGGAAGTAATGAAAAATAATATCTCTGAAGTATTATGTGCATTGGAAAAAAGTGTTTCCACCTTCATTCTTCGATGTCATGGAGCATTTGCCAATACATTTACCAGATGAGGCAATACTCGGTGGACCAATTCAATTCAGATGGATGTATCCTTTCGAAAGGTTTTTCTTTTATTTAAAGAAAAAAGAAAAAAGCAAAGCAGCGGTCGAAGGATCTATTGTCAAACAATACTTGTTGGAAGAAATCATATATTTCAGCACATTTTATTTCGAGTCGCATATTCAAACGAAAGAACGTCGAGCAGCGGATGATCACACAAACTATTTGTATCAATATAATCCGCAGTTTGTCACAATTCCTGAAATGTTTACACCGATTGGACGTACAGGAGGTAAATCTGATGAATATTGGTTAACACCAGAGGAGTATAATCATGTCCACACATATATACTACTTAATCGTCAAGAGTTATTACCGTTCGGAAGGTACGTACATATATATTAAAATGTAACGTATTTTCATTATTCAGGATATTTGACGAAGAATTGCTTGGTACATATCCTCATCTAAATGCAAATGAACTCACAAACATGAAAGTTCAACATTATGGTTCGTGGTTTAGAGAGTACGTACGTACTCGTGTACACATCTATGTAATTAATTGCATATAAGAGTATTAATTTGTTTTTTATACGTATAGGTGAAATGTTCTATTGAAAGACTTCCTACGTGGATAAAAGATTTGGCTAATGGTCCCGCACGAAATGTCATGTGTTGGTCAATCTTGTTTACTCGCGGCTACACGTTCCACACGTACGAACACGGAAAACATAGAAGCACATACAACTATGGCGTTTGCGTTAATAGTGATATAGAGGGTGAGAACGTCTACGGCATTTTGCACCAAATCATACAACTGGAATAT
>CM071860.1:36514964-36531545 GCA_036759665.1 Gynandropsis gynandra
TCTTTTTATTTTCTTTTGATGACTTCTTTTTCTTTTGTTTCCTTTTTTTATTTTTTTCTTCTTCTTTTTTTTTCGCATACACACTAGGCTTCTAGGACGTCGGATTTGAAGGGATCCAGCCTCTACTTAGACCCAGACTACCGATGACGGTATACTCATGCATCTCGTGTAAGAGCGCAGCGGAATAGGCGGCTTTTTGTGCCATGCCCTTAGGACGTAGAAAGATGATCGCCAACCCACCACTTAGACCCGAGCCACCGAAGGAGTAACAAGGTCGATGCACTCATATCGATTTTTGATCATGCTTTTTAGGCATTATTTCTATCGACAGCGGAGTGTTAGTGTGCGCTTTTAATCTGCAAAATATTAGTGTGTGTTTTTAAATCTGCAAAACAGCTCGATTTTATATGATCCAATAATCCTCAATATAACAGAAGTAAAGCATCATCTACACGAAGTATGACCATCTGGGTAGAAAGAATAAACGATAAACTAGCCTAGCAACCTCGTCCAAACCTCCTCACAAGCAAACACTAGGATTCCCAAAAACTATGACCTATTGTTTTTCAGCCGACTAATAAGCTCTAACGCTTAGGAAAACCTAGCTCAATCATGCAAAATCTCACCGAAAAGGTCAACTTCTTAAGCATCCTAAGTTCAGGGTTCATCTCAAAACGTGGTACCGAACAAGTGCCTTGGGACGACTCCGACTCATGAAAACAAAAACAAACTAAAAATCGCAGAAATAACCTAAAAACTAAAGAGTCAAAAGAAAATGAAACGAAATCACCTGACAAACGTGAGCTGCTCCCCCAGACTTGAATTGAACGGCGTCCTCGACGTGAAGCTCTCATGGAAGATAAAGGAAGTAGAGCACGTTTGTGGTGTTTTTTTTAACTAAAACGAATAACCGAGTCTTAAACGAAAAATAAAAACAAACAGCTGGGTTGCCTCCCAGAAAGCGCTTATTTAACGTCATTAAGCTTTGACGTCTCCATTCCTCATGCGTGCGCGACGGGTAGATCAGAAAGGGAAATGGAGTTTCCACTTACGATCGGTTGAGCGGGTTAGTAGAGCTTAAGCCGCTGTACTTTAGCTATGAATGTGTCACCCGTCTCGCTCCATAGTTCCACGTCTCCATGTGTGATGACTTCTCGTACCTGAAAAGGATTAGACCAACGAGAACGTAGGTTGTCCGAGAAAAACATAGGTCGAGAATTGAAAAGTGGAACGAAGTCACCTAGTTGGATCTCATGAGATAGGATCTTTTTGTCGTGCCATCCTTTAGTCATTGATTCTTTCTTTGGCACATCATGCACGGGATTCACTTGCTCGCTGCCTGAGGTTGGATAAAGTGTATCTGCATTGAAAAGTTTTATGACGTCTTTTTCCATTACCTCGTGCAAGTGCGGGTGCAGCCTCCTTTGAGTTTCGGTGGAAGGGTCGTGGCTGTCCTCCGTATAATTTCCGTGCATACACATTGAAGAGCTGACTCTTCTACGCTTCTTCACGCGTGTGCGTTGTTTTCTCATCTCTTCTGCACTCATGTTAGCATTCAAAACAGCAAGATATGTTTTATCACACTCAACATACTCATACCGAGAAGAAGGTGGCGGAGGTGGGTCGGGCTCAGGTTCGGACACTTTCTCCGCTGTGAAACCAGCATGCATATCACGTGGTATCTCCTCAAGTGGGTTGTCTCCCAGTGCTGCAATAGCACTCATGAATTTCATGTACATCTCAGCTCCTTCGTCCGCAAATCCTGCATTGTCGCAAACTTGTGTCAAATACCGTAAAAGAGAATCGGAAACACTTACTTGATCATTCGTGTCTTTCTCTAACTCATCTAGCGAATCAACTGTGAAGCAAGATTCCTTGAATGAGGATTCGTTCATGGGGCTGGACAGGTTGAATTCGATTCGTTCATGGGGCTGGTCAGGTTGAATTCGATCGTCTCATCTCCGACACGTAAGGACAACTTTCCTTGTTGTACGTCTATCATTGCACCTGCAGTAGCTGAGAACGGCCTACCAAGAATAATAGGTATCCTAGCATCTTCCTTTATGTAAGGACAACTTTCCTTGTTGTACGTCTATCATTGCACCTGCAGTAGCTGAGAACGGCCTACCAAGACCAAGAATAATCCTAGCATCTTCCTTTATGTAAGGACAACTTTCCTTGTTGTACGTCTATCATTGCACCTGCAGTAGCTGAGAACGGCCTACCAAGAATAATAGGTATCCTAGCATCTTCCTTTATGTAAGGACAACTTTCCTTGTTGTACGTCTATCATTGCACCTGCAGTAGCTGAGAACGGCCCCGCGAGGCGAGAGACATCTTCGTAGGTTTAAGGTTCCCGAAGTCCATCCGCTTGAAAACTGAGTGTGGCATGATACTCACGCTTGCTACTAAATCACACAAAGCATTATCGATATCGAGATTACCTATTGTGCATGGAATGGAGAAGCTTTCGGGATCCTTCAACTTCGATGGCAGCTTGTTTTAAAGGATAGCACTGCATTCCTCAGTGAGTGCTACAGTCTCGTTCTCTTCGATGTGCTTCTCTTTGGACAGTACCTCTTTGATGAGTTTGGCATGATCAGGCATCTTTTGGAGTGCTTCCACGTATGGCATGTTGATGTCTAGATTCTTGAGACACTCTACAAATCTACCCACTCTCTGTTCGTTCTTACTGCTTACCAATCGTTGAGGATATGGTATCGGAGGTTTGTACGCCGGAGGAGCAACGTACGACTTATCTAAATCTGGTTCGACTCTTTCCATAATCGCAATCTTACCTTTTCCTCTATCCAATGACGTAACAGCAGCATTCCCTCGCTCATTCGAGGGTGGATTCTCAGCCACATCACCGCTGCACACAGAAATAGCATTCACATACTCTCTCGGGTTTAGATCGGGCTTACCGGGAAGCTGTCCGGGATTCCGAGAGGATGAGGCAGCCTGTTGTGCTATGGAGTTTTCCAACATCTTCACATGTGTACTCAGAGACTCCATTTGAGATTTAAGCTCACTAATCGCTGTCCCCACATCCGCGCCGAATTTGGCTCTAATCGACTGTTGCTGGTCCTGCTTCTTCTGTTGCTGCTCCTGCTTCTTCATAAATTCGAGCAATACCCCCTCTAGGTGGAATTGCTGGTTGTTTTGCTGAAAATTATTCTGCCTTTGTGGAAACTCCGAATACCTTACCGGTTGAGTCGTTCGATATGACAAGTTCGGGTGATTCCTCCAATTCGGGTTGTAGGTGTTCCCGAATTGAGTGTTGCCTTGCTGCTGGGCATAGTTAATCTGTTTGTAATCCTCATGTACCATGCATTGATACGCTACATGCCCCGTGTCTCCGCAATTCGCACAGTACATGGCATTCACTCTCGGAGTTGACCACATGGTGTGGTTCATGGCGAGGTTATCGATAAGCTCGAATGCCTCCTCGACGCTCAGATCCATGAATGATCCTCTGGCAGCGTTATCCAACTTCGTTCGGTGCTGATCTGAAATTCCGTTATAAAAAGTTTGGATAACGAACCACTGCTCAAGTCCATGGTGTGGACAAACCTGTAGAAGATCCTTGAATCTACCCCACGCCTCAAACAAAGTCTCTCCATCTCTGCATCTGAATGTGGTGATTTCCCCCTTTACCTGAATCGTCTTGCTCGGAGGAAAGAAACGTGAAAGGAACAGTGTGCAGAGCTGATCCCAAGTGGTGATAGATCCGGCGGAGAGTGATTGCAGCCAAGTTTTCGCTCGTCCCCCAATTGAGAAGGGGAAGAGACGCAGCAAGATTGCATCCTCTGAGACTCTGTGTATTTTGAACGTACTTGAAAGTTCGAGGAAGTCTCTGAGGTGCTGATGGGGATCCTCATGTTTCCACCCATGAATTGCCCTCTGATAAAGCATGTTGATCATTGCTGGCTTAATCTCGAATTGTTCTCTTGCAACAGCAGGCATCCTTATGGCTGTTTGCACGTTGTTCATGTTTGGCATCACGTAATCCCTTAGACGATGTGGTGGAGGAGCCTGTGGTTCTCGTGGTTGAGGCTAAAAAGCAAAAATAAAAACAAAGCAAGAAGGACTCTAGGCTCGAATCTAAGATGCGTTGACGGCGCCAAAATCTTGATGCGTTATTAAAGTTAAATAAAATAACCTAAACTACTCGCAAGTGCACGACACGTGTGTAGTATTTTAGGTGTCGATCCCACAGAGACTACGCAACACTATCTAAACTCGAACTAGGAATCAAACTTGCTAACGAACGAATATGGATGAAGAATGAAATACTGAAAGTAAATAAATGACTTGGGTTCTAACGATAAGACAAACGTCCTAGGAATCCAGTTTCACCACAAGACTACCAAAACCGACAATCAATCTATCTATCATGCAATCCCAATTTAAGCTATCTAAGGCAGACGATCCTAATATGATATCTACCCTCTCTCGAGGCATAGACACGTGATCTAGACAAGCTGCCCCCTACTATCGTGGCTGACACCTTGAACTAACCCATAAGCTCTATGATTCATCTGTTCACCCTTAACCGTTGCTACCCTACTTTCATGGTCTAACCTCGGTTGTTCTAAACCTGACTTTCTAGGATTAGAATTCTCCTTTCGGTCCTTCTCCTAACCCCTAACACATGCATCTACGTGGTCATCGCAAACACAAGTAAATTCAAGCACTCAGATAGAGAATAGATAAACTAAAATGGGAAGATGCATTCAAAATAGATCAAAAGTGGTTCCGGGATAGCCAAGGGCTAATCCCTTCTCCTAGAACAAACAAACTACTCGCTCATGCGTCTGTAAACAAACATAAACAAAGTAGAAAGTCTAAGGAACATGAAAACCAAACGAAAACGAAGTGTCGAGGCTTGATCTCCAATGCTCCTCGCTTGTCTCCTCGCAAGAATCTCCAATATCACGAACTGAATCAATCTCCAATTGTAAGCCTGCTCCAATTACGTCTTATGCCTCCTTTTATGCACTTTAAGTCGGTCTAGATGTTGCCTTAATCTCCCCACCGACTTCCCTTTGTTTTAAGTTAATTTTACTTAACTAACCAAGCAGACACGGGCCGTGACCCGCTCGGGCGGTCGTTGTACCCGCTCGGGTACAGCTAGGGTGAATCGCGCAGATCGCGTGGCTGCAAGGAGTGCCCGATCGGGCATGGTGTGCGCCCGATCGGGTATAAGGCCATTGGTTGGGCATATTCATGCCCGAGTCGTGCATGAATTGTGCATAAAATTAGCCGTAGCTTTTGCCCGATCGTGCATGATGTGTGCCCGACCGGGTGGAGGCTCTTCATGCCGAATCTCCTCCCGTTTGTCCCGTGATGATCCCCGAAGTTGCTCCTTAGCTCCGTGCATGTTCCTTTAGCTCCAAAATGATCCAAATACGCGTAAAAACCTGTAAGAACATGAAAACACGAAAACAAGTAAAACGGATACGGAATCATACGTAAAGCAACACATATATATCGAAAACGTCTCTTAAATCGTGCAAGAAATACGTATGAAAACGAGATGATCAAGTCGTCCGTTGAAATGTCTGTTACAATGTTGCAATGGATATTATCCGTTGGAAGACCGTTGCGAATTGCAACGGATTTGAATTTCCAAAGGCCGATTTCCAACGCACGGGAATCCGTTGCCATCCGTTGGAAAGAGCCCTTTCCAACGGAATTTAGGCATTTTCCAACGGATATGTCCGTTGGAAAATGCATGTTTTCTTTTTGTAGTGGTCGGATTGTGCACAAGTATCAAACTACCCAGAATGTCCCAATAATAGGTGTCTCATTTGCATCGGTACCACGTCATAGCGTACCATATTCTCATACTTGTTAATGTCGAACTCAATTTTTCATCTAATGGTGCACCTTTATTTTGCCACTATTGTTCAACCATTGTAGTTTGTATGGTTTCAAATGTTTTGAAGTATCGGTTCCAATTTCTGAACAAGTAATGAGGTTGCCACGTTCAATAACTGCATCCATCCATAACGATGATACACACCTTATCCTTAACAAGTCCACGTTTGTAGATGATGTTTTCCCTCTTTACATGCTACCAAAAACTTGCCTTTTAGTGAAGACCCTTGGTTAGAAAGCTAATATGCTTATGCGACTCATCATCCTTTGATGCAGTCTCATACTCTCCGAAAGCTCATATGCTTATGGCCTTATTGTCCGGATAGTCTTGTGCAAAGTGACTTCGACCTTCACATTTGACACAATGAGTATAACAATATTCTAATGAAGTGTCCATGGTATCTTCTGATTTCAGTCACGTTGTCCCCACATTCAACTCTGCTTTGTGTTCCACATTAGGTTTGGCAAACTTATTCGCTTAAGATCATTAGTTGGAAGAGTTTTCACACTTCAGAAACGTTTTACCATTCCCCTTCAATTGCATCTCGATCATAACCACCAATGCAACAAATCGTCCATGTCCATATAGTGGTGAGTTTCTCATGGTTCCGTATGTTAGGATTGAGATCGCATAGAAATCGACCCATCACTGCCTTCTGATGTTCCTCGATATTCCGCAAAATAATTAGGAAATCCATTTCCTTGTAGTAGTTTTTCATGCTGCTACTACCTTGTACCAATTGTCTCAAAAGTTGATTGATCTCTCGACGATAGTGAGAAGGTACAAATCTATGCCTAATGACAGTATACATCTCCCAAGTAGTGATGGCATGCTTTCAGTTGCACCTTCAAAAGGCGTGAGTTGATTCCACCACTCACATGCGTAGTCATTGAATTTTTCAAATGCCATCTTCACCGTCTTAAATTCGGAGAAGTGATTGCAATAAAATATTTGATACGTCTTGTATTCCCACTCCAAATATGATTATGCATCACTTTAACCAATGAATGTAGGGATCTCCATCTTGATATTGCTAACGTCATTAACAATCTTGTTCCTTGCTCGTGTTGAAATTTTGGCCTCATTGGACGGTTATACTCCTCATCCATAACCTTGACATACTTGTCTTCATCCATGTCTATAGAGTATGGATTACGAGGTGTTTTTGTGTTACTCAATTTTTAGTCTTGGTGAATTCCACGAGTCCATCTTCCACTCAATCAAGTTGTGGTTGATAGTAGTAAGTTCTTCTCGTATCATCTTAAAAAATTTGGTCATCATCAATTGCATTTGTGTTCGCATCTGAGCTATTCCTTCACCTTGCACTGGTTTGTTCACAATGATTTCTTGAATTAGACATTGAGGATCCCTTAACATAGAAAATATAAAAGAAAAGAAGATGAACGAAACTCATAATACTCAAATAAGTGTTTTTCTCAATTTCATTTGTTATGTTGTCTTTTCCTCGTCTTCGTGTATTTGATTTAGTTGAGAACTCAATAATCATAATTAAAAGTTAGTTTTCGATGAACTCAAACTAAATCTCGATACTATAAGATTATAACATCTTCATTATGCCTTAATCTCCTAAGTCTAGTTCCTAAGACACTCTATTTTTCCTTTTGCCTATTTTTCTTGTTTTGTTCAGATTCGTTTTTTCTTTCGTTTTGTTTTTTCTTTTTCATTTCTTCCTTGTTTTTTTCTTTTAATATTTTTTGTTTCTTCCTTTTTTCTACCTAGCAAGAAAATAAATTTACCCAAAAATACTAAAAATAATACGAAATAAGATGGATAGATGGTCTTACACAATAACAAGGCTTTCATAGCACTTTATATGAACCTAGACTGATACTCTATTGTTAGATGACATAAAATTTGGAATGAAACCCCATAGCAACCGTATAACAAAATTGAAAAATTTTTCTCTTAAAGTTGAACGCCCCAAGTCCTTCTACAACTCGAATAGAAAACTTCAAACACTTTGAACAATACCACGATACAGGTGATCTAGTGAACACTCAAAATCGCTCCAAGAGTTTGATAGCTAAGTTTCTTAAAAATGATCAAACAAATTTAATTCTCATAATAAAACATAGTTAAAATCTCATAAAATAGGAAAATTTTTATAATGACCCAGCCATACATAAAAAAACATTATGGGAGAGTGTTCGGTTGAACGGTGTGACCACTCGGTCGTGTGCTGTATAATAAATTTCCTATTGTATAAGGTTCTACATCTAAAATCTATCTTGTTAAGTATACTCAGTTGTGCAATTCATGTGCTTGAAATAGTGGGGTGAGCGCTTGGTCGAGATGTGTGTTCTCATGTCCAATGGTCCATGTCATCAAATGATCTTTTGATGTTGAGATTTAACTCGGGTTAGGCACATTGTCATTTGGGTCAAATGCTCAATGTTTTTAGACGTTCATTTGTCCTAAGAATTCACTCTGGTCAACTAATCTCTACTTGGACCAAGGGTCTTCAGCTCCTCCAACTTCTTGCTCCTATTTGCCTCTTCTACTTGTAGGGAAGTCATTGTCTTGAGCACATCATTGCTCAGGTCGAGCGATCAACGTTTTCAAATGTACATTCATGAGAATTCACTCGAGATGAGCAATACTCTACTTGGATCAAGCGTCTTTAGTTTCTCCAGCTTCATGCTTCTCTCAGCTTATCCTATTTGAAGGCAAGTCACGCGTGCTAGTCTCCATGCCTCTTGATACCTCATGATATCTTTGTGGTTCCGTTGCAAGCCCTTTTGTGACCATTCGAGCGAACATATTCTGGATCTTCTTAGCCTTAAGCCTCGTGACTGATTTGTGCATACTTGTTCGAAGTCTCGACCTCATAACTTACCACCCCAAGTTACTTATTTATATGATAGGGAAAACATATCCAACTACCTTATTTTATTTGTATATTAAAAGTTTATAAATTATTACCTCAATTTCAATGTCAAGAATAATATTTACGGTCCATGATGTTTGATCATCTCGTTTCCATTATATTGTTTTTTCACGTTTCTTTGGAATGTTGAATGATTTTACTATTTCTAAATTATTATTATTAAAAGTTTTTAAATTATTACCTAAATTTCAATGTCAAGAATAATAATTACGGTCCATGATGCTTGATCATCTCGTTTACATTCTATTGTTTTTTCACGTTTCTTTAGAATGTTCAATGATGTTAGTATTTCTAATTATTTTCCATACCTTTTTGTGTTTATCCATCATATTTCAAGTAATAGAGACTGAGGAAAAACTTAGGGTAAAATATGGAAAGATTTAAGACTTAAGGACAACCGATAACACATAATCCGTCATAGTATTTTTATGATTCCCAGGTTTAGTTTTAATTGCGATTCTTGGACTTTACCGACTTATTGAGTATATCTAAAAATTTTTTCTATCACTTTTAGTTGCGATTCTTGGACTTTACCGACTTATTGAGTATATTTGAAAACTTTTTCTATCACTTCGTGTGTTTGTGTAGAAAACGAAGACACGTAAACCAAACACGAGTAATTACAACAAATATACACGAAAACCTGACCAAAGTAACCAAAGGGTGAATATGAGCACGACCAAGCTGAATATGTGCACGATTGATTATGAAGACATAGCACGGCCAGGCAACAACCAAAGCATGGCCGGGAATAAGAAGGCTTCCATGCACGGTCGGGCGTCCTATAAAGCACGATTAAGCTCAAGAAACATTCAAGACGACCGAACTTCATTTAATCCACGATCGAGCTGAAGGAGAAAGCTATGTGTGCACGACCGAAAACAAGCTGAAGCATGATCGGGCCAATTGTCCAGAATCACCCCCGTAGCTGATGCACGGCCCGAACTTGCTCCATGCTCGGTCGGGCACTCAAGGAGAATGCATGCACGGTCGGGCATCTACATGAGCACGGTCGGGCTTGCATGCCAACAACCAAGCGACATACACGGACACCATTTGAATGAGCATGAATTTTTAAAATCAAAGCAAGAAAAGAAAGAAAAAGAGAAGAGATCGGACCAAAGAAGAGAGAAGAGAGAATGGTTGAAGAAGGAGACTTCGGCCATCCGAAGGATTCGTCCAAAGCCACGCTCAGAGGAATAGAGAAGATGAATACTTATTATCTTTGTGTTTTTTTCCTATGAATTCTAAGTAGTTCTCTTTACCATGGGTTAGGGATGTCATTGTAATGGATTGTTCGGTTCTTTAATACTTGATTTCAGTTTTGTTCAATCGTATGGTTCGATAGGTTCTAGTTGTACTTAATGCGTTCGTACTTTGCTGATCATATGTTTGAATGAGACTAGATCCGTTCGAGTGAGATTAGACGTGTTTGAATGAGATTAGAGATTCGTATAGGCATCGAGAGAGTCAGACTTGAGTCTCGGAATTAAGTTTTTGAATGAATTAGATTAATGAGAATCTAGCCGATCGGTTAACCTATTTAGGAACGGTAATAATCGAGGTAGAATTCCCATTGTTCTTCATGCGTTTGGGATATAAGTTTACTGCACCAAGAGGTGAGTACGTTTATCTCCTAGATAGTGGATTTAGGCATCGAGAGAGTCACTTCCGTCAATAGAGGTCGAGTTCCCATTGTTTCCGGTAGTATAGGTTAGAGTTCCCTGTCGTTCTTCATGCATCTAGACGTTCCGTACTGCATCGAGAGATGAGTCACGTTGATTCTCTAGGTAGAGGATTTAGGCATCAAGAGAGTCATTTCCGATAGTTGAGGTAGAACTCCCCACTCGTTCTTCATGCATCTAGACGTTCTGTGTTGCATCGAGAGATGACTGATGTTGATTCCCTAGGTTGTGGATTTAGATTTTACTCCCCATCAATTGATATAATCGATTTCATGTATCGTAGAAACATCCATTGCATGTATATAATTCCCGAAACCCGTGGTACTCTATCTTGTTGAGTTTAGTCTCGTCATTCTTTATTATCTCTATTTTCCATATTGATAACCACCTATTGATCGACCTTCTTCTCGTGAATTCTTAGTTCTAAAGTTGCACTAATCCCCAGAGTTCGATCCTGGTACTACACGTACCGTATACTTGCCGAAGAGTGGTTTAGAAAATTAAAACCTCTGGTTTTCAACCATCAACGTTTCATGCAAGAAAACACAGAGAATTCGCTCAAACATAGCAACAAAGTGATCGGTTGTGTACATGATTCCGAAATGCCAAACAAGTCACCAAAGTTCTAAAGATTTCGCTCTAACCGCGTGCATCATACTAGGTCGATTGAAAGGCCTAAACACTTCAACATTCATCCCAAATGATCTGTAAAATGCAAAGAAAAATTTATCGCCCAGTCCAAGTTGATGCTTACTCACCCGAATGAATTACCTGAATCAGTCAAATAATTCAAATTTTGATTAGTTTAAAACTGGCCTAGTTCTTGAGAAAAAATTTAGGATTGCATAGGGGATCAAACTAATGGTAAAGATAAGTCAAAGATGAGGTTTTGTTGACAATTGAATTTTTTTAGTGCGTGTTTTCCAAGAAAGATGCAAAGTCTCGACTTACTTATCCATCAACGATACAATTAGGTATGAACATGTTCTCGTATCACAACTGCCAAAACTCCATGATACGTTTATATTCTCAATTACTTAGTGGTAAGAGTTTTACAGCCCGTGACTAAATATTATAGGAGGAAGAAGTTCCTCCGCAACACCCAAGATTGTTATTGGGATGACCAATTCCTATTCAAACGAGAAATATATGGGCTTTTTACACGGTGCATCCTCAAAGAAGTACACAATAAAATTTATAATTTCCACACCTCGGATTTTTTCAGACACTTTGTTGCATTGAATATTGTTTCGAGAATTCTACATGCTGGTGTTTACTAGCCTATCATGTTTGGAGACTTTCATCGATTTATAATGACATGCAATAAGTACTATTGCGTGGGATGCCACAAAACTAAATACAATTCGCATTAACATTCACTACTCCGATCCATCGAGGAGTGGCATATCTCACACCAACATTCTCATTATGGTGGAGATTACCTTTAAGTGTGACTTTTGTTATCTATTTTTCTCTTTTTATTTTCATCTTTTATCTTAGTTTTCGTAGAATGTATTAGGATATATAATTTTCTTTTCTTATGGTGATGTATGGTACTTAAGACTCATTTCTGATTTTACTTTTAGACTCACCTCAACTCGAACATATGGAAAATGAGACATTGGAACATCTGTAAAACATGTATATCAATACAATGTGCATTAACATTCTCTATGTTTAGTAAAATCGAGGTTTTGTGTTCCAATACCTTTTACTCATTATTATCTTTGGCCATCTCCTTTAAACTGCTTTAACACTAAGGACGACGTCGAATCTAAATCAGGAGAAGGCATAGGCATTGCTTAATATCTTAGCTACTATTACTTCAGGGCCATATAGTGTGTATATATTGGGATCACATAGGTTTTTTTTTGTACAAAAATATTAGAATCCATGAGCATGCATAATGTTATCCTATAGACACAAGGTAATAATTGAGGCATAATGATATATAGGAGATTAGATATTTTATCTTTCCCTCGTAATTTTGTAAACAAAGATTAGTATTTTCTTAGTGTTTAGAAAAAGTGATTAGATACAGTCGATTTAGAAAATTCAAGCTTAAAATGATTGTATATATTTGTGGAAAGATTTTATATTTAACTATCTTAGATTCGTTTTAGCATCTTAAATCCAAGTCTATATTTTTTTCATTTTTTGTATTATTAAACCTTATCTATCTTGTTCAAATTACCTATTTTTACATTCTATCTTTCTCCACTCGAACAAGAGCCAAGATTCTCACGCTGGACTAGTGGAAATCATGAAAATCATGACGTGTGAGTGTTATCTTTCCTTAGCAATCTTTGATTATAATTTTCAAGTCGTTATAATCTCTTTATACACATAAAGAAAAGAAAAGAGATGAAAAAGACCATAATCAAATAACCAATAAAAATATTAAAAAAAATTAAATGCCAAATCTCGAAAGAAGAAACTTGTGGAGGATTGTATCACACTGGTTTTAACCAAATATTTTTTAACCTATATTGGATCGATTCACTCTCTCGAAAAATATATTCGAGAAATATGCTTCGTAGGATGTTTAGAGTGTACTTTAACGAGTTTTAGGTGTTAATGTAATTCTCATGACTTAGAATCTTTATGTAGTTAGAGAGGTCTATAGGAAACTATTTCAATTTTATTCACAATAGACATAGATTCAATAGTCATGAATACTCTCAAAATCCTTTATGATCTCGATAAATATGATACTCTCTTTTCGAGTATTATTAATTGATTACATTTGCTTGAGAAAGAGAAAATTCCAAATCTTGGGGAGTTTGATGATCTCGTTTCCACTCTATAGTTTTTTGCATGTTTCTTTGGAATATTGAATTATTTTAGTCTCACTAGTTCTTTTTTACTCCTTTTGTGTTTATTCATGATATTTCATGTGGTAATGACTAAGGAACAACATTGGGAACAATTTGGTAAGATTCAAGACCTAATGAGCATCATGGACAACAAGTCGCTCCACTAGAGCAAAAAGGTGTTCGGCCATGCAGATGATTCACAAATGCCCATAATTCTAGATAATTTGCTAAAAAATGTGTCGACTTTTGGAGAAAATGAAAATAAATATTGAGTTCTAAGGGATATTTTTTAGAGTTATAAAAAGTGAGAAAACTTAGGATTGGGCAGCGGATTCAAGCTAAAGGTAAAAATAGATCGAAGATGAGGTTATGTCGACGACTACGCGATACATTGTCTAAGCATTCTAAGCTCTACCTTTTATTTCTTTTTCTTTTTCGTAGTGTGTTTTCAACATGTAGATCCAAGTAAAATTTATGCTTTAGGTTAGAATTTTGTGTATATGGATTTGTCATGTTGAATCAGTTTCTATGTTTTTATCGACTTTTGGTTTAATGCATAGTTTCATTTCCTTTAATTCTTGAATGGACATTTGAATTAATTATTATATGGATAAAATATAATAGAGATATCGAATAAAACTAGATCGTATGTATTATACAAACTTAAATAATCATATTTAGGGGTCGATTAATGGATTTATATGAATTATGACATCATTCACTACTAAATTCAAACATTTAGATCATTTAATATATATATATTTGTGATTAGATGATTGTATAGGTATCCAGATATTGAAAGAGACCAGATCAATAGAAGATATTGAATTCCTCTGACTAAAATGAAGCAACATGTTTTTTACGTCTTTATTTATGAACCTATATATACGTTAAACAATTCTCAAAACCTAAAAGCATTATCTCCAATATGAATGCTTGTAACTATAAATTACATTATTGCATATATAATACATAATACAATTCTACATATGTTCATGATCATAGTTTTCATAATATTTATAGTTTCAATCATTTATAGTTCTTGTGTTCAAACCTTAAATTACATTATTGCATATATAATACATAATACAATTCTACATATGTTCATGATCATAGTTTTCATAATATTTATAGTTTCAATCATTTATAGTTCTTGTGTTCAAACCTTGTATTACACGATCAATATCTTGTGATAGGCTAGTCTAGATAAGTTTATTAAAACGTTATGTGCAATATGATCACACCTAGATGAGACATCAATAGATTTGGAAAAAAATTATGTTCCATGTGCATCTTAAATGAAACAAAGTTATTGATACAATTGATAAAAGATAATAATTAGAAGAGAATAAAACAAAAGCAAAGGTTTTCTTGTGTAATTATATTGTCAATGACTCAAAATTGAGTATCACAAAAAAACAGATTTATAAAAGTCTCTTTCAGATCAACATGATCACAAAAAAATGCATATTTCTCTGAAAGGGAAAAATAATTGGTTAAATATGAGGTTCCAATATTATAATCTTGAGAAAGGATTTATGTGAAGAAAATATAATTTTTTTATGGAGAAAACATTATTGTATATTCCATACTAATAATATCATTCTATAACAACAATATTGAACAAAGGATTTCAAAATATATTGCAAGGTGTTACAACTCCATCTCAATGTCACAACAACAAAATGAAATTTCAATGAAAAATTATTATATTCGTCCATTTGGTTCTACCTCTTTCTCCGAAACGCATGCAGCTTCATCAAATTATAACCACAACATGGCCATAGATATGGAAATATATGTGGTCACAAATGCGACCGTGGATGTGGTCATGGTCGTGAATATGGTAAAGGATGAGGTTAAAGTATCAACCAAATAATTTCTATTATGGAGGTAATAAAAATGAAAGAATGAGATATTAAACAAGGAAAAGGAAAAGTGAATGAAGGAAAAAATATACTTATGGTATTGATACGGTATGAATGAACACTGGTCTCAAATATGCCATATGCCAAGATACTTCGTTGATTTATACCAAAATCACGAATGAACCCAATTATATCGATATATTTAAGATTTAGCATGACTAATTGAATTACCCTGATTCAATAATAATGTAGAGAATTGTTAACAAATCTAATATTCATCCGCTAAAACAATATGAAGATAGTTTAGTGCAATGAGTTACATATACTTTACGTTATCAATAAAAATTCATAAAAGACCATCATCGGCCAGGTTGGGAATATATCACCATCATTTTTTAAACAAATGCACAAGTGAATATATAAACCAATTTATCCAACAAGTTGATAATGTTGATATTTTCAGGTACTAAATGGACAAAATGATATTTTCAAGTCGTTGGTTGAACCTCTTCAAATTGTCACTCGGGGTTTGATAATGTCATTTTACATGCATCGACAGCAATCCAACTTCAACAAGTGGTTATCATAAACATTCATCATTACAATTTTCAATATGGGAAACAACCACATTTTGGATATACATCACCCTCCATATTTCAATATCTTGAACCACACATGGTGATATGCTCACAACTCGTTTTGTTAGTTTTTATTTTGATTTGTTGTAGAAAATGAAATTTTTATTATATCTTGATCCTCAAATAAATCGTAGATTTTTAAAATATAAAAAATCTATTATTATATGGATTTACCGATATAAAGAAGGTGATCAAAATATATATATTAGCAACAAATGCACACGTTTGAAAAAATACTAAAGCTTCAAAAATGAAAGAAAGTTCATGATGACTCTACGATACACTTGAAACATCGATGAACTCTCGGTTTGAAAGATAAAAATCCTTGAAAAAAAACACATCGAGAAACGATGAACTTAACATTATACAATAACCACATGAATAAAGAGATACAAAACACCAGAATGATGATTATAATCTTGAGATAAAGAAACTAATTAGATTTTAATTAGTTATGTTTATAATGGATAAATGTTAAATATAAACGAAACCGATGATATTTCACTACAAGCAAAAGCTAATTAAGGGACAACAAAATTTTTCCCTGATCTGTCTAAGGAAATTACTTGTAGACGAATTCTAGATAGATTTTTTAGTTCGTAGTTGATAAAAGTATTCTTATTTTTGTTCTTCCAAAATCCCTAATTCGTCTAGAATTTCTTCTTCTTTGTCATAATTCGTCTAGAATTTAGAGATATCAAAATTCGTCCGAAATTTAGAAACGAACAAAACACCATATTGAATTTAGGGAGGAAACATTATTCGTTCGAACTTAGGGAAAG
>CM071860.1:36532670-36544579 GCA_036759665.1 Gynandropsis gynandra
ATTCATATGGAAGTTAGGGACATATACTGGTGTCATTCGGGCTGGCCCTGCCCGACCTCATGTTGACCCGGTAAAAACAGACTCGGGTTCGGTCCAACCCGATTTCAACGAGCCTCAAAATCTCGACCCGCGGCCTAGCCCAACGGGTTTCGGGCAGCCCACGGGCAGACACGCGCAAGAGAAGACCGAAGGGAAGACGCAGACACAAGATGCACGGGCACCGGAGCATGAACATCAATGAAAGAGAGATGCACGAGCACGAACGCAGGAGATCGAAGAGAGATGCATGAGCACGGACGCAGCAGACCGAAAACAGACGCACGGGCACTGACGCAGCAGACCGAAGACAAACGCACGGGCACAGACGCAAGCAGACGAAAGACAGACGCACCGGGGCACGGACGCAGTAGAACGGGTTTTCACAGTTTCACTCAAGAGAGGAGGATAGAACGACTCACTCACAAGAGAACGACATGGGTTTCACAGTTTCACTCGCAAGACAGCTGTCTAGGCTATTTTTATGGCCCGTGGCCCGGTCCGAAGTCTGACGGGCTAGGCTGAAAAAAAATGTCAGGTTATATGATAGCCCGAGCCCGAAGGCCCTGTTACATTCGGGTCTTCGATCTTTAGGCCTGAGTCCGCTGATTTTGGGCGAGTTTCGGGTGGTCCTACGGGCCGGACTCGATTTTGACAACACTAAAAACATCAAAATCCGTCCAAAAATTTCTATCTTTATAATTTCTAGTGGTGTTTATATAATATTAGTTTTTTTCCTAAAAAAATTAAAATGCAATGGGATAAAAAAAAAGTTTTCAAATCTGTTTACTGAGTTTTCTGGTCGGATCTGACAATACCATACCATAATCTAAATGCACAATGGCTTAAACGACCAAATGAAGATCCAAAACTGATATTGATACGTAAATATCAAAAAGTACATAATTAGATAAAATCGAAAGGAGACATACGAACAAAGTTAGACTCATTAAAAAAATATTCAAGTCCATTAATTTGTATTGATATATAGTTTGTTACTAATCTCTTGACAATATACAATTCATCCCTTATAGACCTTCATTGAACAATAATTAAATATATATATTTTTATTAGCTGATCTAAGATTATTCTATCTTAAAAAATCTAATAATGAATTAATTGATTTTGTAGATATAGTATTTCAAGATTGAAGACATCATAGCATAACGACGTTGTTAGAAACCAACATTAGTTGTATGTATGATATTATTTGAAGATAGCCACTAAATATAAAAGCTAAGATCTCTTAATGTTTTGTACTTTTACATATGCATATTACACATGCGTGTAAATACGTATGCATGTTTATATGTGTATATGGGTATAAATTTATGTGTATAAATTATTTGGATACGCATGTAATCATATGTACGTCATCAAATTTGAACGAACACGAATTTAACACCATTAATGATGTTATTTGGGATAACCTTAAAATTTGATGTATTATTTTGATAATATGATGTTAATTGATGTATAAATACGAAACAAAATGATTCAGAGAAACCTCTAATCTTTCATAACATATAACATATAACATTCCAATTGAATGTAAAATCTAAAGAAATAATCCCGTAAAATTTCATGAATTTGTTCTACAATTATATATTAAAACTTATGTATCCTTTATAACATGTTTATGAGAATGTAATATATTTATATAATTGTGTATACACACATATAAAATGTGTATATGTATATATATCTGTGTGAATATAATACGTGTATATTTTTTATTTTCTTTTGTTCTTTTATTTTCTTAATCACTAAATTCCAACGAATATATGATCAAACTTAACGTTGATGATGTTATTTAAAAATAATTAGGTTATTGTGATAACAAAATACTAATCAATCCATAAATATAAATGTGAAAAAACACATTATATTTTTTAATAAATTCAATCATATTTGACAGAAAACCAAATAAAAGCACATAAAACTACTTCAAAAGACCAAAATTGTAATGAACTACTTTTATTTTATTTTTATACATCAACTATCACATTCTTTTTAAGATAACACAAAATTAATAATAAAACTAATGTTAAATAGCTAAAGAATGAATGAGAAATACTTATAAATTAATTTTAAATCATTATCATCTTTGAATTATTTTAAAAATAAACGAGAATTTATAGATAAAAATAAAAAATTAATTTATATATAACTAAATTCATATATTTTTATGGGATATATATATATATATATATATATATATATATATATATATATATATATATATATATATATATATATATATATATATATATATATATATATATATATATATATATATATATATATAGAAATCGATTCTGGAAAGGTATGAATATTGAGTCCCTTGGCTAAAAGGCAAAATTAAGGGCTCAAAGGACTCCTAATTTAATGTCACCTTTCCTAAAGGGGGACAAATGAATAAAAATAAACACTTGATAATACCATATTTGTTAGTCGTATTTCTTCCGGGGAAAATGTAGAGTTAGGGTTCTCCCTTGAGAGGGTCTGTCTCGCTGTCCTTTGGAAGTTCTGAAGGCATTGGCAGCTTATATATATAATCGATTCTGGAAAGGTATGAATATTGAGTCCCTTGGCTAAAAGGCAAAATTAAGGGCTCAAAGGACTCCTAATTTAATGTCACCTTTCCTAAAGGGGGACAAATGAATAAAAATAAACACTTGATAATACCATATTTGTTAGTCGTATTTCTTCCGGGGAAAATGTAGAGTTAGGGTTCTCCCTTGAGAGGGTCTGTCTCGCTGTCCTTTGGAAGTTCTGAAGGCATTGGCAGCTTTTCGGATTTCTTGTTCAAGAAGTTTTTGCCATATAGTGCCCCGAACACGATGATCTGATGGAATAAAATCAGTTTAGTCTTTGATTGGTAGGATGTATCCTACTTGGGGATGATGGTTTCAAAGAGTTTTTGGGGCTTACGGATCCAATCCATTGTTCCCAGCTAAACGGGTGTGAGAACCAAACGCAGGAGAGCATGATGCTTACAAGCTTTGTTTCGAGGAACATTGGACGAAGATATGAGTGAAGCTTGTGATATGTCAAAGGAAATACACAAAGCAGAGATTGGTTTCTTACCTGTCTAGTTGTCATTATGGCTGCGAAAGTGAGAGCTCCAAATGTCCTAATAGTATATGAAATGAAGAACTGACTTGCTGTTGCCACCTGCAAACAGAATTGTCCATTTGGAGGTTATGTTTTACATGCATCTAGTGTGACTTATGGGGACATAAGAGAAAGAGGTACATTGACATGTCATCAACATCGTGTTTGGGGCATCTGATCAAGGACAAGCCTCCACCTTTGGAGGTTATGTTTTAGATTTTGCAAAGTTATAAATACATCTTTAGACCTTCGGTAATAATAACATTATTTGTCGCTATTAGAGAATAAACTAAAAGTTTTCTATGTAGTATGCATCCTCTCACATACTGTTGGTTATGCAGGAAAGTAGAGAAAGCTTACTGTGGATAACAAAGCAATATCAAACAGGCAATCCCTATGACGGGAAACAAAGTCCACAGCTGCTAGAAAATGGCCTTGCAATATAAGTCCTGCATCAAACAGGAGGTTCCGAGATTATAAGCAAAGAACCCGGCCAATTTGACTTCTTCTCTTCTTTTAGGGTTTAGGATTTGAGTTTTATGCAAGCGAGGGGCCTGCTATATGGAAAAGCATGGATACCAAAAAATTCAAAGAAGCCAGAGAAAAAAGAAGCAACCAGCAGAAACTAATCAACAGAAAAGTAGTCCGTTGTCCAGGTTTTAGACAATATGATAGTGAAAACGAGACTGCAGTACTACAGTTAAAGATCACTCAGAAGATTGGGATTCTCACCAGTGAAACTGAGAACACAGGAACAAAGTGTCGTGTAGAATATTTGATTATGTATTTCCATGTTATAACCTTTAAAGAGTTTGTCTTGAAATGTGCTGGTAAAGCCATCAAACCTGTCAGCCAATCACCAATATGTGATAATGAGCATTACACATAATCTTTGAGGTTTGTATTTGAAAACAAGATGATTGACAAAGGCATCAACAGATGATGAAAATATTACTCCAAAAGATATACCCAAGATAACCAACCATCAGCGAAACACCCCAAACAGTATTCTCCCTTCCCTTGTACGGAGTAATATCATCTCCAGCCTACGTTCAAATTCAGAGAAAAGTCAGTCCATTGCACATTGATGTTCAAAGTGATTGATGTATCCTTACTAATAATACCATTTGCAGAGATGAGTGAAATGTATATGACAGGTTTTATTACCGGAAAAAGAATAAAGATGGTACATCCGAGGGTCACCAAAAAAGCAATCAAATAGTCAAACCCCTTGTACTTTTTCTGCATGATCAGAGTTCCCCAAACCTGCATCAAGCCTGAAAATTAGAACATGTTGATAAACTCACAAGGGTAAGATGCCGTCTTTACAGGTAAAAAAGTGTTAGCCCTCACCATCACAGGAATCATTTTGGCACATTTGGCCAGAGTTTGTACAGGGAAACTGACATACTTGAGGGCCTGGAAACGTTACTGAAGGTAAAACAACAATATATGTGTTTAATTTAGAAAAAGTGAAAGACATGCCTTACCTCATACTGGCATGTTGTGGTTAGAATGTTGGTCACTGATATAATGCAATATTTGTAAACTGGAGCTACAGGATCCAAAGCTTTCTTGCTTGCCTAAGAATCAAAGAAAAAGAAAGGGGAAATAGGCTTCTCAGAGCAAGTATGCAGTCATGTATATAGTTCGCCAATAGCTCAGCAACATAAATACAGCTGCCCTCCACCTTAAACACTAAGACAAACCCCTCCCCTTACAGCAAGAAAAGCTAGAATAATTGGAAGTCAATTATAACTTTGGTTTGCTGGGTACCAGTAAAGCACCAGCAGAGACAGCTGAGGTAGTTAGTCGGTTGCAGAAAACAAGAAACAATGAGAACTTAAAGTACTCCTTGTTCCCATATGGTACTCTCATTAGTTTTTCCTGCCATCAGAAGAAAGAATCAACCAACAAAATCATTCTCTGACTTACAGTTGTGAACTTTTACACCAAAAGTAACAAAGGAAACGAGAATACATCAACAAAAAACTGTATACATGCTCAATCCATTTTAATTGACTTATTGGCCGTTTCAATAACTAAAACCACTAAAATTATTCGATCAATTCAAAAGAAATGGTGCAAGGGAACGACTGCTCCTTCGAATAAGAAATCTGTAATCAGGGGAGCGAAAAAAATATCAGAAACAAGAAAAAACCCTCCCGCAGAGGATATGAAATCCTAGTCGGAACACGAAATGAAACCAAAACAGACAGACCTGTAGAACACCATAGATGACAAGAGTGGTCATAATCCCGGTCACCGCAAACAGACTTTTCCATAACTTGTTCTCTTTCGCTCCCATTATAGACTCCGGCTCAGCCATGGCCCAACAACCGCCCGAGACGACTCCTCCTTCTCCGCCCCTCTAACCTCTTTGAAGAAGACGAACAAAATACAAGACCTAGCAGTTAAGGACTGATAAACAAAAAACAAATAACGAAATGTTGCTCAGATTTGAATACAGATGATGAATCCAGAGAAACTATACCGTTGAGCTAAGAGGTATAGAATATATTACTGCCCGAAAACGGTCGCCGGAAAATAAATAACAACGGATCCAGCGGGATCGGGACGTACCGGTCCAGGATCGGATGGAAAGCGCCTTTGTTTGTTATATCTGACTCGCTCCTTTTCGAAGCTGACAATCGCTCGACTCACCAATCGCCGATGACTCTCTCTCTCTCTCTCCCTTCTTTCCTTTTTTTTCTCCTCTTTGAGTTCTGATGGTTGGGGTTTGATTGGTGTGAAGAAGACATGCCACGTCAGCTTTAGATTTGAACGCTTGGGTCAGCTGAGTGGTGACTCAGGAGTCAGAACCTTCTTTACTGTTTCGAAGATCTTGCTCTCTGTCGCATTCAAATGTTTCTTCACTCCCTAATGTTTAATATTTAGGCCTAAAGCTGTTTATACGATCGCTTCAACGGGGTTTAAACCATAGCTGATTATTAGGCATCTTGATTTTGTTTAGAAGTTTGTTACAGACAGAGATTGTTATTAGGCAATCTAGACGTTTACTTAGATGATTTTAACGTCCTATCAATTTTAACGTACCATCTAAGTGTCATCTAAAGGATGGACACGATGATTTCGTTGACGTATATTAAGAGATTTACATGCTGAACTCATTGATGATGTAGGTTCGCATTTTGGATAGTACAAAGGTTTTGTTGAAAGTCCTATGCCTAATATGTAATATTCAATAGTTATGGGTTTAAGTCGTAATTATTAGAGAGTTAATAATTATAAATAAACGCTTACGAGGTTTCGTAAAACATACTATTCTAAACCTAGAAACCCTAGCCGTCAGAAAGGAAAAACCCGAAGAACGAAAAACAGTTTTTGTTCTTCCGATTTCCACATCAAAGCAAGTATCCATTGTTGTTTAGCTCTTCTAGTACTCGACTCTAGGTTTGCTCGAGGACGAGCAAAAGGTTAAGTCTGGGGGTTGTTCGCCGTTGAAATCTGTAAAACTAATCCGAACATGACTAGATCTAAATTCGGGTTGATAAAAACACGCTTCCGCAATTGAAATCAACCCTACATTTTTTACCAGCGAATATAAGATATAGTTCATTTTTGTGTTTTCATCGTCTCATGTGATGGTGTTTTCTCTAAAACTATAAAACTAATGGTTTCATAAACTAACATTTAGTATGTTTGGGATGAATAAAATGTAGCACCGATGATGCGGAGCGTCCACGAGTGATTCACACCGATATCGGCTTCACCGTAAACATTTGATGTGGTTGGAATTTCGAGAAAACTATCTATGTGTTTTATCTTTGTTTTTTTCTGAATTCTAAAGTCTTTTATTGTTGAGTTTGAATAACAAAAGGGATTAATTTGATAAGAGAGATTACAAGAGTACTTATAGAAAAGTGATTACAAAACCCCAGGACAAATAGTGAAATGACATAATTGTCCTTTACACGCCCCGCAAGATGGAGCACCCGAGGTGAGTCCAATCTTGGAACACAATAGCTCGAAGGGAAGCCGTGGTAGAGGTTTTGTGAGAACATCTGCAAGTTGATCAGCGGCCCGAACATGCGTGACCCAAATAGTCTTCGATTCAACTAGGTCGCGAACAAATAGATAGTCGAGAACCAAATGTTTCATACGTGAATGAAAAATCGGCTTAGCACTCAGATATGTCGCTCCAATGTTGTCGCAGTAGATGGTGGGTGGTGTGGATGGTGTAATTCCAAGTTATGATAGCAAGGCGAGAACCCAGAGAACTTCAGCAGCGGTGGAGGTAATTGACCTGTATTCAGCTTATTTAGATGATCATGAGAGTCCCGTTTGCTTCTTGGACGACCATGAAATGGGATGCGCACCAAGGAAGACAAGATACGCACCAGTGGACTTGAGATCATGACTGTCACCAGCCCAATCAGCATCAGTAAATGCATGTAAGGACATAGAGTTGGTGGCGGAAAAGAAGATGCCATGATCCTTCGTTCCAGCAAGATAGCGTAACACTCGTTTAACTGCCTGCCAATGAACATCCGTAGGAGCATGCATGAATTGAGATAGTTTGTTTACCACAAAGCTGATGTACGGGCACGTGAGCGATAGGTATTGAAACCCTCCAACAAATGATCGATATTCCGTTGGGTTGGATAGAGGAATACCGGTTTGGAGAGTCACGCGCGAGGTGGACGGCATCGGGGTAGGAACGGACTTTGATTCATGCATGAGGGAACGGTTGAGGAGGTCTGAAATGTACTTTCATTGCGTCAAAAGGAGACCGCAAGATGTCCGTGTCACCTCAACCCCAAGAAAGAAGGACAATGCACCCAAGTCCTTGATTGAGAAACGAGCCGCTAGCGCATCAATGAAGTGTTGTACACGTAACGGGGAATTACCTGTAACAACAATATCATCAATATATACCAGCACACATATAGTTGGAGCTCGGTGGTCCAGAGGATGAAAAGGGAGGTATCCGCCAAGGAGTTTGTGAAGCCACGAGCAAGGAGAAAAGCCCGAAGCTCCGAATACCATGCATGAGGGGCTTGTTTGAGGCCATATATTGCGCTGAAGTCTGCACACATGATGAGGGTGAGTTTTATCAAGAAAACCCGGGGGTTGAGACATGTATACCTCCTCCGATAGACGGCATTGAAGAAACACATTATTAACGTCAAGTTTTTTGAGTGACCACCCGCGAGAGATCGCAATACTCAGAACAATGTGGATTGTTGTAGACTTCACAACTGGACTGAATGTTTCATGATAGTCAATTCCCGGTCTTTGATGAAACCCTTTTGCAACAAGCCTAGCTTTGAAGCGCTCCACGGTTCCATCTTGTTTACGTTTGATGTGAAAAACCCAGTGGCAACCAACAACATTTTTAGATTGAGAGGCGGGAACAAACTGCCAAGTTTGATTGCGATGTAAGGCTTGTAATTCGGTATCCATTGCTTCACGCCATCGAGGGTCCTTGAGAGCCTTAGTGATAGTGGCAGGTTCACTCTCTACATGGGCAACAAAGGTAAATTTGTTTGTTCTTCACAATGTTATTTTTCGAACGAGTCACCATTGGATGTGAATTGTTCGTGCTGGCCGTAGGTAGCTGTGGCGGTGCGTCCGAGTGGACTTGCTCGGGAGCTAGCGCTGATGGTGAAGCAGTTGCAGCTGGAGAAGGAGACCGAGAAGCAACAACAGGTGGCAGCAGCGGTGAAGGATCCGAGCATAGGGGCTGATACGACGAAGGAGCAATGAGTGGCGGAGAGAAGGATTGAGTGGGACTGGCACATGTTTGCGGGATGGTGGTGTTCATTGGGGTGTCCGACTTTGGTTGAGGGAAGAATTTAGTAGGGTTAGCAAAGGGGTAGACGGACTCAAAGAACTGAACATGACATGAAAGGAAGATACGGGACCAAAGAGGATCAAGACAAACATAAGCACTTTGAGTGGAGGTGTACCCTAGGAAGAAACAAGGATCAGATTTGGGTTCAAGTTTGTGTGCGGTATAAGGACGTAGCCATGGATAACACAGGCATCCAAAAACACGAAGTTTAGTGTAGTTTGGTGTTTGTCGAAAGAAACACTTGTAAGGAGAGGACATACTAAGATTAGGTGTCGGAAGACGGTTGATTAGATAAACCGCGGCGGATAACGCATAAGACCAGTAAGAAAGAGGCATGGAAGAATGTGTAAGAAGGGAAAGACTCGTTTCTACGATATACCTATGTCGTCTTTCAGAGATACCATTGTGCTCGGGGGTGTGTGGTGGAGATGTAAAGTGAGAGATGCCGTGAGAGGCAAGGAATGAATGCAAGGCAATATATTCACCCCCATTATCCGAATAAAGACAAGCAATGCGGTTTTGGAATTTTGTTTCGACAAGAGATTTGAATTGAACGAATGTGTCACGAACTTGTGATTTGGTTTTGAGTGGGTAAAGCCAAGAATAACGGGTATAGTGACCGACGAAAATGACATAATATTTGAAACCATCAATGGAATAAATAGGAGACGTCCAAACATCGGAAAATATTACTTTAAGGGGACGAGAAGTAGTAAGAGTAGAGGAGGAAAATGACAACTTATGACTATTATTACGACAGCAAGCATTGCAAAACAATTGGGGGAATCCCGAGACAATGGTAGTCCAAACCATGAAAGGACTTTATTTAAAATAAAAGATGACAGATGACCTAAACGAGCATGCCACTCGGACGAAGTGGTCTTGACACTATGGAAAGCATGAAAAGAGGACGGAGAAGGAGATTGTACGGGCCACTCATAAACTCCATCTCTAGTGCTTCCTTTCAGAAGTGGTGCCCCCGTGTTGAGATCCTTCACCTGAAAACATACGTAGAAAATTCAACAGAAACGTCATTATTTTTGCACAACTGATGTACAGAAATAAGATTCTTGCAGATCTTAGGAACACATAACACATTCTGTAAGGATAATGGTCGAGTGTTAAGGGGTATAGAGATGGAACCCGTGTGTGTGATGGCTAACCCGTTGCCATCACCAACAACAACATCGCCGCTACCGCGGTAGGGGGTGTGAAGTGCGAGGTTGGAGAGATCCGACGTGATGTGATGAGATGCGCCACTATCAAGTAGCCAAGATTTTGCATCATATGAGGAAGCAATTGCTTGTTGTGCCTGCAGACATGGCTGCCAGTGGCGTGGAGAATTCTGCCATGGTTGCATCGGTGAGTTGTCATGTGAACCAGGGGAGGAGACGAGGTGGAAGTGTGGACAGCGCTGAACGCTGTGGCTGTGAACGCCACAGGCCTGGCAACGCCCTTGGTATCCATGGCGTGAGGGAGGCGAGCTTTGACGAGAGCGGCGGGACCAAGATTCTGAGTCGAACGAGCGTTGGTTCGGTCGAGAACGGGTGGCTGTGGGGTTAGCGGTGATTGGAGCAATGGCCGAGAGAGAGTGGGACTCGACAGTAGCCAATTTGGCTTCATGGTGAAGGAGTTTTTCATGAACTTCTTCAACGGACGCCGCAGTGTCTTTTGCTCGAATGATATCCGCTATCGGTTTGTACTCCTCTGGAAGACCTTCGAGTATGGCATCGAGAAGATCTCCATGGTCGAGCGGTTTTCCTAAGAGAGCGAGTTCATCGGCGGTGGAAGTGATTGCCCGCAAATAGTCATCGATCGGTTGTGAGCCTTTGGAGCACCGTTTGATTTTGTCGCGGAGTTGGAGAAGATGACTGCGAGATGCTTTGTCGTAGGTGTTGGCAAGGGTTTTCCACACCTCATAGATTGACGGGGCGCGGGCAATGAGCAGTTGAAGGGAAACTGAGATGGCTTGATGCGTTCTCAAAGTTAAATAAAATAACCTAAACTACCCGCAAGTGCACGGCACGTGTGTAGTATTTTAGATGTCGATCCCACAGAGACTACGCAACACTATCTAAACTTGAACTATGAATCAAACTGCCTAACGAAAGAATATGGATGAAGAATGAAATACTGAAAGTAAATAAATGAATTGACTCTTAATGATAGGACAAACGTTCTAGGAATCCAGTTTCACCACAAGACTACCGAAACCGACAATCGATCTATCTATCATGCAATCCCAGTTTAAGCTATCTAAGGCGGACGATCCTAATATGATATCTACCCTCTCTCAAGGCATAGACACGTGATCTAGACAAGTTGCCCCCTACTTTCGTGGCTGACACCTTGAACTAAACCCATAAGAACTGTGATTCATCCGTTTTACACTCAACCGTTGCTACCTTACTTTCGTGGCCTAACCTCGGTTGTTCTAAACCTGATCTTCTAGGACTAGAATTCTCCTTTCAGTCCTCCTCCTAATCCCTAACACATGCATCTACGTCGCCTTTGTAAACACAACTCAATTAAGCGCTTAGATAGAGAAAAGATAAACGAAAACGAGAAGATGCATTCAAATATAAATAGAAAGTGGTTCCGGGAAAGCCAAGGGCTAATCCCTTCTCGTAGAACAAACAAACTACTCGCTCATGTGTCTGTAAACAAATATAAACGAAATAGAAAGTCTAAGAAACATGAAAACCAAGCGAAACCGAAGTGTCGGGTTGATCTCCAATGCTCGTTGCTTGCCTCCTCGCAAGAATTCTTCTCCAATCACGAACTGGATGAATGGTGTCTTCTAATGTCGTCCTCTGGCCTCTTTTATGTCCCCTAAGTCGGTCTATAAGTTGCCTTAATCTCCCCCACGAGTTTCCTTTTATTTTAAGTTAATTTTACTTAACTTGGCTGGTTTCTCGGGTCGCGACCCGCTCGGGC
>CM071860.1:36579324-36591358 GCA_036759665.1 Gynandropsis gynandra
AAGGGAGTTAGGCCGTCGGGGGAGCCTCTTCGGGCACGCAGCATCGGGCGGCAGCATCGGGCGAAAGTCGAGCGCGGACGTCGGCCGAGCAGCGTCGAGCGGGAACGTCGGCCGAGCAGGAGGAGCGCGGCGGCGGTCAAGGGGGTATTGATTTCGGTTTTCCAGAGGCTGGGGTTTTTCAGAGGCTGGGGTTGGAGGCGATTTTCAGAGGTTTAGGTTCAGGGGAAATTTAGGTTTAGGGTTACAAGGGTAGTTTCGTAATAAATATTAATATTAGGGGCATTTATGTAATTTTTGCGGGTACCCGCGGGTACCCGTTTGTGAAATAAAAAATCCGTCCCGAACCCGAACCCGCGGATATTGAACTCAAATTACCCGAACCCGCACCCGCGGGTACGAGTAATTTTTTGCGGGTTCGGGACGGGTTTCGGGACGGGACGGGTAGTGCGGGTTTTTTGCCCACCCCTACTTAAAACATATTTCAGGTAAATAACACACTCTATATTGTTGATGGCCATAGTTTTCATAACATTAACAATGTAGATCACTTTTATTCCCTATATTCGACACGTGTACTGCACAGTCTATATCTTGCAGAATGTTTCGTCCATGTATAAATATTAAAACTTGATTAGCATTAGATCACACCTAGACAACACAACACTAACTCAATCAACCAAGCAGACAGACTTTTCCCATGGACAGTGAATGAACACAACGGTAACATGTTAAAACCAATAATTTTGCGAGACGTGTTGACCCTATAGCCTATCTAGGTTGAAAAAGTCGGATGGACAATAGTTTTGACTATTACATGTACCTAGAGTGCAAAAAAGGTACAATACGCAAAGACATAACTCACAGTCATGTGGGATTGAGAGGTGAGCACTCGACATCGTATGTATCTTGATCAAGTTGTGACATGTTGGAAAATAGAAGCCCTCATGCGCAAGAGGTATATACCAACACACTTGCATATATGTTTAGAGAAAACCAATTAACCCTAGGGAGTCAAACTACTGAAGAATATTTTGAAGAATTTGAGCATCTTTGTAATAGAATAGAAATTGATGAAGATGAAGAAACTGTGATGGTTTAATTTTTAGATGGTTTAAATAAACAAATTATTAAAAAGGTAGAAATATAAAACTACCATGATTTGCAAAATATTTTGCACTTATCGATCTAAATTGAGCAACAGATTAAGGTAAAACAAGCAACAAGTTGAGGAAAGACATAAAACACATTATCAATAAGACAACTATCGAGGATGATGGAGAAACCAAGAACAGACAACCGTTCCAAGGGTAAAGCTCCTGAGATATCAAAGGAGAAGGTAACAAAAAATATTCTTCTAATTTTATTCATACTTGTGAACTAATATGTTTAAGTGTAAGGGAGTAAGACATATGTCACGTGACTACCCTAACCCTCGCGTCATGATCCTAACCGATTGCATAGAATACGGGTCTTTAAACGAGGAGGATCTAAATGAAGATGAAATTGACAAGAATGAGTACCAAAAAATGGAAATTACTTGTGATAAGGCGCATTTTGAGCACGATGATGAAACCTCAAGATACAATCCTACGCGAAACAATCTTCAACACAAAATGTTTTATTAAAATAAGGTATGTGGACTCATCATAGATAGTGGTTATTGTACTAATGTTGCAAACGCATACACAATGAAAAAGATAGGTTTGGAACCAAGGAAGCATCCCCACCCATACCAAATACAATGGCTCAACAATCAAGGGGAGCTTAAGGTACCGATCATTTAATCATGCCTTTCAATATAGACAAGTACCACAATGAGGTACATTGTGACATCGTACCAATGCAAGTATGATATATCCTACTCTGGCGACATTGAAAGTTCGACCGCGAGGTAATGCATGATGGTAAGAAAATTACTATTCTTTCGTTCTTAACAAAAGAAATCTAACACTAAACCTCTTAGTCCTCACAAGTATATGACATGCAAGTAAAATTGAACTGTGAGGACAAACCTAAATTCGATATTAAAGGTAGTGTTGTTTGTAAAGCTTTAAACAAACGAACGCGGTTTTACTAACGGTTTTTAAAGATGTTTTAATAGGGCAAGGTACAAACGAGTATTCTCAAAGATAACTAACATCTTGGAGAACTTTGTTTCCTAAGGAGATACCGGCTAGACTGCCAGTAATACCGGGCATTGAACACCAAATTGACCTCATCTCGGGATCACCATTGCTAAATCGGCTAGCATACACAAAAAACCAAGAGCTAATGCACAAATGCTACATCCAAGAAAGTTTGAGTCCGTGTGTCATTCGAGTAAGTGCATGCGAAAAGGAGATCATGTGTATCGACCATTAGGCTACCAACAACATGAAAATCAAATACCAAAATATGTTCCATGATTGGATGGCATGATTAATGAGTTGAGTGGGGAAACAATCTTCTAAAAGATCAATCTCAAGATTGGATAACACCAAATCTGCATGCGAGAAGGAGACAAATAGAAGACAACCTTCAAAATGAAATAATGATTGTACAAATGGCTTGTCATGCCTTTCGGATTTTCCAACGCCCCTAGCACCTTCATGAGGCTCATGGAACATGATCTCAAAGCCCACTTTGGTAAATTCATAATTTTTTAATTTGATGATATTCTTGTCTACTGTAAATGCCTTAGTCAATATATAATACATCTTGAGCAAATGTTAGAAATTCTTTATATGTAAACTTAAGAAGTGCTCCTTTGGCACTGATAAATTTAATTTTCTAGGCTTTGTTGTGATATCACAGGGGCTACGGGTAGACAAGGATAAATTCAAGGCCATACAAGAATGGTCCACACCTACCATGGTTACACATGTATCAAGCTTTTATGGACTAGCAAATTTCTATCGCCGGTTCATGAAAGACTACAATATGCTAGTCGCACCCCTCACCACAGTTATCAAAGAGGACAAGGCCTTCAAACGAGAACATGAAAATACTATGGTGTCAAAGCGCTAAAGGAAAGCCTCATCACCACATCTATCTTAACATTGCCATACTTTGACCAGACATTTGAACTGGAGTATGATGCCTCACAGATCGACAATGAAGTTGTCCTAGTTCAAAATGATGACCCATGACTTATTTTCTTAAGAAGTTAACTAGAAGCACACTGAATTACCCACGTATGACATGGAACTTTATGGCCTTGTTTAAGCCTTAGAAATGTGGCACCACTACCTATTGGCGAAGAAGTTCATTATCCAGCATCGATCATAAGACCATTAAACATCTCAAGGACAAACTAACCTAAAGAGGAGACATGCCAAGTGGATGGAATTCATCGAGTCTTTTAAATACATCATCAAGTAGAAGAGATGCAAGTCGATGCATTATCACGGAGACACAATCCCATCTCTACCATGGAAGCTAGGAATTTGGGGTTCGACCACCTGAAGGAATTGTATGAACAAGACCCAGAGCTTTGTGAGATATTCCAATTGTTCGAGGAAGGAGCTAGCATACCTTTCTATATACACGACTATCTTTTCTGCAAATAGACAACTTTGCATTACGCATAGCGCAATGAAGGAGTTGGTGTTTTAATAAGCACATGGATAAGCTCTCATTAGACACTTCTTGGAGAAGACCTTGGCCACCATAAATGAGCATTTATTTTGGCCACGCCTGAAGCATGACATTGAACGTCTTTGTGCATGATTTATCACGTATCACAAAGACAAGTCTCGCGTCCATCCCCATGGTGTGTATCTTCCTTTACCCATTCTTACTCATCCATAGAAAGATTTATCAATGGACTTTGTTCTCAGACTTCCAAAGATCTGAAACTAACATTATGTGTTTGATGTGTTGACAAGTTTTCAAAGAGGGTACATTTTGTACAATGTTCGAAGACCAATGATGCAACAAGTACTACAGATCATTTCTTCAATAGGATTGTACACATACACGATCTACCTAAGACGATCGTATCAAATCGTGTCACAAAGTTTCTAAGTTATTTTTAGAGGACACTTTATTGGAAGCCAGGGACAAAGCTCGTGTACTCTATCACGTGTCATCCACAGACTAACGGTCAGATGGAGGTGGACAACCGTATGTCAGCAACATTACTAATATCTTTCATTAATCGATACCCCAAGAGGTGGCTTGATTACCTACCACACACCGAGTTCGCCTACAAATGAACACAACACTCTACATTGAAGCATTTGGTATTCTACATTGAACTGGGCCATAACCCGCACACCTAAACGGAGGGGATTGGGTGACATGGATAAGGAAAGAAAAAAGATAAAGCTATTTCCTTATTTGTTCCAACGAGTAGAAAATCGTGCAAGCCAATCTATATCCCGATTATCCTTTATTTACGCATTTTCCTTGTTTTCATGTGGAGCCTCTCCTATATAAAAAGCTTCATCCCATCTGTAAGAGCAAAATGAATTTGCTAATAAATAAAATTTTTGTTTTCTTTATCGTTCATGAAGAGTACGATTTTTTAAACTTGTTTCGGGAACAATTGAAGTCATTTTTTGTTGTATTAAGATACTTTCACAGATCTCGTGGTGTATTTCACTCCACCAAATTCTATTCTTCCATCATCTTCGTCTCAAAAGCTACTTTTGCTTCACATGATCATGTCCAACACTGTCGACCAGATGAACTCTTGAAGAGCGCCCCTAGGCCAGTCTAGAGATTCTCTAGAGTGAGTATAAATAATCTTGATATGCATCCTTTTAATATGTTTAGAAGACTGACATACACAATACTATAATCTACAGTAAGGAACGCTCGGCTGAGTAGTAGAATGCTCGGGTCGAGCGAATTCACGGGGTGAATTTGTTGCATCGCTGTGATTGAGTGGTTGATCACTGAGGTTGAGTGAACCCTCCGCAATATTTGAGAAATCAACTTCATTATGGACTATCGAGTATTTTAGGCGCTCATACCGAGCATTTTAACTAGATTTATCTTTAATGTTCGTTTTCGTAAAGAAAATTGTCATGTTTCTCCTAAATGTACTGCATAGTCCTTATTATTTGCATGATCACAATTGACAAAAAACTGTGTAAAAAGGAACTAAAATGGTACAAAATAATATAAAAACATATGAAAAATCATAGAGTAAAGTAAGTGCGATCAAAATCACCCAGACTTGGCTTTTACTCGTTCTTGAGAAAATATCATCAATGACTAACTCTAGAAAGGGAGCAAAAAGCAAACAAAGTGCGCAAAGATTTGAACAATATTCATGCTCGCTTAGACTATGTTAATAGTGAATGAAATTGAGTTAGTTTTCTATACAGTCCTCCATCTTACGAAAAGATCCTAAGTCATGGGTTTTATACCAACATTTGACATCTTTAAAGATCCTACCAAGTACATTTCTCGAACCTTTTTATTATTATTATTATCCAATGGAGTATTTTGGTTTGAATGGTTTAGGTAACTCTCAGTGAAAATGATAAAATATTTTTCGCAGATTTTTCTCCTTTCTGAGACTTAACTTTTCATTCCCTTTATGTTATTTTATTTTTTATGTGACAATTTGGACTTTTTTGGCCATTTTGTCTCTTTTCTTTTTCCTTTTACATGTATACATTTTTCCATTTGACGAAGGTAAAGAGAACAAATAACCAAGCTAACACTTACACATGACGATTGTCGCCAACCCCAGGCGAGATGCCTGGCTCTTGCTCGAGTGAAACATTTATACTGTAACTCGATCAAGATGAGAAGGACCTAATACTCCAAGAATGGGGAACAACTCATTAAAAAATGTATCAACTTGGAACTAAGACTCTAGGATGATCTCGATGACTAAAATGTCGATCTACCTCACAAAACATTAAAATCAATCTAAGCTAGAAACCTCTAAGTCAACTATGCTCAACAATTCATTTTCTTTTATTTGATTCTAAAAAGAATTTTTTCTCATAAAATTCATCTAAACTAACCTATGAAAAAATCTGAATAATCCTAAGTAATGATAATGATATCAATCTATGCCTCCCCTAGACTTAGAGACTGGACACGATCTTTGGTGTCGAACTAACATGCGAGAGATGATCATAATTGATAAGAGAAAGGAAGATAGGAACATAGAACCTCGGTATAACTGATAGTAGCGATATGTTATTGACCATGTTTGCGCTAGGTGTGTTTTCCAATGTTCCATCCCATACTCCATCATTTCAGATCACGATTTTTTTATGTTGCACTCACTAATACGAGAACTTAAAATAACAATCAAAGAAGAGATTCTAGAGTATCACACATCAAGATAGACATCAAATAAATATTAAAAAAAGAAAAATAAAAATGTTGAGTAAAGAAGTGGAAAAACGTTACAATTGGAAATGCAAATGCTTCATGAGTGCCGAACATGTTAATGTTTTGTCTTAGTGTCTTGGGATGAATATCCACTTTCTCCGATGAGTATTAAAGCCTAAACTTGTTCGACCTAATTTAACATGGCTAAGAAAATAGGCAATACCTTAAATCCGCTTAAGCACTCATTCACCCGCATATTCTTTCCTGACAGAAACTAAAATGTAAACTAACATGAGCAATCAAACAAATTTCAAGATAAAGAGAAAAACAAGAGTTTAGGTTTTGGTTTTTAGATTCCCTCTCATCATCAAAGATCTCTAATCCCACGACCATGCACACAAAGGGTACATTTTTTTTTGCTCTGGAGACTTTGTTTGGGTAAGAGGAATCATTTCCCTTTACCATCACTCAATCGAGCGTATGTAGAACCATGATCGCTCATGTCGAGCATTTTCTCTGTTTCCTTTTTACTCCTCCGAAAAATTATTGTCTACATTTTATACGATTCTTTTTATCAATATACATAAATATGGATCCATAATATAACATGCTACACAAATAAAATAGGAAATCCAAGGTTAAAAGAAACCAATTCCTAATAAAATAAAAAATAGTCTGAAAAAGGATTGGGTTGCCTCTTGAAAAGCACTCATTTATAGTCCTAAGCTCGATCGTATTAGCTTTGACTCTCACGGATCTTGATCAGACTTCCCTTAGAGTGTTCTCGCTAGTCTTATTTAGGTCGTGGAAAGTTTGGCGACTTAATTATCCAATACTTTAAGGTGCATGTGGATTCCTTCTATTTTCTATTCGATCGTCCGCTTGAAATCTTCACGATCAACCTTAATTCCACGTTGTCCTACATTGTGAGTCTTATGTTTCTACATTAGCTGCAAGAACATGGACTTTATCTCATTTCCGTATCGAACTATTGTTGTGCCATAGGTGCTCAACTACGTTGGTAGATCGAGTTGTGTTGTGCTGGCTTATTTTGGAAGTTCTCACTCTGATGTGGTCTCGGGAGTGCTTACGGCTGATAGTTCCCTTGTCATGGATTATGCATGCTGATGGTGTTCTTATAGGAGAAATTGGGGTGATTTCTCCATCGTGGATTGTAAATTTTCAAATGGGGTTATTTGCCACGTAGTTTACTTCTTCTCCCCCTTATTATACCAGATAAACCTCTAATCGATTGCCCTAGTATCCTTGAAAATCCAGTGATGATGCTTCTCCGTGTTTCATGTTGCCCATCTGTAGCTTCATTTCAGCTAGCTCGGCTGAGAGGGTTAAAACCTCGTTCACCGATTCCTTTTTGGGAACTTTCCTTGCGTATTCTCTTAAAGCATTCCGTTCATTCACCATCTTCTCGATATGATCCTCTAGTTGGGATTAAATGAAGTGAAATGATCCTCCACATGCCACGCTGATCGAGATAAAGATGTTCTCTTGGAATCCCTTAATGATTGTGGGATGACGTAGTTTTGATCCATCCCATGGTGCGAGCATACACGCTAGTAGCTTTGAATTGTTCCCAAGCCTCATTCATTGCTTTACTGTCCTCATGTGTGAAGGAATTTATCTTGTCCTATAACATATTCATTTGTGAGGCGGGTAGAATCACATCATTAACCGCTCCTCTAGCTGACCCAATGTGGTAATGGCGTTTGACGCCATTGTGCAGAGGAATTCCTGTTCCCTACCCATGAAGGAGAACGAGAATGCCAAAAGCATTATTGCCTCGTCTGTCACCGTTTGAACTTGCTTAAGGGAGTCACACAACATCTTGAACCTCATGAGATGGAGGTTTGAATCTTCATTTCCGCATCCTCTAAACACGATTTGGTATAGTATCTATAGAAATGATGGCTGAAGCTCAAATCGGCAATGGTCGATGTTCGGGCGCCAAATGTAGGATAAGAGTTGGGTGTGCTTAGGTGCTATATATTCCCCATAAGTCTCCTATTTTTGCACTATATTCTCGGCATTGTCTGCCATCAACATCCTTTTTGCTTGCTATCAGATCATTCTTGTGGTCCTCTCAATCTTTAGGTCGAGCGAGTGAATCTAGAACTTCCAGCACTTCGGGTCATAAACCAAGTACCTACAGGTGAAAAAACTAAAACAAAACAAAGAGATGTCATTAGAAAAAAAAAAATAGAAAAACAAGATTACAAACAAAAATATGACCTAGATTCGTAAACTAAACTAGTTAATCCGTTATTAGTCCCCGACAACGTCGCCAAAAACTTGATGTGCTAATCTAAGCGTGATTTAGTCTTAATCAAGTCTTACAATTTATATCTAGACTAGACATTCAACAAGAACACAAACCATGTAGTGCTACGGTCAAACATATGGACTATGAGATATAAATTAAGTATCTACAAAAACTAAGGTCATGAATGATGTCTGGAAACACGAGTTATAAATTTTCCTAGACCACTTCACCGCAAGTATACAGATCATGTAGTACCAGGGTCGATCTCTGGGGACTAAAGCAGCCAAAAACTAAGAATGAAACTAAAATAAGACGAATAGAGATAGATGAAGGTGTGGTCCTTATTATCTAAAACTAACCTAAGTGATGACAATGATACTAGGTTGGGGTAAACTTGGATATGACGAACACTACGGGTGTCGGGATATCGGGAATCATATGGATGAAGCAACTAAGGATCATAAACCTGTCGACTTATCTTGACAACGGGAAATTCATGCTCTAAGGTGAGGAGTGATTCTTTCAAGCCTAAACCTCCTAACCATGAATACGTGCAACCCTACCTTCCAGCAGTGATTAACCCGTACCATGGCAGCTTTACGAACGCAATCATAATTCCTAAGACGACTAACCGACCGGTCAGATTCTCATTAGCCGAACTTAACCTACAACTTAACAGGTCCGGATTCATTCTTTAACCTTCCAGCAAAGTCTGAAATCATATGTTACTGAGCGGGCAGCACTAGTGTAGGAGTGATAATGTCAAGAGTAGAACCGATAATCAAGATAAAATCAATAAATCTAAGCATTAACGCAAATCATTGTTCATCCGTTACAATCCGATATCCCTACCCGTAGTTGGGACTCTACTCACTCATGGAGAATACAGAAAACGAAGATAACATAATCCTAAACATGATAGACTCTAGGAAATTCGATGCCTCGACCTTCCTTATCGTGTTACCGATGTGAGGATTGATGCTTCTCTTCTTCTCTAACGTCTCCCGAGCTTTTCCAGATGTTTTCCTAGCCTTTCCTTGCCCTGTACGTCGCCCCTTTGCTCTAGATCTGTTATGGTCTATAAATTAGGTCGTTTGAATGCAAGATCTAGGTTGTTGCGAAATACACGGCCCGCTCGGGCACCACTATTGCCCGGTCGTGCAGAGGCGCGCCCGGTCGTGTTCCTTCATAGCGCCCGATCGGGCATCAGCACCCGATCGCGTGGTTGAGCGGCCCGAGTCGTGCAAACTCTCGGGGAATTTGGGATGAATTAACGCTCGAGCGGGTTTACATCTTGCGCCCAATCGGGTAAGACTACCCGATCCCGTTGCCTTCGTGCCGGGTCGTGCAAGGTGTGCGGATAAAACCCCGTAGGTTTTACCCGAGCGGGTGGACTATGGTGCCCGACCAGGCACCCTTGAAGTCTTGAATTTTTTCTTTTCCGCTCGTTGCTCGGGTGTTCCTTTGGGTTCTAAAGCTTGATCTTGGCTCTGAGTGGATTTATCTTCAAAGTACGTGGTTTTGTTTAGAAATCCGTCTTTTTTAGCTCATTTAGGCCTTGTCACCTAAAAACATGCAAACCAACAAAACGGGTGTATGTAACTCATAATCGTATCGGATATGTAAACCTAACTATGAAATATATACGAAAATGGCACTAAAACCTAACTTAAAATTGATACACTTTCAGTGTTATCAAACTCCCCCAGACCTAAACCTTTGTTTGTCCTCAAACAAAACTAAAGTCTAGTACAAGAAGAATCTAATAATGATGGATACTAGCTTGCGTTATTGAAGATCTTATATTTTTTTCGGTTTTTCTTTTCTTGGTTACGCAACACTCTAACCCTTAGGACGTAGAAAAGCACCTCTACCCACCACTTAGACCCGAACCATCGTAATCGATGTACTCATGTCAATCCTAACTCGGAATAGTGAAAAACTTATCCTAGATGACAGTGGAGTATAAGCGTGTGGAATCTAACTCATGAACGCTAAACATATCAAGTAAGCTAAGGCTAGACGGTATATACGGAGATGTGACTACTTGGTACAGAAATCTAAGGAGTGAATTCAACTAGATAAGGGTTTCAAACACAACTACTCGACTAATCGGTATCAAAAGGCTTCTAAGCAAACCTAGACCATTATCCACGATTCAACAAAGTCGCAAAACATGACTAAACTCGAAAAATTTTCACTAGGTATCCATCTTATTCCTAAATCTAATCCTAAATCTAATCCTAAGTGCAAATATGTCGCTCTCAATACACATTCATATCACAAAATGAAAGAGTACTCCCCCAGACCTGAACGGAACACAGTCCCGGTGTTCGAGACCTATGAGGGATCCCCGCATGCTAAAAATTCGAGAAAATATAAAAAGATAACGAGTACACCTGGTGTGTGTGTGTGGCTTCTCCAATCATGATTCATCCGGATGGAGTGACATTCGCACTATGCCCGTGCGGGTGATATGGTCTGCCCGACCGGGTATTTGCTGCAAAACTGAAAAGAAAGCGAGGAAAACCGTGCAGCAAATATCATAAGTCTACTAGAACCCTAAGTCCTAAAAAATGTCCATGTCTAAAAAGAAGTTCGAAAGCAGAAATGAAATGAAGATGAAAAAGGATATATGGCTCGGATTGCCTCCCGAGAAGCGCTTTTTTCGGTCATTAGCTCGACCCTAGCGTCTTCATACGCATGTAATGTCGGAGAGAGGCAAGTTGCCTGTTCCCTCATCCATCCTATCAGCACTATACGCCTTCACTCTCTGCACATTCACCAAGAATGTTCCCCCAATCCCATTGTCTAACTCTACGGCTCCATGCGGTGAAACGCCTTTTACCGTGAAAGGTCCCGACCATCGCGACTTGAGCTTTCTTGGAAATAACTTCAAGCGGGAATTGAATAGAAGCACCTGATCACCATCTTTGAACGAGCGTTGGACAATGTGCTTGTCATGCCACTTCTTAGAACGCTTTTTGTAAATCTTTGCGTTCTCATAGGCGTTTTGTCGCATCTCCTCTAAATGGTGAATCTGGAGAACCCGCTTCTCTTGAGCCGATTTGAGGTCGTAATTCAGCGTTTTTATGGCCTAATATGCTTTGTGTTCCAATTCGACGGGGAGGTTACATGCTTTTCCATATACGAGCTGAAACGGTTTCATACCAATCGGAGTCTTGAAAGCCGTTCTAAAAGCCCAAACTGCATCATCTAGCTTTATAGCCCAATCTCGTCGGGATTTTGAAACGGTCTTTTCTAGGATGGACTTAATTTCTCGATTGGATACTTCTACTTGTCCACTTGTCTGAGGGTGATAGGGTGTGGCGACTTTATGCTTCACTCCGTATTTTGCCAATAGTGTCTCGATCACCCTATTGATGAAGTGCTTTCCTCCATCACTAATCACAACTCTTGGAACACCAAATCTAGGAAAGATGATTCGTTTAAAGAGCTTGGTGACTACCTTGG
>CM071860.1:36598857-36610339 GCA_036759665.1 Gynandropsis gynandra
TTGTTTTTGCATGGGGTGGCCGGCCATATGTAGATACAAACAAGAAGGAATTCAAAAATTACAATAAATGCTAGGTCTTCATGCAAAATCCCTAATAAATGCATTGGTTTCTTCAAACAAGAAGATAAACTCCTTGTTGGCCGTGCACATGGGGATGCGTCCTTCTTGTGTCTTGTGTCGGGTCATTAATTAGGTCGCGGGAAATAAGTGACTCGCGGCCTCGTTAGAAACCCGTCGTCAGAAAACTCGGAGGGACAAAACCGACGAGGGGAAAAGAGTACACGCGTCTAGAAGCTTCAGCACTTCCTTCTTGACGACCTCTGCCATGTTGGGGTTGAGTCGGCGTTGACACTCTATGGATGATTTCGACTCATCTTTTAGGTGGATACGGTGTGTGCAAATCTGAGGATCGATACCCCTGATGTCCTCCAATGTGTATCCGATGGCGGCTCGATATCTCTTGAGGGCGCAACGGAGCTTGTCCACTTGTGACCTATCAAGCGTGTCATTGATAATCACGGGGTATGTAGAATTGTCACCAAGAAACTCATACCTGAGCCCTTGCGGGAGGGGCTTAAGCTCAACCTTAAGTGCCTTCTCGGCACTCCAGTCGGGATCCGTGCGAAAGTGGGCGATGTAGGTCATAGGAGATGTAGAGCACGGTGGCAGAGGAACAACCCGATCGGGTTTGTCAGTTAACCCGATCGGGTTAAGAATGGTGTCTTTTACCCCCGTAGGACCTACCCGATTCGGGCTGTCAGTATGCCCGAACGAGTTCCTTTCCATCTACTCTGCTCGATCGGGCTCTTTGACCAACCCGCTCGGGGTATAATTTGTGCCCTTTACCCCCGTAGGGTGTGCACGAGTCGGGCTGTGGGGCCACCCGGGCGGGTTATCATCCAGTTCAGCTGCCCGGTCGGGTTTAGGCATCCACCCGCTCGGGTCGTTAATTGTACCATTTACCCTCGTGAGTACTGTCCGAGTCGGGTTACGATCCTGCCCGTGCGGGTTCTTCTGCGCTCGTTCAGCCCGGTCGGGCTCTGTGTCCTGCCCACTCGGGTTCATGCTGGACTCGATTTCAATCAGCTCCTCCACGAGGTTTATGCATTCTTCTACATCTTGAGAGGACTGAAATGTGCTCCCACTGCACGCAGAAAGTGCTAGCTCCATAGGGTGGATGGTCCGATACTCATAAGTAATTTCCTCCACTAGTTCATCCACCGTGTCGATATGCATCACGGGTTCGGGCATGTATGGCTTCTTCAATGCCTCGTCGAGTTTGAACTCGATGGATTCGTCCCCGAACTTCATCACCAGCCTGCCTTCGGCACAGTATATCACCATGTTCGCTGTGTTGAGGAACGGTCTTCCCAAAATGATGGGGATCCTCGGATTGATTTCCATGTTCACAACGACAAAATCCGTGGGGAACCAAAACTTCCCAACTTGCACTGCTACGTTCATCAATATGCCCTCGGGATTCCGGACGGATTGGTCGGCTAAGATGATCAGCATGCGTGTGGGCTGAAGATCTCCTACTCGATTAAGCTTTTCAACGAGAGATAATGGTAGCAAGCTCACACTCGCTCCGATGTCAATTAGCGCATGCTCAATCTCGTAGTCACAGATCTTGCAAAGGATAACGAAGTTACCTGGATCGGGCATCTTCTTAGCCATGGTCGGTGGCTGTATGAGAGAGTTCATGACCATTACCATCTCATTGTCTACGGTCCTTTTCCTTGTTATGATGTCTTTGAGGAACTTCGCGTAGGACGACATCTTCATGAGTGCGTCGTAGAAAGGGATGGTAACTTGCAGCTTCTGTAGGAATTCTACGAATTGAGAGAATTGGGCTTCGTCACTTTGTCTCCTTTGGATTTGACGCTGCGGAAAGGGTAGTGGTGGTACCCTCGGGGGAGGTGCTACATAGGGTAACTCCCTCTCCTCTTCCTCGGTCCTCTTCTCTTCCACACCTAGAGTGTTGGGTTGCTCTTCTCTAATGACTAAAGGCTCCTCTCTTGCAACCATGGAAGGCGTGGATTGTCCCACCGTATTGCCACTCCTCAAGTGGATGGCATTGATATGCTCGCGAGGGTTTGCCTCGGACTTCCCGGGAAGCTGTCCGGGTTGTCGATTCGAACCTTGAGATAGCTGAGCCACTTGCGTTTCGAGGAGTCGCAAGTGTGTCTGAAATTCGTCCATCCTCTTCTTCATATCCTCTTGCTCTTTCCTAATCCCTCCAAATGCACTTTTCTGCTCTTAGTGCATGAATTGGAGCATCGAAAGAATGTCAGAATCACCCGAAGGTTGTGCACGTGGCTGGTATCCGTAGTCTTGGCCGCTACCTCTCGGTTGGAAACCTTGATTCGGGTTTCTCGCCATTATCCGCGGTTGAAAGTCCTGCGGATTCGCTATGTTATTCGTGTTGCCATATGAGAGGTTGGGATGGCTCTTGATATAACCTTGTTGGTAGCCCCGATTGGAAACGTAATTCACTTCCTCCATCCCTTGACCTCTGGATGAGTCATGTCGATCCACATGAAGTCTAGCTATCATCCGATGAATCCCGCCAACTTGTTGTGTCAAGTCCGTCAACTCCGGGTTGGCGATGCCAAGCTTGTTTACTGCAGCTTTTGATGGGTAGTCGCGATTAGACTCCCCTACCTTCTTGCCTCCTTCCCTCGCCATGCTCTCGATTAAGTTCTCAAGCTGATTAAACGTGAGGTTACTAAGGGAACCGCCACCCGCTGCCACGATCATGAATCGGGTGGTTTCTTGGAGACCTTGGATGAAACTTCTGATAAGATACTTCTTATCCATCCCGTGGTGTGGGCATATCCGCTGGTAGTTCTTAAATTTCTCCCATGCGTCGTCTAACGTCTCGCCTCTTTCTTAAAGGAAAGAATTAATGCGACTCTTGGCGAGAAATTGCTGCATTTGCTTCAAATCATCCCACGACGTGATTGATGCAGCCGGAAAATTGAAGAGCCAACGTTGCGCCGTATCCTTGAGTGAGAATGGGAATGCCAACAAATAAAGATCCTCCCGAGTAACTCCCGTTCCAACCTTGGTAGTGCTACAAAGCATCTTGAAGTCCGTAAGGTGGGAGTTCGGATCTTTGTTCTCCATTCCTCTAAAGGCCGAATTGTTGAGCATTTGTATGAAAGCCGGTTGTAGCTCAACCTGGTTATCAATCGTGCGGACCATGCACGAAAGTAACTGCGTGTGCTTAGGAGCGGTGTATGCTCCATAAGTCTCATCGGCAGCAGCCATGTCGGGAATACTTGAGTTGTTTTCTCCGCTGCTTGCACTATGTGTATCTTCCTCCTCAGAGGCGTATTGCTCGTGGTTGCTCGTTCTTTCTACCTCGGATTCGGAATTCGCTATTCCAATCCTTCTCTTCTTGCGCAGGCTTCTTAAAGTGCGTTCAACCTCGGGATTGTAGATGACAAGTTTCTGAGTAGAGCTTCTCATACAAGTCTCCTGCACAACAAGAAACAAAACACCAAAGCGTAAATCCGCGGTAGATAGAAAAGACTCGATAAAAGGAAAAAAAACAAAAAGCAAAAACGAAAAACAAACAAACAAACAAAGAAAGACTCCGGAAAGGACTAGATCTTAATCTAGCTAATTCCTAGTCTAGGCCGTTATTAGTCCTCGGCAACGGCGCCAAAAACTTGATGTGTGGAAACATGTGTTATAAATTTTCCTAGACTATTTCACCGCAAGTGAACGGAACGTGTAGTACCATGGTCGATCTCTGGGGACTAAAGTAGCCAAAAACTAAGAATGAAACTAAACTAAGACGAATAGAGATAGATGAAGGTGTGGTCCTAAATATCTAAAACTAACCTAAGTGGTGACAACAATACTAGGTTGGGGTAAACTCGGATATGACGAACACTACGGGTGTTGGGATACCGGGAATCGTATGGATGAAGCAACTAAGGATCATAAACCTATCGACTTATCTTGACAACGGGAAATTCATGCCACTACGGGTGTTGGGATACCGGGAATCGTATGGATGAAGAAACTTAGGATCATAAACCTATCGACTTATCTTGATAACGGAAAATTCATGCTCTAAGGTGAGGAGTGATTCTTCCTAGCCTAAACCTCCTAACCATGAATACGTGCAACCCTACCTTCTAGCAGTGATTAACCCGTACCATGGCAGCTTTACGAACGCATTCATAATTCCTAAGACGAATAACCGACCGGTCAGATTCTCATTAGCCGAACTTAACCTACAACTTAACAGGTCGGGATTCATTCTTTAACCTTCTAGCAAAGTCTGAAATCCTATGTTACTGAGCGGGCAACACTAGTGTAGGAGTGATAATGTCAAGAGTAGAACCGATAATCAAGATAAAATCAATAAATCTAAGCATTAACGCAAATCATTGTTCATCCGTTACAATCCGATATCCCTACCCGTAGTTGGGACTCTACTCACTCATGGAGAATACAGAAAACGAAGATAACATAATCCTAAACATGATAGACTCTAGGAAATTCGATGCCTCGACCTTCCCTATCGTGTTACCGATGTGAGGATTGATGCTTCTCTTCTTCTCAGACGTCTCCCGAGCCTTTCCAGATGTTTGCCAAGCCTTTCCTTGCCCTGTACGTCGCCCCCTTTGCTCTAGATCTGTTCTGGTCTATAAATTAGGTCGTTTGAATGCAAGATCTAGGTTGTTGCAAAATACACGGCCCGCTCGCGCACCACTATTGCCCGGTCGTGCAGAGGCACGCCCGGTCATGTTCCTTCATAGCGCCCGATCGGGCATCAGCACCCGATCGCGTGGTTGAGCGGCCCGAGTCATGCAAACTCTCGGGAAATTTGGGATGAATTAACACCCGAGCGGGTTTACGTCTTGCGCCTGATTGAGTAAGACTACCTAATATCGTTGCCTTCGTGCCCGGGTCGTGCAAGGTGTGCGGATAAAACTCCGTAAGTTTTACCCGAGCGGGTGGACTGTGGTGCCCGACCGGGCACCCTTGAAGTCTTGAATTTTCTCTTTTCCGCTCGTTGCTCGGGTGTTCCTTTGGGTTCTAAAGCTTGATCTTGGCTCTGAGTGGATTTATCTTCAAAATACGTGGTTTTGTTCAGGAATCCGTCTTTTTATCTCATTTAGGCCTTGTCGCCTAAAAACCTGCAAACCAACAAAACGGGTGTATGTAACTCATAATCGTATCGGATATGTAAATCTAACTATGAAATATATGCGAAAATGACACTAAAACCTAACTTAAAATTGATACACTTTCAGTGTTATCAATGAACATATAAGAGGTGTGTGTGTGTGTGTGATATATGAACAATTACACTAAATTAAGCTACTATTTATGTACAAGTTGGGACAATGCTTATAGACTCGAGTATTGCTCTCACATATGTGACCTAGCTAAACATTTTGAAAATACCATTCTTGTTCCGTACAGAGAATTGATTCATCTCTAGTAGACCTTTCTACTCTCGTAGTGCAAATCCTATTCTAGCATATAGAATATTGACGTCTCCGCTTAATGACCTATACACCAAATAAAATTATTAAAAAATAATCTATCTACTCTCGCAGTGCATGTTCCTATCCAATATCTAGACCACTGCACGATGACCTAACATATTGAACGCAATTTCTCTCGATATCCACTCCTAGATCAATTGACCTATCCTTTAATATAATTACTCATGTTTATCTAATGCATTATATCTAGTCCAATAGGTTGTCTCCATTTGAAGTATACCAACTCACAATCAATTTTTGGGATCCATAACAAATTAAAACATTAGAAAATGCATTAAACCGCTGAGTTAAAAAAAATAAATATTCCTTTTATTAAATTCATAAGACTCGTATACAAAATACTATAATCTACTATAAGGATCAAACCTATAGATCAACATCTTAAAACTATATTACAAAAATGAACAAGTAGAGAGAGGGTTTAGGGATGCTTAGTCGATCTCTCGATCTATTACGGCCATGACCTCGCCTTCAATTCGTTCTCACTGGTTGTTTAGCTCCTTGATGTGATCCGAATAAATTTTTCGCTCTTCTTGCACTATCTTAAACTGTTTCTCAACTTTTATTATATTCTAAAGCTTTTTCTTTCGTCCTTATACATCCTTCTCCTCCTTTTTTGTAACAAACCGTCCCATTTTAAATAGTTCTTCCTTCCTTAAAAAATTTAAAATTTGATTTTTAAAGTGGATTCGGTGCAACGCTCGACCGAGTAGACATGCGCTCCGACATTGCGATATATTGGTCCATGTTTCTCCCGTGCAAATAGGAATTTGGATTGACTGATTCGGGTGGATTTCTTGATCGAGCACAAGATTCTCGGGTCGAGCGAATTCTCAGGGACAAAATTTATGTTATATGGTGAACGTTCGGCCAAGTAACATATCGCTTGGGTCGAGCAAATACGCGGGATGAATTTTGTTGCATCGTCGAGTGACTGCCCGCTCGGATCGAGTGAACTCTATGGAAATTTTAAGAAATCAACTTCACTATGCTCAAACGAGCACTTTAGTCACTCGATCTGAGCATTTTGACTAGATATGTCTCTAATTAATGCTCGTTCTCGTTAAAAAATTTCCATGTTTCTGCTAAATGTACTCCTTAGTCCCTATTACCTACAAGATCAAAAAATGACCCATAAAAGATGTAAAAGGAACTAAAATGATGCAAAACAAAATAAAATCATATGGTATATCATAAAATCATAAGTGTGATCAATAACTCATCTACAACAACATTCTCCTTACCTTTCTTATACTTGATGACGTACGAAAAGATCTATATGAATTCAACCTACTTGGCATGCCTAAGATTTAGTTTATATTCTCCCTTGAGATGTTTGAGTGACTCATGGTCAGTATGAATCGCAAATTCTTTAGGCCACAAGTAATGCTGCCATATTTGTAACGCTCACACTAATGCGTATAGTTCCTTATCATACATGATGTAGCCTAACGTTGCTCCATTGAGCAACTCACTAACGTACGTGATGGGTTTACATTCCTGCATGAACACTACTCCGATCCTTATGCATGATGCATCCCATTTAATCTCAAACGTTTTAGTAAAATCAAGTAATGTCAATAGAGAAGCTTGTGTTAATTTAACTTTTAAGGTTTGGAAAGCCTTGTCTTGAACTTCTCCCAACTAGAATGTGATGTTCTTCTTGATCACTTTGCTCAAGGCATAGCCAAAGTACTAAAGTCTTTAAGAATCATCGATAGAAACCGATAAATCTATGAAAGCTTCGGACCTCTCCAACCGTCTTAGGGCTCCACAATTGCGTATGGACTCGATGATTTTTTCCTCAACGCATTTTCCTTATTCACTTACAATGACTCCTAATAACACAATTTTTTTAGTACAAAAATTGTATTTCTTAAGATTGATATTTTTTTGCTTCTCAACACGTCTAGAACCGATATTAAGTGCCCTACATGTTTTTCAAAGGTCAACTGTACACTAAGATATCATCAAAATATACAACCATGAATTTTCCTATGAATTTTCTAGAAAAATTATTTATCAACCTAATAAACATGATGGGTGCATTAATTAATCCGAAAGGCATGACTAACAATTCAGAAAGCCCTAACTTTGTCTTAAACATTAACTTCTATTCATCACCCTCTTTCATACGAATTCGATGATATCAACTCTTCAAATATATCTTAGAAAACATAAAAGTCCCATTAAATTCTTCAAACATATCATCCAAACAAGGTTTAGGGTGATGATACTTTATCGTGATGTTGTTGATTGCTCGAAAATGAACATACATGCATCATGTGTCATCCTTCTTAGGCACGAGTACACCAATACATAAGATGATGACATAATCTCTTGCACATAGCCTTACTCCATGAGCTTATTGACTTGCCTCTCGAGCTCGTTACTCGCCTCGACATTGGTTCGGTATGTTGAGCGATCTGGAATGCTCGCGCCAAGCAGAAAATAAATTTGTTGTTCAATCCCACGAAATAGAGGTAAGCCATTGTGTGTTTCTTCAAGAAACATATAGTCCAAACCATGCAATAAATCACTGACAACACTAGAGAGAGAAGGGTGAGATCGTTAGTGGAATACAATTCTTTGAACTAAAGTACAAACATAGACTGGTTTAAATGTCAAGCCTTCTTAAATTTTCTCACTCTCATTGAAAGAAACACTATGCTCACCAGTTATCTCTCAAAGGGTTATTTCTGGCTTCACTCGAAACGTCATTGTTTTTATGATAGCTCATAAAACGTTTTTTCTTCTCGTTCTTTAGTAACCACACCCGATCTTTGAATACTTCCTTTGGTATAAGTGTCGTCCTTTGAAGTCAAATGAGTACATGTTGTTGAACCCATGGTATCGGACTGTCATGGTCGTCTAAACAAGAGGTTCCTGCTTGGATTGGAACTAAATCACATAGCACCTCATCTTTGTACTTCCCATTACTAAACTAAACCTTCACTTGACGCTGAACCTTGGTTTCGCCATTATGGTTCAACCATTTTAACCTGTATGGTTTGGGATGCTTCGTGGTATATTCAATCCCAACTTTTCAACAAGAGATGCACTAGCCACATTCGTGCAACTGCCTCCATCCACAATGATGCTACACAACTTATCTGGATAAGCTCGCGTGGGTAAAAGATGTTATCTCTTTGTTTGATGGCTTCTTCTTTAGATAATACTTGCCCTTTACAATCCCATACTCCTCAAACTCATCATTTGAATTAAATAAATATCTCTGATCCGAGAGCTAATCCTCTTTCGACGCAGTCTCATATCCTCCATGAGCTCGTATGATCATGGCCTTTTTGTTCGAAAAGTCCCGAGAAAAGTGATCCCGACCTTGACACTCAATGAAACAATGAGTATCACGGGTTTTGTAAAGGGGTTTCGGGGATACCAATTGATTTAGGTCGTGGGGCCTCAACATTCTGCTCAGCTTTGTGTTCAGTGTTTGGTTTGTCATTTGTCAAACGGATTAGCTTCACGTCGATAGCTTGAAGAGTTGTCATACCTGTGAAATGTTTTGCCCTTTCTCTTAAGTTGTTTATCGATCTTCACTGCTTGTCAAGCACCTTGCTCTCTCTTAACCGTTTAGTAATAGAATCCAACCCAAGAAACACTCTCCCATGATTACTTGAATTGCAGACATCTCAGTCTACATCTATATATATATATATTTAAAATGTAATTTCTGAATAATAATCTAACTTGATTCTATAGTTCAATTAAGAACCCGTTGAACAGAGAATTGCTTTGCATCACACTCCGTGAGATTTCCCATTCTCTCGCTATATTTATGTTTGGTTTTTTGGACTTTTGACGTAATCTTTGCGTCGCAGTTTATAAAGATCACCTTGATTTCGGATGGCGTACCGTTACCGGTAAGTTGAAGGAATCGTTCTCTATTTATTTTTTCCTGGTTTATCTCTGCGAAAAAGAAAAATAGTCATTCACTTGATGTTTGAGGATTGCATCTGGAACCGAATATTGGATTGGAAATTCAAAAATCAAGCCCAGATTTTCCCATCATGTCTTTCGCATGTGTGAATCAGATATCATGCGCCCCATTTTGATTTGATGTTATATGCTCGTTATATTTTAATTTGCTTTACCTTTTGGTTTTGCACTGTGATTAAGCTAGTAGCTCAACTGGGTCTTCTTTTGATGAGTTTCTTATTTTTTCTATTTATATATTGTGATTGCCACTGCTCTTTCCCCTAAAATATATTCTTATTGCTTACATTTTCTTTCGTGTTCTCGGTTGGGCAAAACTCCATGAAGAAAGATTTGTCTTGTTGGTCTTGACTTGTACATTCCTTAGGTGAAATTCGAGTAATATGTTATAAAAAATCTGGAAAAAAAATTGTTGTACAAAAAAGATTACAGAAGAGAAGACGAAAAGTGAGTCAAAATTAGCAAATTCTTTCAAGTTTCTTGTGGGCCGAGTGTATAATTGGACCACTCTTCTTAGCTTTTGGCAAATAATTACTTGCTTTCTTTTGAGCAGCCAACCATTGTTCCCAAGTTGTTTTTCATTTCTCTTCTTTTTAAGTGGAAAACTGAACAATTGTTTGCTTAAAAGTTGAAACTGGGGACTCTTAGTGGTTTTATTATAAAAAAGAAAAAAAAGGGTTGGCTTACTAAAGGAGAGGAATTAAGATCATGAAAAAAATATATGGAGTAATTTCTTAAATGGTACTCACATTTTAAAAAAAGAAACAAAGCAAAAGAATACATTCCTCTTTCAGAGAGTACGTTTCCCACTTGGCTAGGCTTTACAAGTCAAACCTATTCTCTTGATTTATTAGGAGATGAATATGCCTCAGTAGGTCGTATTGAGGTTACTAGAATGTAAAAACTGATGCTTTTATTATTATTAATTTTCCTTTTCATTTGGGTCTTATGGATCTGTCTTTGGTAACATGCACAACATTTCATCCATGAATATCTCATGTTCGTGCGTATCTGTTGATCAAGCAACAACTTCATGAATAGACGTGCTCTGCTACCATGTAGTTATGAAACTACGAGTATCATAGCACGAACATCAAAACTGAGGAGAATGATAGATTTAATTTCAGCAATTGAAGTATAAACTGTATTATACATTAGTATTCATAAAGGTTGATTGTCTTTGTGGAAACAGAGAAGTGGATAGGACTATTCATTCACTTTAGAAAGTAAACATATCAGAGGCAAGACAGACATATAGGCTGACTACAGATGACATTGTTACAGTGAGATTTCGATGTATGGTATGGAAAACCGTTGCAGTTGTTTTTGTATATACTACATATATAAACAATTTTTTAAACGAATTAACTAATTAGCCTGCAAAAGATGATGATTTACCGTATTGAGGATAAAGAGGAAACTGGTTGATGGCAAGGGACATCTTACTTTCATCTGCTTCCACATTCCACATAGAATCCAATGAGGTCTCCCATGCTGGAAAAACCAGCGGAGAGCATTCCAAGTAACAACTTCGTTCTGCGTAGATATCTCTTACCGGCTGAATGATGTTTGCTTCAGACTGATCAATTTCTTTCCATATGTCATCCATAGAGTATCCTTCTTCACAACCTTCCACTTCTTGATTCAGCTTTCCATCAGAACCTCCAGTGTCGTAAAAGCGTGGCCTTCCAGAGTCCGGAGACAGCAGAGAGTCTTGAGTAGTAACAGTGGTGACTGTTGATGAGCAGTAGGAAGATGAGGAAGTTGGGGACATGGAACGCTTCCTCCTTTGAGCTTTTTTCCTCATATGAGTCCTCCAGTAGTTCTTTATCTCGTTGTCTGTTCGTCCTGGCAATTTACGGGCGATTTTTGACCACCTGCATATAAAAGTTAGGGTTCATTTTGTTTTCCATGGTTGAAAATTGTAGCATACGTGATCAGGTGGGTGTTTCTTCTTTTTCAGATTCTCAAACCTGTTTCCCCACTTGGCGTGA